>KB445817.1:243122-314775 GCA_000320605.2 Gelatoporia subvermispora B
GCAACCGACAGAACGCGAATCACTTTGTGTTGAGAGCTTCAGCGACGTCTCTGTAAAGTCGATACATACCTGGAAGACGTCTTGAATGGTAGTGTAGCAAGCACTATGGGATGCTACACAAGTAAGAAAATCGACAGTATCGTTGAATGGGGTTCAATGGGGGTACATACCGTAGATGCATTCGCCCTCGCGCGTACTGCGATAGTGGGATATTCCTCGGTGCAGACACGCCGGGTCCATCCAAATGACTGTAGGACTCATGTTAAGACCTGAGCGAGCACCTTACAATGTCTCGCTATGAAGCTTTGCTTATGCCCTTAGTTGCTCCTCTGCGTAGCTATGACCAGATTGCCAATGCTTCTGCGTGTCTCAGATCGACTACCATGGTTTCAGCAGCTCAAGGAGCGACTCACAATGACTGCAGCATTCCCTGAGAGCCCGGGATAAGCTGCTTTGCTGGCATTCGCATATACATGAAAGAATGGGAGGGAGATTAGTGATGTGGTGTATTCGAACCAAGGTCGTAGGCGGTAGAAGTGGAGGTGAAAAGTTGTACGATGCGTGGCCCCAAATTCCCCTGTCTATATTGAGACGTCATGCATGGGACCACATGCATGGGCATCTCAAAATGGATGGCTATCCATGCGTGCGGTCCCATGCATGACGTCTGGTGATTACCGCCCAGGGCTCGTCAGGGAGCTTCATGCATGGCGTTCCATCCCGATATGGAGCTTCATGCATGGTGTTCCATCCAAATATGGAGCCTCATGCATGACGTTCAATCCAGATATGGAGCTTCATGCATGATGCCCGTCCATATATGGAAATTCACGTATGTCTCTCCGTCCAATCGTGACGCCTCGGTAATTACCGCTAAGAACTTGCCATAGAACTTCATGCAGGGCACCCCATCTAAACTTGGAGTATCATGCATGGCCATGCGCATAATGTGGAGATGGAACGCCATGCAAGATGGAGCGCCATGCATGACAGTCCAAATCCGAAGTGTCCCCAATTTGGAGTGCCATGCCTGGCACGAGCTGCGAGACCGGAACGGGTATGCGTACTGTGTGTGCCGCGGCATCGTCAAAAGCATAGTAGCCGGCGGAGGACGAGGACATGCTGTACTCAAGTCTCAGCCGCAGCTGCAAGAAGAGGTGGCGGCGGACGCCGGTAGAACCCGTAGTACGTGCTGTACTCACGCTCCAGTCCGATAGTATCGGGGTGTAAGCGTCGAAGCTGATCGTTATCGAGGATATGGCGGGAGGTTCGATAACCGGTTTGAAGCTTGCAGTTCGGTGAAGCTGTAGATTGGATCTGATGGCGGCGGGAGGACGGCGGCCGCCGGGAGGATGGCGGCGGGAGGGAGGGATCTTCGGGCTGGGACGGCAAGGGAGTCCGGATTTTATGAGCTCATATTCTAGGGTTAGAAATAACGCTTCGGAGGCGGACGTATGATCATGTATGGTGTTCCAGAAGGGCAGAGGTCATGGATGGATGTGCTCCAAATATGGGCTGAAAGCCATGCATGAGGCTCTCGATATAGGAAGAGCGCCATGCATGGCCCATGCATGGCACGTGCATGACGCTCCAAAAATGGCAGCGCGCCATGCATGGAGCTATGCATCCTCCCGTTTAGCGCCCTTCAGCGGTAATCATAGGGACGCATGCATAGCCTTGGTACAGTAGTGACAGCATGTTCATGCATGCCCACGACAACTACGACTCGGCCCCGATGGCTCCTTAGCCGACTCGCCCTGATCAAACGCCCGAGTCATGGGTTCGAAGCGCTTGAGTAACATCTTCACATTGCAAGAACTCGACAAGTGATTCGACGGCAATCAGATAGATGACGAGCGATAAGGACGGTCGTGAAGGAAGCGCGAAGTTGGTGTTTATCTGTTCAAAAGCTTCTCAATCGACGACTGCTCACATAGGCCTCTCCCATCCACAAGTCCCACTGCTCTCAATACATCGTCCACAACACTATCGACGACGTTGTTCGAAGGGAACTCTGGAGCGCGATGATGCATTCAAGTAATATTTGATTTTGTGATACGAACCTATCTTGAAGCTCACCTTCAATCACAGGGAGACGCGTTGAGAGGTTGACCTCCAGTAGAGTGCCCCCAGAGCTCACAGACATGATGATTGACTACCTGCACGATGATACCGATGCCGTCCAGAATTGCAGTCTAGTATGCCGAGCATGGCTTCCAGCATGTCGCTTTCATCTCTTCAGGTCTCTCACCTGCGAGCGAGCCCCCCTGGAGGCTCGTGTTCAGCTATTACAAAGCTCGCCTCATATAGGTCCGTATGTCAAAGAACTACAAGTGACGCTACGAAGCACCGCCGATGTCCCTCTTCTATCCTATCTCGCACGTCGTCTTGGTCACGTGGAATGCCTTTCCCTGACATGGACTGTCGCTATTCCCTCTCTACCACCTTCTCTCTCTTCTATGGGCCCGGTAAAACAACTGACATTGGGCGGTAACATGACGGAAAGTCCTCGTGTTCTGGCTGAGACACTGTGGATATTCCCAGGCGTCAAAGACATGGATTTTGGCCTGGAGTGTCTGCCGACGCGGTCAATGGACGTCCCTAGCCTTGTTGCGGCCGCTGAGGCTCTCACTCGAGCAAGCCTGGAACGCATAGCGATCCCATTCTACGCATTGGTCCCCTGCTTGTACTGCGCGCGAAATCAGCCGAACGCATTCCGTGCAATAAAGGAGTTGGATTTCCGACCCTTCGACTACCAGAGTTGGCCGGTACTACCACCAATTGTTCTGGCTTGCTCCAAAACACTTGAGGTGTTAGCCCTCAATGCGAGTATCAATGGTTATCCACCACATCCGCCGCTGGTTGGTCAGTCTTGTTTTCTTATGGCTTGCTGTTTAATCGGCAATAATATTGACATGACACAGACTTACGGTTATGGAGCTCCCTGTTACGTCGATGTCCGAAGCTACGGCATTTCTGCTTTTACATCAACGAAGACCACACCGAGTTTTATGCCGTGTTCTTCTCGGCTCTCTTGCAGCCCACAGTGAGCAGCATACTGCTCGTCATTGACCTCTATTTCGGGGAAATAGATGGGTTGCAGGAAGGTCTTCCTCAGCTGGGAAGTGTCCTCGGAGACGAAAAGTGCTTTCCCGCGCTTAAACATCTCACGGTGAAGCTGAGAGGGGACGTGAACGACGAGAATTGGCTGGAGTTTGAGAGGCTGAAGTCGGAATGTTTTGTCAAAGTCAGGGCTCGCGGGATCAAGTTTGACCTTATCTGTCAGTGATATTCCATGCATTTTGTGTCTAGCCCCATGCTCACCTCTACAACAGTTGAGCCAGGCGAATCGTGCTGTCACAGTTCGTCGGCTCCTGATGCGGAATAGCTTCAGGTATAAGCTACTGCATAAAGTTCGTCTCGCCATGTAAATTCATGATTCTCGCATAGACTCACCTGTCCTGATGAAGGGCGGCATCATCCCGCTTGCGCTTCGTACTGTCGCCTAGTGGTGTTGCGGTCCAGAACAACAAGAAGGAAGTGTACATCAGAACTTTTGATTCTCTTCACGACGTGTAGGTTCTGTAATTCAACCATTTGTATGTGAGACATTATACAGGGCGTCTAGGTTGTAAGTCATGTATGCTAGTTCTCGTGTACAATCATGCTTCTTCTGGTGACTCCCGCTGGACTTTCTGTACAGCTGCAAGCACTCTCGGATGCACGTCTTTACCAGCACCAATGACACCGTAGTTTTCGCCTAGGGTCCGACCGAGCCCAAAGTTCAGTGGTTGTCCGCGCGAGTCGGTGATGATGCCGCCCGCCTCCTCAACTAGGACCGAACCGGGCGCATGGTCCTACATAACAAATCAGGACAGGCACTAGATGCGAGTCGGTTACAAACAATACTTACCCAGATCTTCTCCTTGTAACCGGTGCCAGTGGGAATACGAAGGTAGACACCGCCATCTCCGCGCGCGAGCGCGCAGTACTTGGCCTGGCTGTCCATGCGCGTTGGGGCGCGCGTGACGCCGAGCTCACGCGCCACAAGCTCGTTGAAGGAGAGCTTCGCGTGTGCCTTCTCGACGGACTCGAGGAGGTTGAGCTGGTCTCCGGGCAGCACTGGTATCGAGACGCGCGTCGGGGTGGTGGTGAACGGGTCTGCAAGCGGGACTTGGAACGCGCCTTGTCCGCGTACGGCGTAGAAGATGCAGCCGCGCGGCCCGGAGGGGTTCGCGCCGTTGACGGGGAGGTTCGGGCAGCCGATGACGCCGAGCTCAACGCGTGCGTTGATGATGAGAGCGAGGCAGACAGCGTACTGTTCGCCGCGCAGGAAACCCTTGGTGCCGTCTATAGGGTCCAGTGTCCACATACCTGCAGAAAAGAATTATGGACAAAGTTGAGACAGGGTAGCGTAAGGGGAACTCACGTCCTGTGGAACCACCATCATAGTTGCCGCGGTCAATCGCGTCTAGGAGCTCATCAACGGACTGTGACTGGTTGGGACCAAGTCCCCACTCTTCCTTCTCGCCGGGAACAAGCTCGCCCGTGATGCATTCGTTTGCGAGCTGGATGATACGGTCGCGGAGAGCAAAGCCAGACTCCTGTCGGAGGTCAGTGGCGTCTTCCTCGCCGACAATGGGGTCATCAGGGAATGTGCGACTGAGGATCGTGTTGACCACAGCTTGAGCGGAGTAATCACCGACTGCAAAATGTATGGATGATCAATTACCAGTGGATGAGCTCGGGGCCAGGAATCGTAAAACATGCGAGTTGAGCGGTGTTCCTCCGACATTGGCACAGCAATCTGTACCATACCGGAAAAATGTATGCTGACATTGCCACCGCCAGCTCAATTACACTAGGCCTGCTTTGAGGCGCAGGGGTATCACAACGGCGTTTGCGGAACAAATATCTGGAGCTGGAGATCTGCGAGCCTGGTCGCACGACGACCGTTCACACCAAGCGATCCTGTCCGCACGACCATCTGCGCACTAGAAACACCCACCGCCACCGGATCGGCGAAAACTCGCAGCACTCACCCGTTACGGGGCTCTTGTCGTCCTTTGTAACAGTCTCATTCTTGACGAGCTTGTTGAAGACAGACGAGGTGAGGACGCACGCCCTGCGTACGGCGGCGATGGCCACCTGTTTCTCGGCGGCAAGGTTCAGAGACATGGTGCGAGGTGGTAGAGTGCCTTTACCGGCGCCGCCAGAGCAGTCTTTAAGGCAGTGGAGAGCATGCGGGGCGGGCGAGTCGGTTTTGGGGCATTGCTCGTTGTGCCGCGCGTCGTCCGCGCAGGCGCCTCGGCGCTTTCCTCCTCCCCCGTCCAATCCCGTCCTCGCCGTTGTCGTCCTCCTCACTCAGCATTCCAAATACTTGCAGGGACTCGTCACGTCTCTACCAAGTTGTCTCGGAGGTGTCGTCGCAACCCTCAACATGTCGCGCTTGAGCTCAGCAATTCGTGATACTCAGACGATGGGGTCGTTGGCATTGCTTGGGCCTCTAGCATGGGGCCTCGCTGGCTATAGCCACAGGAAGGCAAATTAGGCCCCTCACGACCATCTGCACTGTGCAATGCGTCTGTCAAGCCGTCATGCTTGATTGAACTGAGGCAGCTGAACCAGCGTAGATGTCAAGCGCACAAATTGCCAATTTTGCTCCAAGCACCGCCCTCAATTTGCGTCAAGGGACAGATAGGAACCGCAAGTGTTTTCACGCGCGCTCGCAGGATTCTCAGACTATGAAAATGACAAGATGATTATGCGGTCGCAACTCCGTTCTGTTGAAATGTGCGCGCCTTCTCAACTCTCTTGGTATGTGGAAGGAACTCATCATCACATCATCACGGCTCGGGTTCCTCGCCAGCCTCTGGCTACGTCGTACGCGGGAGTGCGATATTCTCGTGTCATTCTCCATTCGAGCGGTGGGCAAGATGTTCCCAACCCCAGATATGGGGTATCCCTTCCGCTGAAATCAGCGGTCTTTCGTCTCTGCAATCCTTCTTTGCGATTTGTGCGCTAGGGACCCCAGTCTTCTCCATGATCGGAGGTCTACGCCGCGTTGTTGGCCGATATCAGATGCTCACAGCTGTTTAACCTTAGCTTCTCATCACGGATACGCCGCCTTTGCTGACAGACGCGACCACCGCTGTGGCGAACACGGTACCGGGTGGGAGTTGGACGTCAGCAGCGAGGCGTTTGGATTCCAGTTACTGGACCTGATCGCCTCAAAGACGATTGTTTTACGACATTCACATCACGTTCTATTACGGTTCCTGAAGCGGATAACCAAGCGAACAGCCATATTGACATTTCCTCCGGAGTCCTCTGGTTTGTAAGGCGCGCCGACAGCGCATCAAAGAAGGGGCTCAAGATCGGACATTATCGCGCAGCTCGCCTCTCGTACTTTGTCCTGCAGCATCTCGAAGCGGATGATTTGTGCCGGTACGTTTCCTGAAGGAGGATGATCGTTTCCGGTACGCAATGGACCGCGAGAGCGAACAACCTCACCTCGTCGGTCACACTTGTATGGTAAGCCATGACGCCCGCCGCCAGACTGTCATGCTGAAAAGCTGCAAGTCCCCCCATCGTACGAGGATAGTGCCTCTACCTTCAAGCTCAACTTTGATGACAGACTGGGCAGGCTAACAGCGTCAGAACATGTGTTCCGGACAGCGCGTTGACTTATCACCTGTAGGACCCTCAAGAATTGGGTGGCCGATCACTGCAGCGTGCGCATTGATGTACAATATCCACATTGGGCGGTAGTTCAATTGTTTCGTGTCCATTGTACACCAAACTTCCCTGCCTTGGAAGCGAGTATGAGGGCGCTTACATTTGACTGGATGTGTCCTGGTTTGGTTTCCTCGGGATGCAGTATCTCCGCACTACCTACAGGGACAGATCTGTCCGCAATCTATTCAGCGGCAAGCTTATTTATCGCTTGCCATTGTAGCTTATGCAACAGTCTAATGTTCGCGGCGGAGATGTTAATGAACGTGAGACTTTCCAGATACTTTACTCATCAACGCAACGGAGGCGTATGTATGACACCGACGATAGGGGCGGTGCTGTTTCCGGCATTCAGCCTCGCGCCGGACCGCTCATCCACCGCGCGCTGTGATCGTATATGGTGCTCGCGGCAGGGATTTCGGCTGCGCATGAGCTAGGCACGAGTGAATTTTATCCGTGAGTAGGTCACGCCGTACAGTAGCCTGGACTCTTACGCGGATCTCTGCGGGGCGACGCCGCCTCGAATTCGGGACTGGGTGCAGCGCAACGACGACAGAGGGCTATGTGCCGCACGCCGCGGCCACACCTGTCAGCTGCACGTGTCGCTGGCGGACTGTTGGCGGCGGTGGCAGGGCGGGTCCATTCAGGTGCATTGGCGTAGAGTGCGATCAGATTCGCGGCCGATGGGGCAACTAGCCTTACGCAAGAGGCTAAGCCCGCTATGGCATGCTGAGCGCCCATATCGCAAAGCCTGATGCTGTACGCGATCAGAGGTTATATATGCGAAGCGTGTGGCCGACCAGAAACATGCTCCTCCACTTACATCCTACGTCCTGCGACCAACGTCTGCCACGCCCATGAGCCTGCACTTCGACGGAACTCTGGGGGCAGCGTTCCTCGGGCACTTCGTCACCGCAGTGTAGGTGACGTCGGCTAGCCATTGTGTCTGCTCGTCGTTGATCGCTGATGTGCGCAGATTGTTCGGGATAACGAGTCTGCAGACATGGATCTACTTCAGACAACACCATAAGGACCCATTGTTCTTGAGAAGCCTGGTAAATGTTATCCCGTCCAACCTCGCGTGGTTCGCTAAAGGGCTCATAGGTATTCTTCCTATGGTAACATTCGTGCTCGACCTGCACCAACAGCCTTGATGACACGTAAAAGGATCTTGGACGCACTCCATGTCGGCCTCATTACCGGTGGGATGTACTCCTACCTAATTACCCACTTCGGGGATGTCATTGCCATCGCCAAGCCAAGTTGGTGAGCGTACGCGCAGGGCTTGGTCTATTGCCCGTCGGATAGTTCTGACCGAAAGTCATATATTCTACGACCTTAGGAGCATTTTGGTGCGTTATATCAAGTTAGGATCCCACCTTTGATAACTAATCGACGCGCGCAGACTATGATCATTGTAACCGTGAGTACGCTACGGATTTCGGCGCGATTTGATGTAAACTCGAGGCCGCAGAACATAAGTAACATCATTGTGCGAGGGTGCGATTTCGTTCATCCCCTTGTCGTACTCACAGCTGAGAACGTTATTCAGGGTTTTCTCTTATCGGCTATGGAAGCGTGCGTGACTACTTTGCTCATCTGCGTATCATTCTTATGGCAAGAACCAGTCAGCGGAAGGTCTAAACTTGTCCCAATAGCCATCGTAAGTCCACCGTTCCATTCAGGAACCTTTGTATTGACACCACCTAGGGCATCCTGTCTTTGTACACCGCCGGTAAGATCCCCACCCAACTTCCCACGCCGCAACTCACGCCGCAGTAATCTTCTCACCCAGGCGATGCCTTTTGTGAGTCCTCCATTGGCTTCACCTTCGGTGTCGAAAACAAAGTTCTGACTTATGCGCGCTAGACTTCGCTGTCAGAGGGTACCTTTTTCCCACGTCGCTGCTTCATTGTCACTGATTATTGAGTCCGTAGCCTGTCAGTGCCCTCGTATTTTCTGTTTCACCAATTCTCCGTGGGTATCCCGGGCTCTATATGTTATACCCCCTCGGTATGCTGATAGTATTCCCAATTTTGTAGTGGAGCCTCTACGCAGGCTTTGGCTGCGAAGTTGTCACTGATAGCATCATTACCGTCTCGCAATGTCTCATCCTTTGGCGCTTTCGGACTGGAATCGAAAGGTACGCTGTCCGTCCTCTGCGTCAGACGTGTCCAAAGCCTCATACCGTACACACTTGCTCAGCACAGACTCTGTCATTTACGTCCTGGTGACCTACAGCATCAATACATGTCTACTGACGAGGTACGGATACGCCGAGATTGCCCCACTCGTAGACCCGTCGTAAAGCGGCTAATGATTGCAAATAGCATATGTGCTATGCTTTGTCTCATCACTGTGAGCCCTTCGCTACAAAGATGCCAAGTCCACACTCATGCCCCTTGTCCGAATATCCAGTTCGTTCTGCTCCCTGATATGTTTGTATATTTTGCTTTCTATTTCATCCTGGGAAAGCGTAAGTCTTCCACAGCCAATCCGCATGTCTCTATCTTCATCCACAGCATCTTCTCGAACGCCAGTGTACGTCAACTCGCTTCTCGCTAATATGAATGCTCGTGGATCTCTCCTGCAAAACCTCAACCGGCCCGTGCACAGTCTCAGCAGCAAGGCGATGCTCACTGGCGCTTCCAGCACCTCAAAGGGGCACATCGATTTCAGGCCAATTTCCGACCAGGTATGATCGCATTCGCACGAGACGAAGCTTCGCTTTCATGAATGACCTCCGGTGCCTCTAGTTCACCACAGTTATTGACCCTACATCTCCCACAACCGCAACAAATGGCACATCAGAATACGCGGTCTGATCGACATTCTCTCATGACATGAATGCATGCGACTATCTACAGAGAGCACAAGTCCGTTGCTTATCATCCCAACTACGACCAAAGAACAGAAGCCGAAATGCTAGAAATTGCGGACTGATAACCATTCTGACGCCATACCGATCGTTTAGCGGACATATTGGCATGCACACATGCCAGAACTCTTAAGTACATTGCTACGCCGAGAAGCAGGGATTGTTTGACATGCCGAGCGGTTGGTCGGCGGAGTCTGGGCTGGCATCATAGCAATACGCACGGCCCCCTGTAGCGTACGACCGTAACCACTAGATATCACGATACCACATTCCGGGACTATGTATTTCTAGCATCATCCATTTCGAGCGTGTTCAGGATCAGCACTCGGCATACGGATGTTTTGGTGCGCTTTGCTATGCCCCTTCGGCAAAACTATACTGCCTTAGCCTCATTGTCCTTTTGAAAGGATGAGGCACTGCGGATGTCTTTGCACACTGTGAGATGACACGTGGTTCCGTGAGGATACACCTGCAACCTGCATTAGGATCCAATCCTTCATTGTGTCGCCTCATGGCGAGCATTGTCCGTCAGTGCCTGAACTTCTCCTTCGATGCCGACTAGAGGAATGGCACGATATCGTGCTGCATCGGCATGACGAATTCTATTGACAGACCGCTGGACCCTAGTAACCCTGCTCCGGTGACACCACGCTCCTCGTGTCATCGACACTCAACTTCCGGTGGGTGAGTATATGATTTCCAATTTGTGCGGATCCCTGTCCTGCGGAATATTGTAGCGAGGCGCAATTGGGTAAAGACAGACCACAGCATGACGGTTGACAGATCTCTACGGTAAACTGATACGCAGGACCTCTCTCGTCAAATTTGTCTGTGGGCTGACCTGTCTCGGTGAACTTCATTAGATATGCCGCCGAGTCGAGCACCTCCGAGTTGTTCGTCGTTAGGTTATGGAAGCGACATGATCGTTGGTAATGAGGAGCATAGAGGATTGGTGAATTGGACGAATATCGATGTGCGTTGCATCTACCGAGCGTCCATCTCACGTCGTTCACGTCGGATTGCAGTTATCTACCATCTCATTCACAAAGCACGTCAGCAAATGATCACCAATACACCGATTGACGTCGTCATCAAGCAGCGTTATTTTGTGACGCTGGCAGCCTGCGTGTTCCACACTTCGCATTTGAATAGTTCCTAAGGCAATTTGAAGGCAATCGGCGATCTTTGAGAAGAACTCCGCGAAGCTATCGCTGAACCCCCGAGTCAAAGGACAATACACTCAGCTGCGGGAGGCACTTGAGAAGCGACTCGAGATCTGCGACAAAATCAGTCGCAATGGTGTTGCGATGGATGCACATGAGAACATGAGATGGAAAGAAAGGTGATTCATGCAGAGAGACAAGCACAGAAACTGCAGGAGATTGCGGGCCCGAGAGATTTGAAGTTAAATGCCGGTGTCCAATGCAGGGGTATAGTCAGCGACTCCAGTGTAAATTGCCGGGCGTCCCTTGTTCTCATGCTCGTCGCACAGTGTGTTACAACCATGATACAGACTTTCAATGAAACCAGATCCATTCAAGTAAACCGCACCCTACATTTGTCTAGCTCGTCAGATCACTCACGCACTCCCAGCTACCCTTGAGGTCCTCCTTCCACAACGTAACACGCCCATCACCACATGAAACGGCCAAAATGTTGCCCGCAAGGCTCCACGATACTCGCCAAACAACATCTGGGAACTTGCCCGGTGTCGCACCTTGTACTCCTGCCGATGGGTCCAGCGCAGTCTTCACCCATGGCGCATTCAGGGCGTCCTTGGTCCAGATCAAGACTGTCTTATCCTGTGATCTCATGATTCAGTAGTGAAGTGACTCCATTGCCTTCCCCACGTACCTGCGAGGCAGTGGCAATGTAGCTCCTCGGCAGACCGATATTGGGCGCCCAAGCGACATCACGGACCCAATCAGTATGCCCAGCGAGAACGTCCTCCTCTGCCCACGCCTGCGTGTCCTCGCGGAACGCCCAGATCCGCACGACGTTGTCGCACCCTGCGCTCGCGAAGCGCTTGACGCTCGCTGCGGGCGCTCCCGGTTGCGTTTGCGCGAAAAGCGCGCCGGGGTGCACGGCGGGCGACCACGAAACTGCGTTGCACCCGATAGCGTGGCCCTCGAAGACGTCCGCGCCCCACTGGCCGTCGTCTGGATACGCGGTAGGTTAGTGAAGGAAAGGGCAGCACTAGGTGAGGTGGAACGTACTTTTGAAGGTAAGCACAGAGATGGTCCCGTCTGAGGACGCACACGCGAGAATTGCGCCAAGTTCGTGTGGTGCCCAGGATACAGAGTTGACTAGTCGCCATCGTCCCGTAGTGAGGAGCTCCGTCTCAGGCTGCGCGTGTGGGTTGAGGTGAAGGGCTGCTACGCACCGGACGCTTTGTGCAGTGTATGCTCCTTGATGCGCGCCCATGCACCGGGCTGCTGCTCCTTCCAGATGAGGACCTTTCCGTCGTATGAGCACGATGCAAGGATGCTTCCATATTTAGGGTGTGCCCATGCCACCTGCCACACGGGCCCGGTGTGCCTGAACGTGGAGGATGTAGGCCATGGCGACAAAGGGTGGTAGTTGGGACAGGAACCGTTTGCGGCGAACGGAGTGATATCGGGCAAAAACGTGGATGGCAAAGCATACGCGAATCGACTCAAAATCAGCTGAGCTCTTGTGCTATCAAGTGACCTACGTACCCCTTGAGTGTCGCGCCCGTGCGCTGCGTTTCTCCATCGACGATGTCAAACACCTTCACCGTACGATCTGAAGAGCACGTCGCGAGGCGCTTGCCGTAGTAGTCCAGTTGCGCGTCATGCTGTTCACGTTGTGTGCATTGTCGTTCCGGTGTTTCATGTAGAAGGCGTCATGGGTAGTTTCGGAGGATTCAAGGCATGATATGGTATGACGGGTCCCGTGCATTGCGGCGCGCCAAGGTGGCATGACGGCCGGAGAAGTTGGTATAGAGGAAGAGTGAACGCATTATCGTCAGTATGTACGAGCGCACTGCATTGAGGATGGAACGTACAATCATGTCTTCATGTGCTGTCTCTACCGGAATCGGGTCCCCCGCGTTTGTCGAGGATGGCTACATGTACATGTAGTTTAGCACCGCTGCTGCACACTCATAGCCTCATCAGTCTCTTCTACACACCATGTTTGTTAGAGTTTCCTATCCGTTTGACTGGGAGTTGAGAGAGATGGGGACACAGTGGAGTCGGAGTAGGGGCTATTGAACGAAGGTGAACGGCCAGCCCAGCGACGTGGACGCGTCGACACTAATCAAACCGGTTCGCCTCACCACATCAAGTGGTTCGTTAGAGCACGTGGGTGTGAGATCATTCGCCAGCCGATTGTCAGCTTGCTTACGGTGCGGGATTTTTGTGCTTTGGGCAATGGGCGCACCCTAATTGACGAAAGTCTTCTTCACGCATTGCTGGCCGCAGTATCTGGCTCTTTCCTCTGGATCCTCGCCATGCTTGTGCTGCGAAATCCAGCAGGTCCTTTCTACGTTGAGACAACTCCCAGCCTGCTAAGTTGACGGTTTATCAGTTATTTGCATGAGGTATCAAGAAGCTCTCGCATCACCTCACTACAGCCCAGGATTCAATATTCAACTTAGCCGGTCTAGCTCCTAGTGTCCCTGCTACTATTTCGTTCGATCGCCAGCTTCAATGTTTGAGGCCAGGCTCAATATGCTACTTTGCGGTTTACGTTCTGACAGGCTTTCTGGCGCGCCCTCGAGTTATGTAGGGAGACAGACCTGACATCATATCTTCCTGTCGCCTGTTGGCTGTTAAATAGGCTCAAGGGCGCGACCACTGTTATCTTGTACTCATGGGTCAACTTACAATTTCTCGTTGCACATCATCTTACGCGGGCAGAGACTGGTGTGCGTTGGACGACTCCGGATACCAAGGTCGAAGACTGCAGATGCTGAAGTTATCCGAAGCGCAGGTAAAGGACTCATTCATCACATCGCCACCACAATTTGACACCTCCACTGACTGTGCTGGGCCAATGAATATGCTCAGCTGCCGCAGCATCATGTCGCTTGAGCTGGGGCATTTTTGGAACACGACATTGTCCAGGTTGCACGAAGGCAGTGCTGCAGTGCTGCAGTGCCTGAAAAAGGGATGATCGATGATTGGTGGAAGATGTACAACTATTGGCAGTCCATTACGAGCTGCCGCATATGCCAGCTCTCATAACCTACTTGCTGCTACCTATACACACTACGATACACCACTTGCTGTATAACCTTGAACTAGTTGAATAAATACAATAAATAGCTCGTACGCCATGCCGAACGGTCCGGCGGAGGATCACCGAGGTATACGCCTCTCGCGATCCGCAAGATGAGGACCTGACTCCCCTATCACTTGGGCTCACCGGCGGCGGCGGCTCGCTTTGACGGTTGGCGCGAGAGGATAGGGCGTGCCGCGGTGGGGTCTGCGGTTGAGGTATGCAGCGCTTCCGAGGAGCGTCCAAATTGAGAGTTTTTGAGCGCCTTCATGACAGAGCTGGGCGGGGATAATGCGTCAATAAGGCAAATACAGTACTCAATGAAGATGTAGTGTGAGGAATCTGGGAAGTGAAGTTAGAGTATAGGGACCTACCGCTGTGTGGCGTCCATGTAGGCCTCCCGATCTAAGTGACGCGAAGTCTTCACAGATATGCCCTCCTTGGAGACGTTTACGCCCTTGTTCTTTAATCTATCATTCAATGGTACATTGTGAGGATGGGTTGACTTCGGGATATGGAGACGTACGATTGCTTCGTGGACTCAATGGCTTTTGCACATTGCGAACCGACAAAGTACAGTCCGTAAGCGATCCCGCCAATGCATGACAGTGTAACAATAAGGGAGACAAAATCCACCCTGATGAATGTGATAAATCATTCGGTAAGGTTGATGTGAAAGAGGGCGCGTACCAGTTGGCCATGATGTCAGCCACGCGACCTCACAATACGCGACTGATCAGGGTAAAGCGAGGACTTTGGCTTCGATCTTCAAGCTTCAAGCAGAGCACCCAGCGGATGGTACGAACGATATATCTGGGAGTCAAGCTGGCGCGTAGAGCTCAGATAGCGTCCGGGCCAGTTACTAATGTCGGAATATTTGAGGCTTTAGCGCTAGCTGTCGGGGTCAAAATCGACCAGATTATGGACGACCAGCGAGTACCAGGTTGTAGGTCTCAGGTAGCAGATGATCAAGCCTCTGCGGTGGAGGAGGTGAGACTCAGGACGGAGGTTCGAGAGGTGCGCAGCTGAAGGAAGTTGCACAATGGGAATGACGGAGCGGTTGTGGCGGGGTTGGAGCTGCGAAGCGGCTTGTTGCGGCACTGCCTGGCTCTGCCCGGCAAGCACTAGCCAGCCAATCAGCGATCGCCGTGCTCAAAGGCGTTATCCGGCCCGCCCCCGCGCAGTCGCCTTGTTCAACCACTGGCCCCGACCCGATCGGAGCTCCCTTCGACCCCTGCGCGGATCGTCCTCAGCTGGTGGCGGCGCATTATAATTTAAGCTCTTCCCTGCAAAATGCCTGCAATCCTTCGGGATTACCATTGCTAACGGAGTCTATGCATACGGGACTTGAGGCCAACCAGGGGGTGCGCAACATCAGTGCGGCTCTCGTTCCGCTATAGCGTGGAGCTTGCAGAATTTACTCACGCAGTAGCACATCTGAGATGCTGTTCACCAAGCCTCGTAGTTCCGATGCATATGCGGCGTTGACAATTTCTGATTGGAGTGTGCTTCAAGTCACCTCAGTAGAACACCTGACTGCACCCGTCGCTGAGTTCGTTCTTCAATTATCGCCTGTGTCGAACGAGTCGAGCAAGGAAAAGGCAGGCAATGTACTTCGAGGCATCTACTACATCGTACCGTTACCTGTAGGAGACACTGCTTACCTAGGCTCTTTGATTTCGATGTACAGCCAGGGCCGACACGTCAGGGTACCTACGTCCAATCTGAGGGAGCTTCAACTCGATATCAGATAACCGCGGACACACTCGGATGTGCTCCAACATTAACGAGTTCGTTTCTACAGCGCGACCGCGTCGAATGGAGTCACGTTACGCCGAACAAGGGGCCCAAAGGTGCTTCCTGATCTCTTGCTTGCGAGAGTCCCGCTGCTCGCTGCTATGCGTCAAGTCAAGGAATCGGGGCCCATGTGTGGTACGTGCCGAAACTTGAACTCATTGGGGTCAGGTTGGAAAAGAGCAAAATGAGGCGCCCTCAACTCACGACGCTAGAAGAATCAAGCGTGCCAAGTACGCCTTCATGTGGTGTGCCTATTGTCCTGAACGCCCGATGCCTTGCCTTCGGGCAGCTCCCGCTGCATCACCAACAGTTGTCACATCTGTCACACCACACCTGTACGGCGCAAACCCCAAGCATGATCTGTGCACGCCATCAGCACACACGCGATGAGCAGTCACAGAAATCAACAGGTCGAGTCTCAGCACAGCGACTTTACGGATGGCGTACCCGCGGCAGTGGGATGCGGTCGTTCTCGAAAGGGGGTGCGAGCAGCGGAAAAACCAAAGAGAGCAAAGTACAGCGACCAATGGGGATCCACGTGGCAGGGTTCAGTGGGCCAATGGGGACGGGGGCGGACACGTGAAAGCGGAAGCGCCGTGATCTCATTGGACACGCCAAGTGCAAATAGAGACAAATAGCAATCGTGCAGATCTACCGCAAAAAGTGGGTGAGGCCGATCACTGCAAAGACCCACTGCAGATGCAGCGGGAATAATGAATTCGAGGATGCGTTTGACCTCATGTGGTACATTGTTGCTGCGATCGGTTTCGCCAAGGGTGTCTATATGCGATGCGCTGAATATGGACTGTGTGAGATAATAACTTGCCGACTGGAGATAGCGAAAGTGGAGGAACAACTTTAGCATGGTACAGTGTGAATTGACACAAAAGCTTTCTGGTGAGCGCGGATTCCTTCTCTTACGAGCTTGTAAAATATGTAGTGATGCATGAAATACGTTCTAACAACAGGTAGTCGAGGAAATTCAATGCAGTTGCACGCGACGATGAGATCGATGGCACCATTCATGAAGGTGGCCACAATCTCTGCAGCGTCCGGCGCATCTATCCGATTGAGGCTGAGTAAGAAGAAAACCGACAGTGAGCTGCAAAATCTCTGCTGCGCTGCGCACCTTGAATTAGCGGATGATGCATAGCGGAGGCCAGTGGGCGTAGTAACAAGACAGTTGAATAAAGACAGCGCTTTGCGACTTCCCTAGTCCCTCCTGTGAGACCGACATGGGTAATGATAGGTAAGTACGAACAATATCTGCATTCTTGAAGTTGGAACAGAGCTCGCATGCGCGCACGATCAAGAAGGGCACAGTCTAGGTGGCTAATACCGATCTACTCTGGGCGGAGCCGAATAAACAGCGCGAGGGGACTGGCTCAAGAAGTAGTACTAAAGAAAGAAAAGAATCTGCAAAACCAATCAGCGCGCAAGGCTCACAGGTCGATAGTTTATGAACACAATGCTCACTTCCGAAGAAGATACCGAAGTGGTTACACGAGTGGCTCGACATACGCCGCTTGATCGACTTGCCTTTCGCCCTCCATGACCTCTTCAGGAAGAGGGTCACCAAACGGGGCTGCAGAAGTATCTCGCGAATCATGCATGATCTGGGCATTGAGACGCGCGTTGTCTAGTTCGTCTTGTACGTCGTCATCCCAAGCCACGTCGCGATCGTCATCCTCGGAGCCATCCATGAGCGACTCATCCATGTTCCCCACAAACGAAGCGAATCTCAAGCTGTATGGCTGACAGTGGACCGGGTCGGGTACCCGTTCTAGTACAAAGGATGGGCGGGGAGTGTCATCTGGTGAGCCGTGGGCGAGCTGACGGAGGTTCAGGAAGAAGCGCGTGATGATGATCGAGGACAGCCTGCAATGAGGGTGAATGCAGTGAGCGCAATCAATAAGAGGGATCGCTTCACGGTATCGAGAATCCATCGGCATATATATATACCTATAGTACATGTGCCAGTAAGTGATGGTAATGTCAGGCGATAGAAGAGTGCATACATTAGTCGTCTTCCCGACGATATTTAATAGGTTGATGGACAAGAGACCTCTGAACAGTGTATTCAGCGTACGGTACGTTCGCGGATGGTTTACTGACATGAAATACAAGGTGCCTAATGCATATGCATGAGGTTCGATACGGGCCAGCAAAGTTCTATGACACACCATCTCGGAGAAGCAGGGTCGCGAACGGCGTCTTCACATCGTGCTCACGGGCCATACGTACCGTAGCCCATGTCTTCCACCATGTGAGCACTAGCACAATGATGTCTGCTGTGATGACGGGCGCTCGGGTGCTGATCTCCACTGAAAGCATGTGAGCCAAGAAATGCACAATAAAGGACACATACATCTGCATAAACGGGAGGAGGCATCGATAATGGGCGATGTGGTGATGATTGAGTTACCAACCTCGTGTTTGTTGTCTCTGTTATGTTTCTCTTCTCTACGCATTGCAACCCGAGCATCGGTAAATTGACCATCAGCCAACTAACACTGTAGAAAGTTTCATACTATGGAAGATGGGTAGATCTCAACGCCATATCCCTGCCACCCTCACACATTTCAAACTCACCGCATTCGTGCCCACAGGCACCAAGTTCAGAAATGCGACCACGAACGAGAGGAATCGACTGCCTCCACTGATCGCATAGACACGGACTCCCGAAAATGCTGTCGAGGCTCGTCAATTGCTACCCTATGTGTGCGTAGTTCTGGCTCACCTGCCCACAGGACGAACAAACACACCTCGACCGCAAACAAGATGTCGTCTAGCATGGCACAGCTGAAAACCGGAGGTCAGAGGCACGATCCACATCCGTGTTCTCTGGGAGAATTGGGATCTGACCTCTAGGGTGACCTGCGTCATTGGGCGCGAGCTCGACCAAGATCAGATTGCTTACAATAATTGCCCCGGGATGGGAAAACTCCTGCACGATGTTCAGGATTGCATATACAAGGATCAGCCATCTGTTGGCGTGAAATATAAATATGGTGCTGGTGATTTTGCTTTTCCATATGCATTGCAATTCTTGAGGAATCGTGCAAACATGATCGTAAAGCACGAGGGCTATGAACACGAATATCGTCCATTCGCATTGCAGACTACGTGTGTGCGACGTACCAGTGGGGCCGACAGCGCAATACTTGGAAATGTGGCTTCAGGGAACGCACCACGTGTCATGTCAGCGGAATGGATGTTTTTGGCGGCCGGTGTTACTGACAAGGAGCTGACTACGCTGACTATCCGGTCAGCCAGTGGGCCAGAAGCTTGAGACATTGTCGTGGGTGAGAGCAGTTTCGATACCTGGCGCAATTCAGTGGTCGGCGCATATATAGACGTTCGACCTAGGAACATCAGAGACTCAATTGACACTGACCACAGAAGACAAAGATGTTCGGCCGGGATTCTTGAAAAGTCCATCACCGAGTCATCGCGCAGTCACAGCATTGCGCACTATGCGGACATCTAGCTCGTCCGACCTTCGAGATCAGGTGAGCAAAAGTCAACCGAGGCTGCGGAAATTTTGACAGTAATTACAGTCACATGGTGAATCTTGTTGATGTGTACGGCGCGCTCGGTGATACCAAGCTAACCCACCCTTCACCGGCGGACGCGATCACATCTATCAGACGTCCGCCGGTTTTTTGAGTTATAATCCTTGCCACAATTTGCTTCCGAAGTAGACTTTGTGCAATAGCCTCCGACATCACCATCCATCGGGCGTTTGAAGCCTCGGGAAGAGCGCACCTTTATATGATTGTCATTGATTTGAGACAAGACGCCGTGGCTGAAGCATCAGCTCGTTTTCCGTCACACCTGGGCCTGGCCTGAAGTGTCGGTCGACAAGCTGCTGGGAGAGAACTTGGATGAACCAATAATTGCTTGCATCTGCTTCTTTGGAACTGGCTAGAATTTCTACATTACTAAACGACACCTTTTGATGTTCCGAGGTAAATGTAAGCCATATCCGCCTGCGTGCCAACCTCGAAGAACTTCCTCGTAGGTCTGTGAACCAGCGGCGTTTTCGCATCGCTGTGGTCTCTGCTACCTGACTATTCCTCGTAAGATCATAGTCTTGCCGGATTTTGCTGACCGATATCTTATGTGTGTAACAATCGGATGTGACTGGTGTCTTTGTAAGTGCGTGTCCAATGTCGAGAGCGGGATCATCGACATGTATCTCCACCGCCGGTCTCTGATCGGAAATTCGACTAAGATCGAGCGTGAAGAATTCAGAATATTTCCTGTTCGAACGAACAAGGGAACTGCATGCGCACATGTGCGGGGTCGCTACTCGCGTCATGCGAAAGGCAAGTGATGTGTATATTCGCGTCATATATGCGTGCTCTGCGATCCGGTGGCGGCGGCGGAAAATTGAGCGTCTGCAATGTGGCGGCAAGACTGGTAGGACGAAACGGCAGGATGGATTGGGTCTCATCAGGAGCTGCCGGGCTGCGCCGCGGATTGTGGCCCAGAAACTTGATGAATGTACCAATGAGCTCCTGGGTGGTGCACACGCGCCGTGCAAGTGCAACGGAGATGACAGACGCCTTGGGATGCCCGTGCGGTCCAGGGTGTATGCCGTCAGATTGCTCGACGATGTGCGTACGGAACGGAAGACTGGAGTGTGCAGCTGTGCATGGAGACGAGCGCAGAATGGCAGTGGTGCACGAGAAGAGGAACACCTAGGCAGGCTAGCAAAGGAGGGAGGGAAAACGACGATTACGAGAGCATCCATGCTGCGATAAGATCTGATTGTCAGTGACCCTGTCACTTTACATTCAGCGTGAACTATTAGACGTACCAGCTCGTCATGATTTCGAGTCCATGAATGTACAGACTTCGAATGGGGGCTAATGCACAGGATGGGACCCGTCCTTGATACCACAGGCGGCGAGAGAACTAAGGATTGCTTCGTAATCCTCTGCCGGAGTCTCAGAACGCGTCAAGTGCTCGCCTGTCCTGCAGAAGCCATATGGACTGAGAGATCTCCAGGTGGGAGCTTTGTTCGAGCGAGACGGCCCATCATGGACGCACAGGAAAAATGACCTGTGCGAGGGCCGAACGACATTTACCTTCCAGAGGTTGAGTAGTCCCGAAATCGGTTTGCGGATATAAGAGCCGACGACGCGCGAGAGGACTGGTAGAATCAGAGTCTGAGAAATGTTGCAACGACAATAAGCGAATCATGAGTTCCGAGAGCAATGATGTGGCGGTTGATGCGATATCCTGATACGATAGACCTCAGCCCTTAAGGCCTCAAGAGTGGTGGAGTTCGGTGTGGACAAGAAGTAAACGGATGTGGGTAGGCTCACGTGTGATGTATCCCCTCGATCGTCTTGCGGCACCACAAACGAGCAAGAGAAAGGATCCTGATCTTGAGATGAGACCATGACTGACACTTGGTTCAAATACTCACCGAAAGTCTGTTAGCCAGACATTCGCGCACTGACGAAAACAAGAAACTCGTCAAGGCAGTCCCCAAATGTCGTTGGAATGGTTGTCGGGAAAGTCCGCGACAACTCTATACTCCACTGTCAATAGATCTGTCCGTTTGAAGGCCTCGCACCACCTTGTAGCGCGCAGCAGACAGTCACTATAATCCCATGCAGTCTGGAGAGGAGGATAATAGAGGAGCAAAGCTGCGCGGGATTGATCATGCTGTCGAGCGAGCTCATGTGCGGACGTCCACCGTGCTCGGCTCAGAATGCCTTGGGCGCGAGAATGCGCGCTCAGAAGCGCAGGTTGGACACACGTGATAGGGGACGTGTCTTCCCAACCGCGTCCAGGCGACTGAGCAAAGCAGATGTGCCTGCTGCCATGCTAGAGGTGCGCTGCAGCGCTCTGCTCCATAAAACGGTCACCGCAAAGATCTGAGATCTCTCTCGCTCTAAGATAGCTCCACCGGCAGCACGCGACCAGAGCAATTGTAGCTGTCACTTGAGTCATTCACACTCGCTCGATCGAGACTGCTCTAGCACCAACACCCTGGCGCAACGTCACTCCATCGCAAGGCCATCCACATCGTCATCCGCAAGCCAAATATCGATCTTCCCCTGACTTCACGCAGAGCGGCGATTGTATGTGTCAGAGGTGCTGTCGGCATTGTGTCTGTGTGAACGGGTGCCACGGCAGAAGAGCCTGCATCGCTACAGGTCTGTCGTAGCTTTTCGGTCTCATTCAGTTCTTCTCTCACAAGGTATCATATTGCAACACCTAAGCATATCCACGACTGTCAACCTTCTGTGTGTCGTATCCGGTTGGTTTGCTCGGATAGAGCCCAAAAGCTGCAGTATCCTCTGCACTGGTGACAGGTGTTCGTGGTCAGTTTCTCCATCACAACTTTCCATTGGAATCATTCACCTGACTACAAGATAATTCGGATCAAGTCAGTGTACATGGTTAGCAGTCTCCTGATGTCAGAGCTAGTGGTCTAGTATCCTAGAGTCCGGCTTAGACACCTAGGATTGAGCCGCGTACTAGGCTTGTAGCGAAGATCTTGGTAAGCATACTCCCATACCGACCTGTCCCGCCTCATAGAGCTTGCGTTTATGTGCTACGGTCTCCCCTTTCTCTGTGTCGAATAGACCATTGGAGCTATTCACGAAGAGTTTGAGCACATGTTGGATGTGGCGTGTTGAAGACAGCATCGGCATCCAGATTATCTTAGAAAGTGAGTCCTGTAAAAATATCCCTCGGAGATGTACAAGCTCACCAGCTATTAGCGAATTAGTTTCCTCCGTAGCGGTGTTCGAATTCTCTATACATACCTTCACTGAGTCCAACCGTTGACCATGTTCGTGCGCAACAGACATACTCTAAGCCAACAGAACCTAAGAGCTCAGCATATGTACCCCGAATGTGCAACGCGAGCAGTTTATCCCCACAGTAGAAGGTCTCACATACCCGGCAAAACCACAACAGCTACGGTGCTTGTATTGTGTGTCCAGATGAGTGTACGAAGGGACCTCCGGAGAGTCGGGATATGGGCGTCGATGGAGTCTGTACGATACGAGAAGGGTATCACTGTCTCAGCAGCCTCCTGAAGCCGTTCATTCTGTAGCTGAGACGTACAAAAAGCATGTCCACTGAAGCCGGTAATACATGGTCTTAATCAAATGTGCTCCGTTTGATAGAACGTAACTCATCAAGGATTCGTATCACACATGTCCCGTTGTATCTCAATCGTTCCGAAGATACATACATCGCGGATGCGCAATGATTACACCTTCACACGAACGGAGTCGAGGGGTTATGCCAGCGTATGGTACGTTGGCTACATACACAGCCCAATAAACGATCCAGAAGACTGGCAAATAAATATGGAGGGAACGAAGTCATGGTCCTGATGAGCCTGTCCACGTCAGATGCAGCGTGACAAGAGTCAAGAACAGAATGCCTATCTCGCTTCAAGAGAGCAGAACGGTAATGCTACACTGCAAGTGGACCAATATCGGGGACCTCAGTGGCCTGTTTACTGCCCTCGGCAGCATGTCCAAGGGAAAGTTCACTGATAGGGGAAGTGGACGTGCCTTCAGAGCCTGACATTCTTGCACTGTCGGGTGAACGCTCATCATCCTGATTCGTGTGGTCAATATCCCAGGCGATGTCGATGTCGTCATTCTCGTTGTTATGGTCAAGCGACTCGCTAATGTTTCCCACAAACGAGCCGAATCGTAAGCTTGAAGTCTGAGACTGAATCATGTCAGGTGCCCCTCTTCGCACAAAGGTTGAGTGAGAGATGACATTCGCTGAGGCATCAGCGAGTTGGCGAAGGCTGAGCAGGAATAGCCTGGAATGCAGCCAATATCAGCTGATGAACCTCGTAGCAGAATATACTGACGGTGTTGAGAATGCGCTAGTGAGGGTGAACACCTATTCAACATGTGAGTGAAGGAATGCTCGCTTTGGTAAATATGGATATACATACATTGGTAACTTGACCAGCAAGTTTTGACACATTCAGTGTTAGTAGACCCCTGGATCACTATGTTGAGGACTTGGAGTACAAGATGTGTGGCGTTATTGAGAGATAATAGAATGTTCCTAGTGTAACCCCCTGAGCCATTGTCGAATATGGAAAGGCACAACAGTCCGTTACTTACCATCCCGCAAAAGCATCGCGTGAATTTGGGACATTGTCGTGGGTGAGAGCGATATATAATACCTACTGGCCACTGCTGGCCATTGCGCTCTTGGAGAACAGCATCGGCACGGAAGCACTCTGAGCACGTCTGTCATGGGTTTTTGTGCTATTATCATGACATGTCAACAAGGCTCTGCTGCGCCCCCTAGAATCACCCAAGATGATTTAAGCGATTGGCAACACGCAATGAGTGTGTCTACGCCGAACCCAGCGAGCTCAAATCAGCGCTGGAGCGTAGGTACTCCGTGTCATCTTGACCATCATCACCATCCCAGCTCAAGTCCTCATCGTTGTTCTCGGAGCCGTGGTCAAGCGACTCGCACATGTTCCCAACGAATGAACTGTACCGCAAGCTTGAGGTGCGCGAGTGAACCTGGTCAGGATCCCTGTCCCGTACGAAAGACGGCCGAGAGTTGTCGTCGTCCGACGCATGTGCGAGTTGACGGAGGTTCAACAGGAAATGTGTGATAATGATCGAGGACAACCTATAGTGCAAAAGGAGTGAAGTGGAACATCTCGGGAGAACTAGCCACTGACGGGATTGAGAACGTGCTCGCAAATGTGAACACCTATATCTCGGGTTCAGTGGGAGAACACTTCTCTTGGAAAACATCCAGATACATACATTGGTAGCAAACCCGGCAATGTTCAATGCATTCAGCGACAATAGGGCCCTGAATCACTAGGTTTAGCATCACGAGGGAATGTTCATGACAGCACTGACACAAAATACAAGGTCCCTGATGCATATCCATGAGGTCTGATGGAGCCGTGTAAGCTTCGATGACGCACCATCTCGGAGGAGTAGAGTCATAAGAGGCGTTTTCACATCAAGCTCGCGGGCCATTCGTACTGTAGCCCATGTCTTCCACCATGTGAGAACTAGGACAACGATATCTGCTATGATGACGGGCAGTCGGAGGCCGATCTCCACTGCAAACATGTGAGCCAAGAAATGCATAATGAGCGAAACGTACATCTACAGAGACAATAGGCATGGGTAACAGATTATCCAGTAAAAGTGTGCTCGCAAACCTCGTAGTTCCTATCTTAGATACATCCCTAGAGTCTAGGCATTGCAATCCGAGCACCGGGAAAGTGACGAGCTGCCAATTGTTTCCATAGAAGTTGTAGTACTGTGCAAGGTATACAGACCTCAAAACCCTATTTTTGTGGTGTTCACACATTGAAAACTCACCGCGGTCGTACCCATGGGCACAAAGCCCAGCAATGTGACCGCGAGGGACAGCAATCGGCTGCCTCCGCTGAGCGCATAGACACGGATTCCCGAGAATGCTGTGGGGGTTCGTCGATTGCTGCTCAATGCATGCATAGTTCTGGCTCACCTGCCCACAGGGCGCACAAGCATAAGTCGACCACACAAAAGATGTGTGTTAGCATAGCACAGCTAAGAATCGAAGGTCAGATGTATGATCAAGATCCAGGTTCTCGTGGTGAATAGGGATCTGACCTCTGGGACGACCTGCATCAATGGGTGCGAGCTCGGTCAAGATGAAGGTACTTACAAAATTTGTTCCAGAATGGAAGAGTTCTAGCATGATGCTCAGGATTGCATATGTCAGGATCAACCACCGGTTAGCATAGAATAGGACCATGGTGCTGGTTAATTTGCTTCCCCATATGAGCTGCACCTCTTGAGGGGTCGTGCAGATGTGATCATAAAGCACGACGGCTATGAACGCGGGAGTCATTCATATGCATTGCATACTTTGTGTGTGCAACATACTGGCAGTGGCGACAGCGCAATAGTTGGCGAGGATACTTTAGGGAGCGTACCGCGTGTACTGTCAGCGCGATAGGCGTTTTTGGCTGCCATCACTTACATGGAGCTGACGTAGCTGGCTATCTGGGTCGCCAGTGGGCCGTAGATTCCAGACATTGTCGCGGGTGAGAGCAAAATTCAGTACGTTTGTGAGGTCATGGATGTAAATGTGAGCGCATATATGTATAATTAACCCGGGAACATCAGCGGCTCACTTACCACTTCAGGCAAACCCGTACCGACTGGAATGAAAATACAGCACCGAGCCATCACGCGATTACAGCAGTGCAGAGTAGGTAAACATTCAGCTCATTCATATTTCATGCACAGGGTGAGCATCAAGCTCAACTGAGGCTGCGGATCGTTCGACAGTTCTTACGATCACAAGGGGCATCCCGTTCGTTGATGTGTACGACAGCCCTTCCGAGCGATGCAATGCTCTTGGGGATACCAAATTAATATATCGAGCACGCTATAAGGTCCTTGTGTGAAAGAATATCTTCGTTTGCTTACCTGGCGAGCTGCGGGTATCGCTGCTAGGTCTCAGAATGTCGCCTCGTGTTGGTGGAACTGTCGAACGAGGCAGTCACGGGATGGACCTTAGTACGGCATACGGACTCAGTAGCCTGAGCGATGATCGGACATCGTTTTTGCTCACAGCCTGCCAATTTGCTCCTAGCCGATCTTCTCGTCATGCTTGGACCGTTCAGGCAGATGGGGGAGCCCGGTAGCTGGGATTTATGTGAGAGAAAGCAGCATCTCCTGATGTATGAGTCAGGTGAAGACCCATAGATTCGTGGATGTGCCCACGGCCCTTTGCAGCAGAGCAAAGATCGAGACTGATTGGCGTTGTTCGAATCTGCACTCCCCGGCTCGTTCTGGCACATACAGTCGCACACGAGCCCGGACTGACGTGATTGACCACCCACGTCACGTCGAGATGAACTGATCGTATCATCGGGCCAGAGGCGAAAGGGCCTATCCACTCGGCAACTGCTGTCGAAGGCTCGCGCAGCAGTGCGTTCCCTTGAATCACGATGACAGACATGCCGACGTCGGTCTCAGCTGGCTCCCTATCGCCTGGTGTGCCAGTTCCAGCCACGCTGGAGAGTCAGCCAGAATGAGCCGAGGCCCTCCAAGTACGAGCAATGAAGCAGTCCAATGTCTCATGATAATCTCGATACGTCGTCCATCGGTCAGTCACTGGATGACGCAAGTGCAACAAGTGAGCGCTTGGGTGGTACCCGATTCATGCCCAGACGCGAGCCTAGTGGCTGTGCAGCTGTCTGCGTGTGCTGCGTCATCGCCTGCTTGGGCTACCCATGGATGTTGTTACCAGTGTCGCTGTTGTTAGGCATTCATGTGCAGGATCTTCAAGTGAACATCATGATGCATAGGTCTCAAGCTCACATGCTTATAGGTGCCCGACATTCGCTCATACAGTACGTTCAATAGTATCTCCAAATCGCCACCCAGTATACTGTTTGAGACATGATTTGTAAGTGCCGTCAAACCGCATATATGCCTCTGATGTGAGCGGGAGATAGATTTACCTCTGATGGGAGCGGGAGATGTATTTGTGTGGTTTGATTGCATGCTGTGATGGCGCTCTGGAATCTCTGATGACTGTTGTCCACATACACACCCAGGTTACTTGCCTCAGTCCCGCAACTTTACAACGTCGTCTCTTTTGCTCTGACCCATTGGGTATTTGCCGCTCCGAGATATTGCCCGGTTACATACATCTTGCCTCGATACTACCTGTGACTGTCAGGTTGTTCCGTAACAGGTTTCGAGAGCGTACCGACCTGTAATCGCACAATCCTCCCTCTTGAGATGAGTAGACAGCTACAACAGTGCCACTGAGACTTTTGCCCAGCGCACATCTGATGCATCACGTTCCTGCCCCAATCACATCTGGCATCGGGTTCCGAATACGTCAAAGCACTGATTAAGGCGGGTCTCCTTAACTGGAATCCTCGCACTAGAATCCTCCGCCCATATTTAGCACTGCCCTCGTTACCGACAACATGAATGGAGGTCCTCACCATCACACACTCTAGTTCATATCAGTTACCTTGAGCACTTGGGAAAAGCGATCACGTAGCTAGGTATGCTGTGAGCGAGCATCGAGGAATCCGAGCCTGACGGTCTTGTTACAGATACACAGTCTCCCTGTCAGCCGGTTTCTTCCTGCGCCCATGACTACTCCAACTTCTATGCAAAGTGGACCATTGCCTTTATCGGATATTGATTTTCGAATGCAGGCCGCTGTGGATTAGCTCAACGGCCAGAACTCCGGAAATAGCAATGCGCAACGAATGTGGCCATGTCAGGTGTGACGCACGATGTTGCGCTTCTGTTGCGGTGCAAGAATGCGCGACGCCCCCTGGTCCCACTCAAAGGGCTCCTCGGCCGTATTGAACTCACCCGTCCAACTGCATATCACCATCTTCATCGGGCTCCCAGATCCTTATGGGGATGAAATGGTGATATAATTCCTGGATACGTAGAACGGTACCCCGACAAGGATGTCTTTTCGGTAATTGCCTCGCAAGGTTTGCAACCAGGGTCGCCAAAAAATCTGTGTTATTGCACTCGCTTACACAGCGTTTGTGTCGCACAGAGATCGTGGATAGTGAAGACAGACGGAAAGTATTGATTGAGAACAGGTAAATGAATAGATGTGTGCATGCATAGAAGATGCGCGCGACAGGCACCTCATGTTAAAGGTATAACGTCCAGGCTTCCAGGACGAGGGAATGCGTCCAGCCATTCAGTTATTCAGCGATGCGGCGCCGGGATTTCATAGGTGAGGATGCATGTAGAGAAAGGGGAGAAGGAACACATCTTGTCAAAGAGCGCACGGCGGCGGCGCGAATTGTGATGCAGAAGCTCGGCGGGTGCATCCAAGTACTTGTAGAGCATGCAACTGCCGTTGCTGTGCGAGGGAGATTGCGAACAGAATACCCATGCTGGTTAGGGTGTATGCGGAGAAACTGGCCGCCGCGATGTGCACTGAAGGGGTCAATGGGTGTACGGTTGCGCATGGAGGGGAGCGCTGCATAGCGGCGGTATGCGAGACAGGGCTGAGCGAATCGGCTAATGAGCGTGGGCCGCAATGATCAAGAGGATGTCCTCCCTGTAACAAGATCCTGTATCAGTTGCGGTTCAATCAGTGATCAGCGCGGAGAACTGAACGTACTATCAATCCGGTATATACAATTATGTGATGCGTCTAGATGTCGAACTGCAGTGGGCAAGATAAGCAAAGTCTAACACTGACGCTGAAGGCGAAATCCAGTGCTGATCAGTGATTGTCTGCCAATGTGTAATAACATCCCTTGTTCTCTGAGCATCCTGAGATACTGCGCTCCTGAAGGGCTTGTTGGAAGAAGATCTGTCTGATGGGGCCCACCCCCACCTGACAGGCATGGGAGCATGCGTCCTGCATGGAGATGAGGCAGGCATAGAACGACAGCGTAAATATGCGAGACATCCAATCAGAAAGATATTGCCCAGCCCCTGACTCAGCTCATACGCGACCTGTTTGCAAGCTGCGAAAGCACTTGTAGGCTCGTTTGCGCACTAGTATTTGTGTTGCAGTGGTGAAGGGTAATGCAGGAGATCCGAAAGCATGTGTATACCGAGTAATGCAATGGTCTAGCACCAGAAGGGACCACATCCCCGAGGGAAAAGATGGTGAGACTATTTGAGTTGCACAATGGGAGAGATGAGCACGTCATATCCCGGTCTAACTCATCAGCAGAATACTACTTCCAGCTTTGGCTCTGCTTTGACGATTTGGGCACGCCTTCGTGCTTTAGGCGTGCTCTGAATGCTTCAGGTGACTTTCGAAAGCAGTAAAGCGGCCGAATCCACAAAGTATTCAAAGTTGCAGTATGTACTCAAGTCACATTTTACCGTGTTGCATGTCGAAGCGGCCGGAAGCAGGCAAAGTGATTGACCTCTTCCAAAGCATCAGGAAAACATCGCGTTGACTTTGACGCCTTTGACCTGCCTTTCGAGGCTTTCTGGCGTCTTGACCGCCCTGTTGTGCGCCAGAAAGGCGTCAAAGTCGCGCCCAGGGACCAAAAAGGCAGGCAAGTAAAATGGATGTTTTCCTGATGAAGTATACCACTCAATTAATTCACAATCTAGTAATTCTACGGATGCGCCCAATGTATACCTGTGAATGTCCGAATGTCATCATTCCCTGCAGTGAGCATCAGAATCTCGCTTCCAAGCATGACTGTCCAAAGATCAGACGAAATTAGTGGATGATGATTTGCCAGTCGCGGAATCTCTCACAGTCTGCATATCAGAAGATTGTTTCGAACGAGTGGTGATCGATGTATCGGTTGACGTAGAACCGATCGTAGCGCTGAAAAGTTTTGTGTGGCTGGTGGTCGATAGGCACTGGAGTGCTCATAAATTTTGGCATCAGGTGAGTGGCGCGAATGATTCGATCCAGGGGGATAGTAGATATGCGGGCTTTCCGGGTGTGATGGTTATAGTCCTTCTTGACTTGCCACATTCCTATCTCGGGATCTGGCGCATTGCCGATGATTTTGAACCAATGGACCAACACACACGGATAAAATACACTGCGATATCTGAATGACAAGAAACACTTGACGCGTGCAACCGCCATCCCATCTCGTAGCGTGGGAGGGCCGTCGGAATGTTGCTCTTCGACAAATACACAATTGAACCGCTCGCCACCTCCATACCAGCTTGGCGTTGCCCGGATGTATTCACAGTGCATACCGCCGATGCCGCAGGGGTCGCTGGGTGCATAAAACGTAGCAGCGGTGGAGTGGTATATGAATACCTTCTCATTAAACCGAGGGCAATCGTCTATTGGTACGGTTGCACTATCCTGCACGCCATCGAGATCAATCTGTGTGTATAGGAAATGTCGAATCGACTGGATAAGCTGCAGCTCGCGGAGTTGTTTTGCCAGTGCGTTTACATCACGGGGATAATGCCGTTCTAATGTACAAAGTTCAGGGACAGTTAGGGTGTACATTGATGGAGAACTCACGGTGTGTCCGTGCCAGCCAAACGTAGCCAGCAGTTCTGGATCCTTCAACTTTGGTCGCCTCTTCAGGCGGATCCTGTGCATCGTCACTGGTCGAGTTGTTGCCCGCATCCTGGTCCAGGTCGGCTATACTAGTATTGCTGGCACCTGGTTCGTTGAGTGACATATCTGCTAGCATCAGCTGGGAGCCTTGAAGTGGGTCTATACCTGTAGAACAAGGGTGAAACATGTGTACATACTGGACAGCCAGAGGAATTACCTAGCTGCCGATAGACATCCTCAAGAACTGAGCCTTCCAGCATCCCTCGCTCCTTGAGTTCTACTCTGAACGTGGCGAGCTTGTCCAGCCTTTGATTGATCAGTAACATTTGCCCGAGAGCATGATATCTCTTCGAACGGCGCCATGGTTCCTTCACTGCCTTGATGTGCTTTGACTCTGTAATTGAGGAGCACAGGCCGTTGGGCACACTGAAGAGTTTGATATGGCGCACATAGTGCTTGAGTGAGTGCTGTCACGGGAGAGAGAACCTCTCGGGCCTGACGCCAGTAGTCTGGAAGATTTTTCGATATTGATGAAACCGACCCAAGGCGTTGTCAAGGGCCTCTAAAGTGCACTTTGTATGCACATCACGCCGAGCGAGATATCAGAAGTCGAGGAAAGCTCGGATTGCTTTTACCATTTCTGAAGGGATGTAACCGACGACTGCGGGCAACCATACCTGTAGGTAGAAGGAAATGAACTTAGCATAGCATTCCTGTCTTGGTGGTTCGAAAGCATACCTTCATTAATGCCTTGGAGTCATTTCCGGTCCATTGTTTGAAGCCACGACCTTCTGGAAAGCGGCGTAGATTTGAGAATGCAGGGGCCGCGGCGATCCTTTGCAATTATCAACATCATCATAGTATACAACAATTATAGTACTCACCGCCTGTCAATGTCCGCGAGAATTCCATTTGCCTTGGTTTGCCCATGTACCATGACGAGGTATTCTTCTACCCACGTGATGAGATGGTCTTTAAACGTACCTTTGATTAATTGATGCAGGAGATCAGGTGACAGAAGGTCGTGGATGTCGGCCTGAGGGAAATCGTTGGTGAAAGGCTGAGAAGTAAACATTGTGGTTAACATCTGAAGTGTTCGCTGACCAGCAACAAAACACAAATGAGTCCAGGATAAATGGTGCAGCTTATACTTGCGAAGGAACAACTGGATGACAACGGGAGTGAAGTGGCGAGTGTATGGGCCGCAGACATTCTTGAAGATGGCGTCACAAAAGCGCCAAGTATATAGACTGCAAGCAGCTTCGTCCAGAGCCAGTCGCAGAGATACTGGTCAAGCATGTGGATGTACGATATACTCATACTATACGCCTTCTGCTGCTTCGAATGAAGCTTCTTTGGAGCGTTGAAAAGGGTGGGTCAAACGACTGATGACTTCCTGTTAGGTACATGGTTAGCAGCTATAGAGATGTGGTTTTTACAGTCAACGTACTTGTTGATGTCTGTGCTCGTTCATTTCACTTCCTGCAAGAACGAGGGGGCCGTTACACCTGCATCTGTTCGGATAGTGCTTGAGGGAACACTGCCACATCGATGAGTGCATTGTATAGGTTGGTGGCGTTGCGATATGCAAGTGTTGGAGGCGTAGATCCCGCTGCTGCAATTGTCAGACTTCGCGCGTGCAGCAGACGACGCCGAAGATGCTCGCGCTGAGCTGTTCTTGAGATCAGACCGTGTATTGAGGGTGAGAGCGATACCGACGAGGGACAAATCATTGCATGGGACATGGGACGAGGACATTTGCAGTGTCGAACATCCCAGAACAACGAATGGAAGTGCACCGTCACAACAGATATCTTGAGAGCTGGGAGTCAAGCGGTGGGGGATGATAAGCGACCAGGAGGGATGCGCCGAGCCGACCCTGCCAGGAAGATGATGTACCGCGATGGATTCCCCAGGACTCAGAAAAGCAGTAGCGGAACTTCATTTTGATCCTAGGATAGCAGGATGGAGGTTGTGTATCACGATGGTCATCCTAGGATACACAGTTGCAATAGTAGACCATGGCAGACGTCCCAGAGCACGTCTGTTCGAGTGGCTGTACGGATCAGTTTACAGTGTCAACAGATAGTGTCAGACGGCTCACCTTCAGCATGGTGAGCGATGTCAGAGGGCTCTTTTTGCCTTAAGATTATGACCAGGCTCCTGGCGATGATGAGCGACGCGGGCTGGGCACAGCAACAGGTTGTGTACATAGTTGCAGGGAGAGAAGGGTGTTGAGATTCGCCCAAGTGGCACAATGTATTTGATACTGTCAGTCCACTTGTACGTCCTCACAAAGAAAGCAACTTACGAATTTGTTTGCAGCGGTTTCTCTCTTATGATTGCTCATCTGTATAACGACTTTGCTGAGTTTGCTGCCTCCCTTTGGTTTTGCTGGCATCCGTATCCACCTGGACCCAGGGTGAGTGCCCGGCTATCTACAGTTGTCTTTCTCTGTACAGATCTTGGTGCAGCAGAACTCGAAAATCTGGGCGTGTGGGGTGTAATCATGATGGCCAACGATAGTGAGCTGGATCACATTGCAGGTATAGCGACCTTTTGGGGTGAGTTTCTTGGCATAGGCCCGGTAAACGGCTAATTCGAGATGCTGAGATATTGTGTATCTGGTTTCTTTTGCTAGGCTGAGTTACAGTAGAGTAAACCAGCTATTGTTACCTACCTTGCTGAGCTCGCAATCGTGGTGTATGTGCAATCTGATGGGCGGTTGTTGATTTTGAATATGTCACGTGATTGTCGACGAATGAGAATCCACATCCGTGCTCCACCATGCAGTGGTGGATAATGAAGGAAAATGAAACAAAAAGGCGCTATAGTCGTGACTTACCACAATGTCGGCCACTATGCCGTATTCCATCCATGCGTCCCCTACAGTCAGGTTTTGCACTACCTTCTCGGTGTGCTTTTCCTTACGAGAGATGCGCCACTATTAAGGTCTGCAGGATGCGTGGTATATCTGTCGTGAAAGTATTAATATGGTAATGTGCATTGTCGTTCACGAGCAGGAGATGACTTACTTTGGGCACCATCCTTGAACGACACAGGCTAGTAGTGCCTGTTCAGGGTAATCCGCGATATACGGGCCAAGCCCGTAGATTACATGACGGAAATGCCCGTCTGGGCAGCGGACCACTTCTGGTTTTGTCATTCCGGGTTTAAGCAATTCGAGGATGGCAGCCAATGAAGAATGAACAAGTTGCCGCCTAAACTTCCGGAACAGTGGGTCGTTGGAGAATTGTTTGTCAGCTGGAGATAGTGTCAGTGTCACCCCTGTAGGATAGCTTTAAGTACTCGCTTTTTGGAATGGCGAGAAACCCAATCAGGACAAGAGCGTTGCGGTGTGCCCTCCGTACATTGTTATGGACATTTCCTATGGACACGTAGAGTGGGTAATATTCGTTCTGCCCCGTAGCGACAGAAACAGTAGTCTTGTCGCTTCCTAGAATAATTGGCACAAACATTGATCCATGGGTTGCAGGATCCTCAGCGATCTTATCCTGCATGAAGGAATACAAGGTCAGTACTGTGTTTGTGAGACTTGCTGAATCTCACTGCTTGCTTCCATGCCCAATCCCCAGACATAAAATCCTTGCGATACAGGCCCCCGCCATCCTTGTCAGGAAGGAACTCACGGATGGGTGTGTAATCAAACTCGTCTTTGAAGTCCGGGTTTGCGAGCATGATCTGGACGATCAAATGGGAGTTGCGATACCAAACGTCATAGTTCGCCTTTTGCCAAGACGGTACGTCATCTGGAAGTGTCTCCTTGTCTTTGTAGTTCAGAGTGACCGACTCCCATGGGACGTCTCCGAGAGGAATCATGTCTATTGTTTGGTATAGTGGCCGATGCCCTCCAAAGGGTGGTGAATCATTGTGCTTCGCGAGACTTGCTGCCCACAGTAGACTCAGGAAGTCGATATGTCCGGCAGACATCTGATTGCGTGTGTAGAGAAAGTCAGCGGTTTCAAACTGGATATGGTCCTTAAACGGACTGTAATCGTTCATTTCGCAAGGAGAAGGAGGAGGTGGGGAGGCGTCTCTAGCTACAAATGCGCCTGTTGCATCGCAAGGCCGAGCTACAATAGAGTCAGACGGCCCTGACGGAAGTGATTATTACTTACCATTGAGTTTAGGGTGTTTCTTGCGCATGAGTTGATTGTCATCGTCGCAGTTGCCAGAGCTAGTGTCACTGTCGTTGCTGTCAGCATCCTCATTATAATTGTCGGCAATGTCGTCGGAATCATCATCGGAATCATTGAAGGAATCGTTGTCGGCATCGTCATTGGTGTCCTTCTCAATGTCCTCGTCGATGCTGTCGTCAGTGTTCTCATTGGTGTCCGCATTGCCGTTGTCGCCATTGCTGTCATTACCATTGGCGTAGACGTCACCATTAGCGGTGCCATAATCACCATCGTCTTCTCGGCTGGACTCATCCCCAACGTCTTCGCTTAATTTTGCTTCGCGTGCTTCGTCTGCTTTGGCTGCTTTGTCTGCTTCGTTTGCTCCGAGATCATCGTCCTCTGCAAATTCATAGTCCTGTTCCAAATCTTCATCACCCCCGTCTATTGTGAAGTCATCTTTGTCGTCTGAATCCGGTTCTACGAGGGGGGGACACTTGTCTTTGTCTACATATGGTGCTGGGGTGTCGGGAGGGCGTAAGATACCAAATAAGGAAATCACCTCCTGAGGTGTTTCATCTGGCTGTTCCTCGTACGGACCATTGCGAGCGAGTCCATCTAAGATTTTAGCTCGCCAATCCAATTGGTTCGGGGATACACTGAATTGGATGTGGTGTGTCTCTGCAGCAGTTTGGTGAGTCGGGTATGAAGTATTGCTGGCGGAGCGCCAGAGAGTATCGAATTCACTGTGAGAACTATGACTTGCAAACTCATCTTGTCAGGGTGTTTCAGAGGGTTCATGTCCTGAACTTGTGTCGTTGTCATGTTGAGTTGCTGATGCCGGGGCAGCAGATACTGTCTGCGGGAGGGGTTGATCACTATGTTGCGAGCAAGTCGAGACAGATCTCGTCACAAGAGTAACTTGGGCGCCTCAAATTTGAACGGCTCGGGCTCACGACTCTTCCTCTTGCAAACGAACCATTACTTGCCCACTCCTTCTCCATGGTGCAGACACGCGCCAGCAACACCAACAAGCACCTCAGGGTTATCGACTTGCCCAAGTCGAAGTGCTCTTCAGAGCAAGTAGCGGCCGACAAGGAAGTCAAAGCGGCACAGCAAGCAGCAGCGGAGAAGGCGAAGCTCCAGGGGAAGAAGGACATTGCGGTTGTGGAAGACGAGATCGCGGACGAGGATGACAAAGACGATAATGAGGAGGTGTCTTGCCCTAAAATACGACGCAGCGTTAGGAACGGTCAGTGAACGTCCCTGCTGCATAAATACTACTCACCACCGTTGGAACAGCCTCCAAGAACACAAAGAAGACCGTACACAAAGATGAGCAAGAGGAGGTTGAAAAAGTGGCGCGTCCTAGGCAGCGTGGTCGTAAACCTGGTTAGTATTCATTTCTGATGAGAGATCAACACTCACTGCTGTTGAGACAGCTGCTAAGAAGGTGGGAAAGACTGTAAACAAGAACGAGCAGAGCGACAGTGAAGAAGAGGCTGTCCCGAAGCGACACGGCCGCAAACCAGGTTAGTAGGGCGACTCGGAGGAGTAGGTGTACTCACTACCGTTGGAACAGCTGCCAAGAATTCTGGAAGGAAGACTTTCATAGCCACCAAGAAGTCCGCTGCTACTGCCGAAGGTAAAGGTGGCGTGCAAGGCAAAGCTAAAGGGAGTAAAGGGAAGGGTCAGTATTCTCAAGTTAACATTATTATACTGCACCTTACAATGAACCTATTATAGGGAGAGCAAAGGCAAAGACACTTCCTGTCCAGGAAGATAGCGAGGAGGAGGAGGAGGAGGAGGAGAGCACCGGGAGTGGCTGCGAGTCGTCCAATGTTGAGGTAGAGGAAGACAGTGAAAGTGCCGATGAGGAGATCAAAGGTCGCAAGCCAGGTAAAGGAAAGGGTAAGAAGAGCAGGGTCGAAAAGGTTTCTATCCGCGACAAGATCGAGGCCTTGCGCAAGCCCAAGCGTAGAGCTATATACATCGACAGCGATAGTGACAATGACGCCTCTTTGGCGCTACACGACGACCAGCAGGGTAAGCGTGCTGAAAGAAGCACTGCTATTACCATTCAGGGAAGGTGAGTTCGACTTCGACTCCCATCTTGAGATTCACAATGGCGATATTGACAACTCTGACTTATTCTCTTCCATGGGCCCCAATGCTCCGCATCTTTAACAACCACAATGCTAGTGTCGCTTCTTCGCTCGCTGCTCCTACCGCCACCAAGTTCAATCCGGCAGAGGCTGCTCCAGCTAGATCACAGAAGACCTCTAGCCATGAAGTGTTGGACAAGAACAGTAAGACTGTCCCGCCCGCTGGCCGCCTGGTTTCCAAAATCAGCTTATGGAATGATGATGAATATCCAGACCCACCCCCACTTGTCCGGCGGCGTGGTAAAACAGGTGTTGCCAGTGTTGTCGACAAGAATGCTGGTACGTCTCCCACTGGCGACTATAGCAGTAGGGTTAGCAAGGTCGCAAAGACAACGACCAACGACAAAGGGCAGAACAAGAAACGCCTGTCAGATGACATTGTCTCAGATGCTGCTATGGAGTCGGGGCCCACCAAGAAGCTGAAGCCCAGTGCAGACGTGGAGGGCACCAGCACTGAAACTGCGCCCAATGCACTCGCAAGTAGGAAGTGCGGACCGATCGAGACCGATTCGGATGACAATGAGGAGAGAGTGCAGCGAGGTGGAAACAAGAGGCCCAGGTCAGATGTACCTACTTCTTCACACACAATCGATCTTGTCGGCGACCCACAGCCTGACCACTCAGAGAGCAATGACGAGGCTCTGATTGACGAAGGCGCTCACGACTCATCGGCGGCCGCTCCGTACAAGGTTCTCATTGCACCCAAGTCCGATGGTGAACTCGCTCGCATCTTCGACAATGTCGACGAGGAGGTAGAGCGGCTGGCGGTGCTCAATAGCCCTGAGAAAGTCACGGGAGCTCAGATCACTAGCTCAGTAAGTCAGTTTTGCCCATCTAAGATCGCTCTAAAATACTTCTCAAACGTACCTAGACCATGGTTTCTGTGCATCGCAAGAAGATGACCATGCTGACTGGGCTGAACGTTGTTTATCAGTCTGCTGTGAAGCCCACAGCACCCGCCGCCACAGCACCCGCCGCGCTCGCTGCAAAGTCTGCAGCGTCTGCCACGAAGTTCACAGCGCCCATTGTGAAGTCCACGGCGTATACTGCGAAATTCACAGCATTCATTGCAACACCCGATGGTAGCAAGGGTAGGGAAGACGAAGACACTGAGTCTAGCGCGGCTGTCGACGATCAACAGGTTACCGCTTTCGGTGACGTGCATCAAACTAACGGTAAAGTATGTGATAAGGATCACGCTACTGCTGGAGGCCATCATAGCGACAATGCATGAGCAGCCTACCAGTGGCAGACGCCGCAAATGGGCTTCTGGCCAAGGCAGCGACCCTGATGGCTAGCTCAATGAGAAGCCGAATAGCAAGAGTACGAAAATAACAATGCAGATGCTACCTGACCAGCTCCAGAAGAAATTGGCTTGTAAGTGGTTTGCCGGTTCACTCGAGCATTGGGGAGCAACAAAGACAAACCCGTTTGCCCTCGACGATTACGACTTCTGCGATGGAACGCAGTCGATCTGGGCTGCGATGTACGGTAATAGAGGCCCCAGTATCACCTTGGGGTGCCCACTGGTGCAAATGGTATCGTTGTCCCAACCATGTCACTCAACTACTTGTCGATCACTTACTATGCATGCAGGCTAAACAGCGCTTTGGCGCTTACAAGAACACTATGGCATCATCGGCGCTAGTCGAGCTCAACACATATTTCGATCGCTACAAGGGTTACGAGGAACGCTATGAGTGGTTTGCTTCAATGACGGAGCGGGCAAACTATGCGGACGAGTGTATCAAGACAGCCTCATTCATTTACAAAGAGTACGAGGTCGCCGATGGGACGAAGGTGAGGTTTCATTGCAAGTATGTTATACATCACTGACTCCAAAATTTGCAGCGCGTCAAAGGAGCCTTTCGCAACCCTATATTAATGAAGGTCCTCTCGAACCATTACAATCACGTCAATGGTTGGATCTATGAGTCACCTTTCATTGACCTTGAAGAGAGGCCAATGGGTGCACTCGCTCTCGCGGTTGCGGCGGTATGTCGATCAGTTTCTCATGATTTCCATACTTATAATTTGCCTCATGTGCAGCTTGAGCGTGCTCTTACACTCTATGTTCCCAAACGTGTGCTATTTGTGAACGGGAAGAACGGCGACTTGACTCATGCTGCTGACATCGACCCGCGCAAGGTCCCAAAGCACGGCAACGTCAAGACCAGGCCGACTACTCTCAAGACTGTGCGTGGCACCACGGGTACCATGACAACCCACGACCTCGACTTCAGCGGGGACAATTACGCAGGAGCGACCGAGGGATGGGCAAGAGAAGTCAAGGCATTATCGTTTAGGCAGCTAGATGCCATCTTCGAGTATGCAATGCACATTCACAAGGGCTTTGACGATCCTCCAGTGGCCCAGAAGTCGATAGTGTCAAAAATGCGGAACATTGTCGTCTCCGAGGATGAGGACGGGAACAGGGACAGGGACGGGCACTGGTACGACTACTAGATGCATTCAGGTATTTATAACCTCTTACTGCGCTGACTTCCTGCTAAGGTATTGAGTGTAGGACTACTCGGGCACCGGTCATACACGCACTCCGGCAGCCAGACTCACGCAATTTCGTCCCAACTCCAGTCCCGCTATCATTCGCATTGTCACTTTCGCCGTCATCTTCACCATTGTCTTTGTTCATTTGCCGCTCGCGCATAATCCTCTCGTTTTCTTGACACCACCATTTTGCATATCTTCGACACGTTCGCGGCACCGTACAGGACACTCACGCCTTGAGGCGCACTCAAGGCCCGTCTGTTGCTTCTGCGCATCCTCTGGCTCGTTCGCTCTCACACTGCATTGTCTCGTTTCCGAATTTCACTGCTATCTCCGCTTTCCGCGTACTTTGCATGCTTTTAACTACCCATTTGCTGACCGCTATCTGCGCTTGCTATGCTTTAGTTAGTATTTGTGCTACATTTGCTTGCCCCTGTGACCATCCTATGTTCTGCTTTAGGTATTGTATACCTATTTTAATAATTTGATTGCCCCATTACCGGGACTGCTTTGTGACTTTAGTTGCTTTGCATACCTGGTGTGCTTTACGAGGGCTTTCTGCCTGCGTTCAATGCTCCCAGGTCTTTGCGGCGAAAGCATACAAAGCACCGTCTCGGGCGCCAGGCTGACAAGCTTTGAGAGCCGCCAAAGACGCCAAAGACGGATTCTTTTTTGGAAAGCGCAAGGAGCGTCCAAAGACGGCACAGCGTCAGAGAAGCATTCGACATAGCTTTTGCGCTTTCGCTGCCTACGGGTGCTTTGGGATCGGCGAAAGCACCTAAAGCAGCCTGAAGGCAGAGGTGAGATTCTTCTAATGCTGCTCCTCGCCAATGGACACCTAATCTCTCCTATGCGACTAAGACAGAGGCCAACAGGCCGCTGTAAGCTTCATCAGGTAAATGTTGTGTTTGCCTTGGCGCCGCTTTCCCCGCTTTTAGGGCGCTTATTACCCGAAAAAGACGTGTGATCGAGTCCAGACTGCTCTGAGGGTGGCGCCGCGTCGCCAACTCTACCTCAATGTTCGAGGCCATGCAAGGTCCTCCTCCTGTACTAGAGATCCGCTACAGTCGTGCTCTACAACAAACGGCTCTCCTTAACGAGCATCATGCCGGGAGCAATGTGCAATCGGGCAGCGGTGACTGTCAAAGCAAGTCCACATCCAATTGGGGCTTCCCCGCAGCCGACGTCCTGGTACGACATCATGCCAATGACCATCCACTTCGGCATGGCTCTTCGTAGGCTGATCATTCCCGCAATACTAACTATACTACAAATATCCACAAGGGTGAATGGAATTGCAAGATGCAATGCTGTCACCGGACCTGTGTCGATGGGTAGTGAGACAGACAAGGCTGCCATGCTATAGGTGTGCCGCATGTTGCTGTCCAACCTGCACTGCCTCATATACTCCCCTGTGGCCGTCTTCCTCTCCATGCCAGTGACGTACTGTAGCCCAATTGCTCCCTGATATTGGACCCGCTATCATGCGAAGGGTGGTTGATGGTTGATATCCTATTGCTGTCAGGTTAGTGCGAATGAGCACCGTGCCGGATGAACTTGCCCTACTCCAGGGACGCGACACTCCCGCCTCTAAATCTCTTCCTTCTCTTGTTACTGTTCCCAAGAAGTCAATTCATTCACCTGCCGACGTTCCTCCAGCGCCACAGGTATTTAATCTTACGCCGCACGCGACTGTGCGACGCTCTCTCACAACTCTGCCCATGTTTCTCCACACTGATTGCTTGCGTCGTCTTCTATCCGATACGGCCATAGTGACTACCCACGTCTATGTTTGTTATTGCCGAATCTCCATTCGAGGGTTCACACCCACCAAGCTTGCGGAGGATTGCCTTGGTGACCATCTGCATGAATCACTCTACCATGTTCACATTGCGCGATAATAGATCAGGAGCTCTGTAACTCGACGTTACATCTTCCATCTCGAAAATGTCTGTGCTCGCGCTCGCTAGCGATCAATTGGCAGCCAGAAACTTTCTACCCACGATCGAGGCCTCGAACATGAGTAACATGTCTCATTACGTGCAGTGACCCCTATCCCAGGCATGTAAATTGGGAGACGCGGGAGTATCATTTGGATGAAGTCAATAGGTACGCTCCGCTCGATCGAATCATTTCTTCCTTCGCTTAGAATGTCCCCACAAGTGCAACAACACAACGTTCAATCGTGATCGCTTCTGTCGGTACGATTTTAAAGACCTAATGTTTGTCGATAACCTGAGCTCGAAAGGACGGTACCCAGAGAGAACTCCCAATGGTGTCATCGATCTTAATCGTCCCCGGAGCATGGCGTGAATATGGCCTCCTGGTGTGACCTACCCTCAATATACCACAATACACGACGTCGCCTGGACACAAGGCTCAGTACGTGACAGTGATTTCTGTTAGGTACGCCCAGGCTAATCCACATTTGACAGGCTCATGCCAAGCTAACCAACCCTGCAACAGGTCCGTTCTGGTCTCATTTATATCTCCCCCGAGGTTCCCCTCGTGCACGATCCAGCTCGAGCTATCATGACACCTTCAGATGTCGCTTGCACGTGCAACGGGACCAATTGCCCCCGCATATAGTCATCCCAAGCGCCGACTAGCTGAGGATATATCATCTGCGCGTAAGGACATACTTCGTCGCGCTCTGATCTGGGGACCGACTGATGTCTGTGATGCCCGTCAGGTCCCGTGATCATGCTAACGCTATTGATCCTGCTTTTTCGACTGAACAACGAGAAACTGCACTCATCGAGACCTAATGCCGCTCCACCGCTGGTCGCGGATCTCATTTTTGCGAACCCATAGTTCATTCTCGTCAGCCGACTGGTGGCAATCCGGGATGGTGAGCCGGAGGACGCGAGTCACGGTACTTCGATCGGAGCAATAAAGAGCTGGTGATCGGAGACGGGGTTGATGACCGATCCGTGAGTCTGGTTCGTTCTTCTCATCCACTACTCATCCCAGAGCTCGACGTCCGCATTCTCTGATCAGATTAGACTTTTTTGACCGGGTTTTCGGGGAGCGCGATGGTTCACAGGTCAATACGTGTGCGATGCGTTTTCATTAAATGTGTCTCATCCACCGCGTATATTCCGCCCTGGCGGCCACCTGCATGTACGCATTGCATTTGCAGACAATGAATAGATGTTATCAGAGCGAGGGTGCGCTAATGACGCGACGGTTTCATGCGCCCTTGTATAGGCTGACTGACATGGCTATGATGTGCCTACTCAGGTCGCCGTTGTAGTACACAGCCGTGGTGCCTAACCGTCCATCCTAGTGAGTCCGAGACCCTGGACGCAGTGTTCTGCGTTGACCACCTGTGAGCTTCTCCGGTGGATGTACCATCCTGTTAGTACCCCACGAAGACCGTATCAACTCGTGTCGCAACGCCGTACACGAGGATAAGGCGAGGCAGCTGGCTGAGCAGCCAGCGCGGTTGATGAGAGCGCTCTTTGATGTCGTACATACGTGTGAGAGCGGTGACTCTCGATGTAGTGAGCACCTTAATCGTTTAAACTTTCGCTGTATGCGTTGCAGCGGAAATAGGGCTGTCTCCACCGTCTTCCATGACATGCAGTGGCCAATGCCGCCCAGCCAAGCTTGGTATTCCAGACGTTGGCTCGAGGAGCTCACACCTTGAGGATACAGACAGCTGGTTGTATCACGCCTCGTTTCACATCGCGCTTGACGTTCGCGGCCTCTTCGCTGTGGCGGAATGCACCCCGTGCAACCGTTTGTCTACTCGATATTGTAACCACCACTGAGGCCAGAGACGTTAGCTCACTTTGAGAGGAGGCCCCCATGCTGCTCGAGGCAGCGGTGGCGATCACAGAGCCAACTTCCTGATGCCCACCCACTTCGTCTAAATACTTGATATATTAACAGAATGAAGGCATACATGGCGGCGATGTGATCTCCAGCGAGACCCCTCATTCATGCTCGAGCCCATAGGCATCGGTCGTTCTCGAGAACAAGGTATGCCAGTCCGGGGTAACGCTACAGATAAGCCAGGATGTCTCAAGACTGAGGGGTAACGGTAGGCGGCGAGGGGTAAATTCATCGCGTGTGCTTCAAGGGATCGTTCGTCAGATAGTATCAAAGACGTCCGAATGTCCGTGAGGAAGATATCTGGTAGTCCGCGCCCAGATGACATAACCGTGGCCAGCGACGAGGGCGGCGCAGAAAGAACCAAGGAAAGTTCGCGTCACAAAGGCCCAGGCCCGCTGGTTCGGCGCTGTGTTCGTACCTAATGGGCACAACTACATGCCAGAGGCCCCGCAAGAACGTTCGAAGAAGAGTAGAAGGACAAGCATACTGGCGATCGTGTCCGTGAGGTCTTGAGTGAGACTCGATGCTAGCCCGATCATCGACGTCCTAGTTGAGCTCGCCTCACTAGCCTCGCAGGTGCTCTGGCGAGCATGAGATCTGCAGGAGAATCCACTCCTAGGGGTCCAGAGAAGGTGGCCGGCATAGTCTCAGTAAGAGACACGACGAGAAAGAGTACTCCTGTGCTTTGAGATGAGATGGCTGAGTTCCCATTGGAATACGCCTGCTTATCAGGGAGTCACACATCGACCGACCTTAGGATCGCACCGGGCAAGACTCAAGCGTCGTGGGTGTTGCCAGTAGGATAGTTCAGGTCGGTACCGCAGTGGTCGGATAGAATTTGACAAAGGACCGTTCAGTTTTCGCGGTGAAGCTAAGGCCGGAGGGTTCATCGATGCTGCGAAAGATCTGCTGTACCTGGCGAAGAGTTGCAAACGACACCACCAGCCATTCGCACGGCGAGGCACAGAAACAACACTCTGTAGTGCACGTAGCTAAGAGGGACACAGAGACACAGAGATGCGAGTTGAACCGTGCTACTGAGCGAACATGCGACCAGACAGAGCTATGGACGTCCAGTGCGCCTGGCTTGGGCGACAACGGACCATCGCAGCACAAAAAACGCCCGGGCGCGAGAAGGCTTGCCCTGAAGCTCGTGCCCACTGCACGTGACAGGTGACGCGACCTCCCGAGTGTGCTCGATCGCGGCCCGGCGCGCATCGAGTCGCAGACGGTCGACCGGCGTGCAGAACATGCCATGGTATAGGTACGCTCTTAATCCTGCCTTCCTCAGACACGTCTCCCCTCACAAGGACCCGCGATCAGACGACGACGACCGTCGAAGCAAGTGCGCATGCAATCGGAACTTCTCTACACGCATTTCGGAGGCACAATGCCACTCCAACGACCATCCCGTTTGTCACTGCTCGCTGTAGGCTGATCCTCCCCCGCATTCACCACAAGACCTCTCGGAAGGACGCTTGGACGCGTCGGACGTGCTGGAATCATAGAGACTGCGGATGGGCATGCCGCATCAGGGCAGACTCGCCTGCAAATATCGCCATAGGTGCGCCCCATCTCATTACTGCCTGATGTATACCTTCTAGTCGTCGTACCCGTCACTGCGTCAGCAGCGCGCGCTTCCAACGACCGGCCCCCAGCGGCGCCGCACCTAGTCACCCTCGCTCGGGGCACCACCGTACCCGCGCCAACCGCCACCGTATCCCGACTCACCAAGCCGATCGCTACGATATCCCAGTCCAGAACGACGCCGATACCCATCACGCGTGTTGGTCTTCAAATTTGATCCTTCCGTTGAGCGATCTGCTACGAAGGGCTGGGACATGTGGTAGGCGCGCTGAGAACGAGGCAGAGATCGCTTCTACTGGTGAGCATGAGCTAGGTATGCATGGCTTATACCCATGGAGCTTACGATTGGACATTTCTTATGCTCGTATTAAGAGGGGCACTATCATTGACTATTACGGTGAATACTCGATCATGCGCTCTCTAACACCTTCATGAGTACAGTGCGACTGATAATTCCGCGAAGTATGCCAAGCTCACTGTGCACCGCAAGTGAAGACGCACCTCAGACAGCAATGGCACCATCCCCCATCTGTGGGCGGCTTGAAGATCCTCTCGATGGTTTCAAGCACGTGAACCAGACCCGGGGCGCGCAAGGTCGTTTGCCTACGTGAATGTTCACATGTACGTATCACCTCTTCCTTCATGCCCACCCGCGCTGGATCGGCTCTCAAACGACCAATACGAAGTGAAAAAAAGTGTGTCCCGGTCCATTGCTTACGATAAGTCTCGTTACTCGTTGACATGTGTCGAGTCGAGGGCTCTGCAGCCGCCTGTGAGAATGCGTGGTACGTGCGGGAAGTCTGCGTCATCTGTAACATACTGACGGCGCTCCAGTGCGTTTATAATCTCCAGCGAAACATCACACCCAGAATCTGTATCAAGCACATATAATAAGTCTCGGAGGAAGCTGCCGAGGTAACCGTTCTCCCACAAGATCGTACGCCTTGCATTCCAACCCGGACACCAGGTACTCTGTCCTGATTCTAATGACCTTGTGAGTGCGAACACTTCGTAAAGTTGACCTGTACCCACCTGTACTCACGCTGATCGGTATATCACAACGAGCGGCGCACACCTGGTTTACCAGCCGATTGTAAGAGCAACTGAAACGACGGTCAACCAGCACACTTGCATATAAATGTGAGATTGATGTCGACCATGTAGGTACTCGTCGTCTGAACTCCTTAGTTCGAGGAATTTCGGTCGTGGTTTAGGTTGGCACGATGGTGAGATGCGAGTTCTCCGCTGCGCTACACACCGCGGTCCAGCGGAGGACGACCGATGGAGACCAATAGGTATAGCAACAATATATTTCGATAAATAAGACACTTCGCGCCCAAGGGTTCCCTCTACTGTGATTGGCATACATAATGGTAGGTAATTATAAATCAAACTGACATTCTGGGAGCACAAAACGAACGCGCATGCACGCATGACAACGAGAACGAAACTCTGATGGGGCAATAGCAGTCTACTCCGCGCGGAACGGAATAAATTGCGAAAATGAATATGATCAAAAACTAGCTGAAAAGCGCAGGAAGATCTGTGGGACTGACTCCGATCAGCATGCAGGGCTCACGCATTGGAAACACAGTACGCACCTGAAGAGAAGACTGGAATGCCTACACGAGTGGCCCGACATCCGCAGCTTGATCGAGCCGCATTTCGTCCTCCATGACCTCGTCATAGAACGGGCTACGGGCCGAGGCTACAGAAGCGTTCGGCGACTCCTGTATAATCTGCGTGTTGACAGACAAGTGTCCCGCAGCGTCTTGCACATCCTCGTCCCAGACCTCGTCGCGATTGTCGTGCTTAGATCCATGCACAAGCGACTCGCCCATGTTTCCCACGAACGAGCCAAATCGTAAGCTCGATGTCTGTGACTGGATCACGTTAGGTGCCCCCTCTCGCACAAAGGATGGGTCGGAGATGACATTCGCTGAGACATCAGCAAGTTGACGTAGATTGATCAGGAAGTGCGTAATGATGATTGCGGATAGCCTGGAATACAGTGAATATCAGCTGATGTGCCTCAGAGTAGAATATACTGACGGTGTTGAGAATGCGCTAGCGCGGGTGAACACCTATCAACCGTGTGAGTGAAGGAATGCTCGCTTCGGCAAATATGCATATACGTACGTTGGTAACTTGACCAGCAAGATTCAGCACATTCAGTGATAGGAGGCCGCTGGTTCATTACGGTCAACACATGGAGTGCAGGACTTGTGGCGTACTGACAGAAAATATAATGTTCCTAGCATATTTCCTTGTGTCATCATCGAATAGAGAAAGACACAACAGTCCATGGCTCACCATCCCGCAAAAGCATTGTCATGAGAGGCGTCTTGACATTGTGCTCGCGGGCCATTCGGATCGTAGACCATGTCTTCAACCATGTGATAAATAGGACAATGGTATCTGCTGCCACCTTGCAGAGCTCGGTGCTGATCGCGACTAGGACTATGTGAGCGAGCAGGTATGCAGAAGAGCAGACATACATCTGTTTGAACAAGTATTCGCTTAGCGAGTTGTGCGTATGGCTTTGTTAGCCAACACACCTCGTATTCATTGTCTCCGATATATCTAGCAACTCCGTGCATTGCAACCCGAGCACCGGTAAAGCGGCCAACTGAAAATTGACTCTGTAGAGAAAACCGTACTATGCAAGGGGCGCAGACCTTAACGCCCTATCCCTGTGACGTTCGCACATTTCAAACTCACCGCATTCGTACCCACGGGTACCAAGCTCAACAATGTGACACCAAGCGACAGCAATCGGCTGCCTCCGCTGAGCGCATAGACACGGATTCCCGAGAATGCTATCAAAGCTCGTCAATTGATATCCAATGTATGCGTAGTTCTGGCTCACCTGCCCACAGGACGAACAAGCATAAGTCGAGTGCATCACCCGCGTAGTTCAGCACGGCACAACTGACAATCGAAGGTCAGACGCATGACTCAGATCCGGGTCCTCGTGGTGAATAGGGATCTGACCTCTGGGGCGACCTGCGTCAATGGGTGCGAGCTCGGTCTAGGTCAAGGTACTTACAACGATTGTCCCGGGGTGAAAAAACATCTGCGCGAGGTTCAGGATTGCATATGCCAGGATCAACCACCGGTTAGCGTGGAATAGGACCATGGTGCTGGTAACGTTGCTTCCCCATATGAGCTGCATCTCTTGAGAGATCGTGCAGATGTGATCGTAAAGCACGAGGGCTATGAACGCGAGGGTCATTCACATGCATTGCAGACTGTGTGTGTGTGCAACGTACCAGCAGAGGCAAAAGTGCAATAGTTGTCGATGACACTTCAGGAAGAGTACAACATGTCCTGTCAGTGGGATAGGTGTTTTTGGCTGCCATCACTTACCTGGAGCTGACCAAGCTGGCTATCTGGCTCGCCACTGGGCCGTAAATCATAGACATTGTCGCGGGTGAGAGAAAATTTCAGGACCTAGCCAAATTCAGTGGAAATGTCAGCGCATATATGAATGTTCGACATGGGAACATCAGAGACCCACTGACCATTTCATGCAAACATGTAATGACCGAGAATCGAGATACAAAATCCAGCACCGGATCAGCACATGATCACAGTGTTTCACAGTTTTCAGGATTTCAGGCCATCCACGTTTCTCACTTCAGGTGAACATCAACTCAACTGAGGCCGCGGAAAGTTTGAGAGCTCTTACGGTTACATGGAGTCGTTGTGAGTACGGCGCCTCTCCCGAGCGATGCAATGCTGTCGGTGATACCAAGCTACTATGTCAAGCGCGCTATAAGTTCCCGGTGTGAAAGGACATCTCCATTTGCTTACCAGACGAGCTGCAGGTAACGCTGCTAGGTCTCAGGATGTCGCCTCGTGTTGGTGGAACTGTTCAAGGAAGCGGTCACAGGATGGACCGTAGCACGGCATACGGACTCAGTAGTCTGAGCGATGATTGGACATCGTTTTTGCTCACAGCCTACCAGTCGCTCCCATCCGATCTTCTCGTCATGCTTGGACCGTTCAGGCAGACGGGGGAGCCCGGATGTCGGTCTCAACTGGGTGCCGATCGCGCGGCGTGTCAGTTCCAGACAACTTGGGGAGTCAACTGGAACGGGCTAAGGCCCTTCCGAGTACGAGGAGCGACGCCATTCGATGGCCTCGGTATGCCACCGATCAGTCGGTCGCGGAATGACGCCAGTACAACGAGTGAGCGCTTGAGAGCCAAGGCGCTTGCTCAGATCTGAATCTGAGGGCCGAGCGCGCGGTGGCAGTACAATTGCTTCTGTGGGCCGCGTCACTGTTCTCGCGTCGCTGTCGCTGGGTCCTTCCTGGTTCTTCCAGCTATCCTCCCTTGTGTCAATGCTTCTCAGCACGGAGTTTCCGTTCATCCGGACCTTCTCTTCACTTTCTGGCCGAGCGAAATGTTGTGCGAGCTTCAGCAAGTTTGTCCACGGTCCTTGACATCAACAAGAGCATTTGAAATGACAGCGGCACACTGATAATCATCTCGCGCACTTTTCGAAAACTTGGTTTACCCATGCTCTCAATAGACAACCTATAGCCTCAACTGCTTACACCATGTTGTACCCGCGAGTTAGATGAGATGGAAGGGAGTTGCAAAAATCACGCCCACTGGGTCGAAGGTGCGTAGCATCAGCTTCTCCTGTCTAGATCACTAGATAACGTCTGATATCGCCACCGTAAATTCCTCAGAATGCAACACTTTCAGTTGGGTCAGAAGCTGTTTGGATTCATTGCTGTCATCCCTCAGCTGCATCCTGCGCCCACCGCTGGCAATATTGCTTTTTCTCGCGGCTCAGCCTACCACCGGCGCACACAATGACGTTCATGACCGTCTACTGCACTGCTGACCCCCAATTCACGGCTCGGGTGCTGTCCATCCATGAAGCATGCTGTGACATTGAACCTCGGAGATCACTTGCCATCAATTCGAGGTGGGGCTGTAACTAATTTCTCCGATACAATCTATCTCGACCCCTACCTAAGATGATCATGATAGAATCTGTCCCAACATCTCTGACGGGGTCGCAGATGCGTGCGTTGGATGAGATGGCAGGGAGTTCGACAGATGCTGGTTCACTCAGCAGAAGGTATGCAGCATCAACTTCCTCCTCTGGATAGGCCACAAGCTTACGGCCCATCACCAACACAACATCTCCCAAGATGCGTATTACATCCTTGCGTTGGAAGAATGATCTCAATCACCAACATCATCATCCCAATGGCGCTCATTCTTCAGTCGACTCATGTTCCACCCGCGGGCACAGCTTCGTCTATCAGAAGTCCACCACTTATCTAGCCAGCACCGCTCACCTTGATATTGGTACGGTCGCGAAGCAGGCTCCGATGGCCAGCGTTCGAACATCGCCCGCATTGGTCCCGGGATGATGTACTCCTTCGTCGTCAGACGTCTCGGACGACCTATAAGCTCCCATAGTCAGATTCTGATTATCCAGCGCGTGCATCACGTTGCTTGATTCAATGCGGAGAATTTTCTGTTCCTCGGAACAACGAGCATATGCATACAGGGATAGGGAGCGCCGCACGCCTCGGGTGGAATGCAAGATGTGTGCGTCGTCGGACTATGTATGCGCGTTCGGAAATTCAGCGAGACAGCGACGCTGGTCTAAGCATATGCAATGCGGCGCCGAGACCACGTGTAGGAATGAGCGGGATTTATTGCACACCTCGCATATGGCCGCGCCCAGTGGTGCTGCGCATAGTGACAATGAGTGCGTTGATAAACTCGAACATGCGCCCCCCTTGGATATTATTAGATCCCTATGCTTCCAGGCTGTATGCGGTAGAATTGTCCAGGGAGGCGTGACCGGGGGTTCTGGGATGTATGACTGCGTACGTAGGCTAGGGCGTCGCGACAGTTGTGCGCGATACAGGGCAACTTATAGATGACCTGCTGATCGGGGAGAGGGTTGTGGCGAGCTAGAGTACGTCTATCCTGCGGTTCGATTCAGTCATCATTCGCGCATTCGATGGCGAGACGTACCAGCCTGCCATGATATCAACTCTGGGTTGAGATGGAAGCGGGTACAAAGGGCAAGGTTCACCAGGGGGGGTCAGAGCGCTGTCTCACGAGTTTTCGAAAAGGGGGCTGCACACGGGCGTCCAGCACAACTGCAGCACGAAGAAAGCCCAGGCGCGAGAAGGCCTACCCTGGAGCTCCCTCCTGACGCACGCGATAGGTGACTCGTCCTCAAGAAGTGTCCGGTCGCGTCCAAGGGCGGCAAAGACGGGTCGAGCAGCGCAAAGGGTCTGCTGGCACATCGCAGGAACGTCCTGCCCTGCCGGTCTGACTTCTTATCTATCGCATGGGCGACATTCGGGCTTTACTGTACATTTTTGGTAGTAAATTACAACGAACAGTAATAAACATCGGTGCGGTTGCCTGCCCAGTAGCGCGACCGAGATCTTCGAAATATCATATTTCCGCACCTGCTCTCGAATACCCGTCGTAGTCTACGTCGAGCATATTCGAGGCAGATGACAAAATATCCCCGCTCCGAATGAATGAGGCAAATATATGCACCTATGCGCATGGAGCGTAGCGCGCCGCGTGTAAAAGAGAAGTTAAGTAACATGAGGCTGCGCATTCTCGATCGGCGATACAATGGTGCAGCGGTGCCGGCCTGAGTACATGCAATGCGGCGCCGAGACCAGAAGTGGGGACGGGCAGGATGGCGTGCGTCACGTCAGACAGCGGCGGGCGGAGCTACGAGTCTCGAGGGTCCGCCCATGCCGCGTCAGCTCGACGTAGGTGACGGATGTCCTCTGGATGTCCTTGGTGTCTGGGGTATATGCGGTCGGATCGGCCGATGTGTTATGCAGAGAAAGGGGGATGGGGCGTACGGCCGCGCATGGAGACAAGTGCGGTGCGGCGGTGGGGCGCAGAGGAGAGTAACGCGTGGTCGACCAGCTGACGCAGGTAGCGTCGCTAGGATATGAGCTGGTTCGTCCTGCAATAGGTCGCATTTTCCCGCAATTAGAGCGATTGACCGGGCGTACCAGCTCGTCATGATATCAACACATGGAGTTCGTATGGACAGGGTCTGTCGCCGGTGCCGAAAACAGAGCATTGTGTTGACACTCGCTTCCTGGCGATCGTCCGGTGCCTACGGAGGTGCTGAGTACTCTCGTTATCTCGCTGAGAACCTGTGTTTCTCAGGGGCTCCCCAGACATGTCGATCCAGTGGGACCGGCCAGGGAGGTTCGGGAGGATACATCCCATGAAAGGATATGGCGTGCAAGGGGCACTAACGTCGGGGTGGGGGCAATCCAGCTGATAGAGTTGCGTACATTTACACTGCGCATGCAAATGCGAGACCTGCGCACGACATACGACAGCTTGTGGTTGTGGATCTGAAGAGCGTTGTACGGATGCGAGGTGGACTATGCGATCCACAAGCAGCTGTATAACGGTGCATCAATGTTCCGACAAGCGAAAACTACATCCTCAAGGAAGACACGGTGGTCGGATTTGAGCAGCGGGATTGTCTCATATCTTGACTGACGGCCTGCTTCACCGCTAGACATTAGACCGCTCCGTTGCAACAAAAGAGAACGGAGCAGGTAGCCATGAGATCGACATGAGAAAACTAAGACTGAAATAGATTATTGACCTGGAGCCTACTTGCCAGGCAGTCGCACATCCCTGAGTCCAAAGGACTCGTCGGGTTACACCTCCAGTGTCGCTGGATCCAGTCCGTCAATTGGAGTGTCCGTACAGGTGCTGTAGTGCATTGAAAGGTGTTCAGCAGAGCCCCACGGCGGCGGCTGTGGTAAAGCGCCGAAGATTGAGGTCCCCTGCAGGCGCAAGAAGCTAGAGTCGGCCATTTAGACTCCTAAGATCGCAGACGAGGATTCGGACGTCGTAGACAATCATTAGAGTTCAATCTAGTCTGTGAGAAAGGACAATGAAGACGCGAGGGAGCAGAGAAATCAGGAAAAGGAGGGAAAGTGGGCAACCCACCCTGCTGTTGGACTGCGATTTTTCCCACTTTTCTCGCTTTTTGAGCGCTCGTCGACCAAAGAAAGACGTACAAGGGGTAAAAATGATATATACGAACGATTGATATCATCAAATTTTGACGACAGATATGCGGCGAGCTTCATCATGGAGGTGACCTTCGGCAAGACAACACCCACTTCTTACTCAGCTCGCCGAGCTCGCTACCCTACGGAGCTGCGAACGTCTGAATCACCAGGCAGGGGAAACGCTCGAGCACGAGAATGCCTGCCCTGAAGCGTGAATCTGACACACGTGACAGGCGACGCGTCTCCCTGAGCGCACCCGATCGCATCTCTAGGAGTGCAATGCAGACGATTGAGCAGCGCAGACGAGCCTTCTGCTGTGCTAGGTTAGTACGCGCTGCAGTCAGGCTCTCTCAGGCGTACATTCTCTCACGAGTATACAACGCTAGTACCAACGGTGACACACGCTCAGAGCAACAACGACTCTCAAAGCCAACGCGCGCATGATCGAGGTGTCAGCGCGACCGGGGTTCTGGCACGACGTCACTTCAACGGTACTTTGTCATTGCCCGCTGCATGCTGATTCTTCCCCAAGTTCACCTCACGACCGCCCGGAGTACGCTTGGAGGCGTCATACGTGCTGTCATCGTTGGGACTGTGCGAGCAGGCACTAGGGCAGACGAGCTCGCCTTCTATAGGTGCGCTACATCTCCTCGTCCGATCTATGTCTTCTCTTACTCGGTGCACTCGACATTGCTACGCTAGCGTACGTTATCAACAGTTGTCTCTTCGTGGTGCCGCATCCGATGAGCCCCGTTTGCACAGGACAACACTCGCGTTGCCTACAGACACCTCGGCCCAGGGCGATATCGATGTCCATCACGCTCTGCATTGCAATATTGATCGTTCTGTGGAGTACGGCTGGTACACATGGTGTAAGCCATGTCGGGATTGTGGCAAGGACCCCCTTCGGGGAGCACGAGGTAATGAGTCATTTGCGTTGATAAGACAATGGCTTAAAGGTGTACGTTGCCTGCCCCCGCGTTGAGGGTCGCATCGTCTTGTCTAGTATGACAGGTACTCAGTCAATCCCTCCGTGCGGCGCTTGTGAACTCAGTGTAGCTATTATGTATTTTGCGGAGCTGTACAACGGCCACTGTGCTTCTAATTGTGACAAGACCCCCCATACCGTGTAAGCATGAGGTCTGATCTGTCGCCGGCCCCAGTATCTTCCAGATAGTCCCCAACACGTCGGCCAGATCCGGAGATGTGCAAAACTATCATCTGCATCGATATCAATAGGCACGTACTACCTTTCCGTGATAACCTTCCAATCATGTCTGCTAAGCTTTCTGGAGCGAGCTACGAACTTAGTGCTGAATGTCGTCTGTTCAAGCCTCGACATACGCTCCAGCATTACCTACCATACAGCTATTGTACACTCCTCGGCTTCTCAGAAGTCCGTCATCGCGACTGGGAGCTGCCTGTAAGGAGGGATGCTGCTCTTTCATACTTTCTGATCTTGATGCACATCCGGCAGCGACACATCAGGGTCTGATAAACTCAATTTTAGCGCACTTCAGATCCACATCACATAACCGCAGACTTAGTCAGATTCGCCATACTCGTGTATCGAGTCTGTTCTCCACACGCGCCCGCATCGAACGAGGTCACATCCGGCTGACAGTGACTCAGAGGTGCGTCTCATCCCCCTGTTTACAGAGACGTCTTGTCACTTATCAGGTTGTGTCGAGTGAAGTGATCTGCGTCGGCGTCTGAGCACACGAACGTGCAGAAGTCATTCTGGTGCTTTCGCTACTTCCAGTCGGCACTGAAATGTCTCGTATGGTCCTATTTTCGCGCGTATAACCACCCTCGACGAGGCCTACCAAAGCAACAGCGTTCCGCGCAAAGTCGAACGCGTCCTCACACCGTATTGTACACTCTAGCTAACTTCAAACCAAGGCGGATTCGGCACGCCGGGCTCCCTTCCTTAACGTTGTGAGTATGGGGATATGTCATGCTGCTCTATTACCAGCTCGATCAGTGCAGAAGCCTGTTAGTGATCGAGCCTGTAAGAGCGGAGTAATGCAGGCAATGTGCTCCAACAGCAGGTCACTGAGGACATCCAACGCGGTTGTATGTGTGGATGAGATCGCTGTCACCGCCCGGGGAGGTAGCCGCCGTCTCTGCAACGTCCAGCGGATCTACTCAATTGTGGCTGAGTAAGAAGGAGAACGAGAGTGAGCAACGAGGGCTCCACTGCGATGCAAATCGCGATCTAGCGGACGGCGAGTAGTGGAGACCAGTAGGTGTAATAGCAAGACATTTGAGTACATAAAGTTCTTTTGTTCTATTGCCTTCTTGAGACTTGGATAGGTAACGGTAGGTAAATATGAGCAACTCCGCTTCCGAGAGTACGGATGTCGCGCGCATGCACGCATGACCAAGAAGACAACAGTCTAAATTGAGAATACCGGTCTACTCTGGGTGAAACCGTATACCTAGCGCGAGGGAATATGATCAAGAAGTAGTAAGAAAGAAAGAAAGATCTGTGAGGCTCATCAGCACACAGGGCTCACATATTGATAGCACAATGTTTACCTCCAGGAAAGATATCAAATTGCTTACACAAGTGACCCAACATCGGCCGCCTGATCGGCCTGCCTTTCGTTCTCCATGACCTCTTCAGGCAAAGGGTAACAAACCCGGGCTGCAGAAGCATCTGGCGTCTGGGCGTCGAGGCGGGTGTTGTTCACGGCGTCTTGGCTATCGTCGTCCCAAGCCACGTCACGATCGTTGTCCTCGGACCCATGCACAAGTGACTCGCCCATGTTCCCCACGAACGAGCCGAATCGCAAACTCGATGTCCGAGAGCGGACCGCGTCAGGTTGCCCGTCTCGCACGGAGGATTGGCGAGAAGTGTCATCTGGTGAGCCATGGGCGAGCTGACGGAGGTTGAGGAGGAAGTGGGTAATAATGATCGCGGACAACCTGCGATACGGGCAAATTCAGTGGGCGTAATGAATTGAAAAGATCTCTTTACTGTGTCGAAAATCCACCGGCATACACAAAGACCTGTACAGCATATATCAGGAAACGAAATTTATGTGAGGCGACAGAAAGTTACATACATTAGTAGTCCTCCCGACGATGTTCAATAGGTTGATCGACAAGAGTCCTCTGAACAGCGTGTTCATTATACAGTGAATTCACGGACTGTTCTACTGACATAAAATACAAGGTCCCTAACCAATACGCATGAGGTTGGCTGGGTCTGAGCAAAATGTCATGACGCACCATCTCGGAGGAGTAGAGTCATGAGCGGCGTCTTCACATTGTGCTCGCGGACCATCCGTACCGTAGCCCATGTCTTCCACCATGTGAGAATTAGGACCATGATGTCTGCTATGATGACGGGCACTCGAGTGCTGATCGCCACTGCAAGCATGTGAGCCAAGAAATATATAATAGAGGAGACATACATCTGCGGAAGCAAGAGGCATGAGTAACGAGTTATACAGTGACGACGTGGCCACGAACCTCGTGGTTGTTGTCTCCGATATGTTCTTGGAGTCCAGGCATTGCAACCCGAGTACCGGAAAAGTGGCCGTCTGCCAACTGTTACCGAAGAAACCGCCATACTGTGCAGGGTGTGCAGATCTCAATAGCCTATCTCTGTGACGTTCACACATCTTAAACTCACCGCATTCGTACCCACGGGCACCAAGCTCAGCAATATGACAGCGAGGGACAGCAATCGGCTGCCCCCGCTGAGCGCATAGACACGTATTCCCGAGAATGCTGTCGAAAATCGTCAATTGTTACTCAATGCATGCGTAGTTCTTGCTTACCTGCCCACAGGGCAAATAGACATAGGTCGAGCGCATACAACGTGTACCACAGCATGGTGCAGCTGAGCACGAAAAGTCAGGTGCATTGTTCAGGTCCGGGTTCTCGTGGTGAAAAGGGATCTGACCTCTGGGACAATCTGCGTCAAATGGTGCGAGCTCAGTCTAGATCAAGGTGCTTACAACAGCCGCTCCGGGACGGAAAGATGCCTGCACAATGTTCAGGATTGCGTATACCAGTATCAGCAATCTGTTAGCGTGGAACAGCATCATAGTGCTGGTTAGTTTTCTTCCCCATATTAACTGCAGTTCTTGGGGGAGCGTGCAAATGTGGTCATAAAGCACGAGAACTATGGATTTGACGGTGAGTTACTTGTATTGTAGAGTCCGTATGCAGCGTACCAGCAGAGGCTACAATGCAGTAGTTGGCAATGACGCTTCAGTGAACGCATCACATGCCTTATCAGTAGATCAAGTATTATTGACTGCCGTTGTTACTTACACATTGTTGACGTAGCTGGATATCTGGTCAGCCAGTTGGCCGTAGGGTATAGACATTGTCGCGAGAGAGAGAAAATCCGAGTACTAAGTAGTGGTCGTAGATGGAAAATTTAGCGAATATATATATATGTTTGACATAGCAACATCATGAGGCAGACACGTACCGACCGAAATACAGAATGCAGTAGCGGATTATCACACGTTTGCAGACTTTCAAGGTATCTAGACATAGAGCTGATCCATCTTTCAGATGTCAGCTTAGCATCAAGTCAACTGAGGTCGCGGAAAACTCGACAGTCCTTACGATCGCATTGGGCATCTCCTCGATGTGACAGCTGCTCCGAACGATGCAATGTTATCGGAGATATCGAGCTACTAAGACAAACGCACCATAACTTGCCTGGTGAGCTGCAGGTAGTGCTGCTAAGTCTCACGATGCCGCATCATGTTTGTGCAGCTGTTGAATGGGGCGGCCACAGGCTGGAATGAAGCACAGTATACAGCCTCAATAGTCAAAGCTGTGATCAGACATACTTTCTGTCCACAGCCTACCGATCACACGTGTTCGATCTTCTCGTCAGGCGCAGTGGGCTGTTCAGGCGGATGGTGGATCCCGGGAGCTGAGGTGAAAGTGTGAGGAGGCCGCATCTCCTGATGTGCGATTCAGAGGACGGTCATCACGTTCCTCAATGCATATACGACCCTTCGAACCAGATCAAAGACCGAGACTCACTTGCGTGTCATTCGTCTGCACTCTCCGACGTGTTCCGGTGCATACAGTCGCACACGAGCCTACAATGACATGGTTGACGGACCATATGTCACGTCAAGATGCACTGACTGTCTCATCGGGCCAAAGGCGGAAGGGCCCGCCCGCTCGGCAACGCAGCAGCGCGTCCCCTTGAATCGAAATATCACAGATGCTGACATCGGTCTTGAAAGGGTGACGATTGCCTAGTGTGGCAGTTCCAGCCAAGCTGTAAGCCTGTAGAGTCAGCTAGAACGAGCCGAGGTACTTCCGAATACGAACATTGAAGCGGTGCGATGGCACATGCTGGTCTCTGCATGTTGCCGGCAAGTGTAGGTCACCGAATGACACCATCACAACAGGTCCTGGACGAGCGCACGGTGACAGTGCAGCTGTTCGATGGGTCACGTCACCGTTTTCGGGCCGCCATCTCCGGGTCATTCGAGCTACCCTGAATATCGTCGGTGCTTCTCACTGCTCAGCACGAGTTTCAATGCATTCGAGCATTCTCTTCCCTTTCTGACCGAGGGAGATCCTGTGCAAGTTACAGCAGGTTTGTCTCTAGTCCTTGACTCCTGCAGGAGCATTGGCGATGACGGTTACCAAGTCATCAGGGAGATGTCGCGTTGACTTAACGCCTCTTGCCTTGTTTGCGGCGGTCGGCGGACTTCTCTGCCCTGCCGCAGGTCGATAGCGTACGTCAAGTATCTAGAAAGGCATGGAAGACGCCGTCAGACGAATGGACACTTTCCTGATGGCCTCCCCATCGTGCCTCCCTGGCTATGTTTGCCAAATGTGCACACCTCTCATCGCAAGTCGTCGAAGGTATCATGTCTCCTGCTTCACCGCCTGCGTTTCTGACGACGCTGTGCCGCTTCTGATTTTGATCATCCCCCAACTCGAGTACGAATATGGCACAATAGGCAATGGACTTGTCTAATGAGCCGTGTCCGTACTCACGACAAGCTAGCCCGAGGCTTTATATGGGACCGCTTTGACCAAGTCTCAGATGCCTCCGTTCTGTAGCAGGGGGTGCTAAAGAGCTCGATGAACTCAGTTGAAGATAGGGAGGATCACCTTCTCCTTGACAGATCACTGGGCGACGTTTCCTTGTCGCTGCCACAATATTCCTCGGGATATGGACCTCTCACTTACGTAGCGATCCGTTTGCAGTCGTCGGTACCATACCCTAACTGAACTCATGCCTGGTTTGCTACGCAAGCGAGTCCCTGTTGGCAGCCTGTCTTCGACCGCGGACGCGATTACATCTATCAAATATCCACTGGTCTTCTGACTTGTGATTTTTGCCCCGATCCTCCGGTTTGCTCCCGAAGTCGACTGCGAGAACCTGGATGAAGCAATGGAACGTGTCTCATCGGGCACTACCCGGCGGCGGTGCAGATCGTGATGCGGAAACTTGACGAATGTGTCGATGAGTCCCTCGGTGACGCGTACGCATCGCTCAAGCGCAACGGAGATGATAGAGAGGTCTTGTAGAGTCGGGGGTCCGAGAATTACCGATTTCCCAGAGAGATGCTATAGTGCTTGATACTATATCGTAGTACATTAGACCTCAGCTTCGAAGGGTGTTAGAGTCCGAACGGTGTGGTGAACAAGAGGCGAAACGAATTCGTGTAAACTCACGCGTGGTATATCCGTCAACCAGCTTGTCTCGGTACCAGACCTATGGCCCTTCCTCTACCACCAATGGCGAGTGCGACAGGACCCTGGTCTTGAAGTAAGACCCAGACTGACACTTGATTCGAATACTTACCAAAAGTCTGTTAGCCAGGTAGTCGCGCTTTGGCAAAAAGAAGAAACGCATCACAGCAGCCCTCAAACGTTGGTGGGACTACCGTTGGAATATCCACTACAATGTAATCCTCCACTGCCAGGAATATTACAACTGTCCACACCCACTGCTGTGCTGAGGGGCGAAGGAGCCAGCTTGATTATTGGCGATATCATTCATGCAGGGGACAAACTTGAAGAGCGCAGTAGATAGCCGCTTACGGTGAACGAATCCAGACTGCGGAGAAGGAGCAAGGTGTGAAACCATGCGTGATCATGCTGTCGAGCGAGCTCATATGCGCGCACGTCCATTCGGTAGAAACGCCCTCGCGCCCCTCAGCGCTAGAATGCGCGCTCTGATGAAGCGCAGGTCAGACACACGTGATGGGTGACGCGTCTTCCCTCAGTGCGCCCGGTCGCGTTGAGGTAGCACGGACGTCAACGTCCCCTCCATGCGCTCCTCTTCTCACCGATTACACACCGACTGCAGCACACAGTGAGGGAGGATGAATACCGACTTCGAGAGAGCGCGTGCATGATCGGGATTTCTCCGCAACTACCACGCTCTCGTATCACGTTATTCCAATAATCATCCCCTTCGTCACCACACGCTGCGGACCGGTGCTCTCTCATATGCATAGTCATCCGAGCAGATTTCAGGAAGGGAGCTTCGACGGTTCAGATGTATCGTCGCCGCTCCGGTTGAGCGGATGGGCTTTGTACTACCGAGGCAAGCAAGCCAGCTGCCCTGCCATAGGTGCGTCGCAGGCCTGTTCACACCTTTGGAGCTCTCACCAATGCTAGTTTAGCCCCCCCTTTTTATCATCGTTTCCGTCATCTTGAAACACCACGTATGCTTAACTTTGCTCAACTCTCCGGCAGTCTCGACATCTATAGAAGTTATATCTGTCCAGACAGCACTTAGGCTTTCGTCGCTTCATGGATCGCTGTATTCAGGTTCTCTCCACACTGAGTGAGGTCCATCTTCGACAGTACGATCCTATAATTTATGCAGGAGTAAAATATTGGGACATTAACATTAGAGAATGGTTTTATGATGTTCTCGTCAAGGTGGGCACTAGTTTCACTCCTCCATTTCACGAACTAACAAGGTAGCGTTAAGACACCTGCTGGACCTGCATTAGGGAACATTCTTGACATTTACTGAGTCAAGATCCCGAGAATATGCCACGTGCACTGGCATCTGGACAGACTTGTCGTCTATCGAGTCGTTCCCGTACCTACCAGCTTGATCTATCATCCTCTTGCCTCACCACTCCCGACAGAGCATGTACACCACAGGTGGCTCCCTTTGACGACATAGCTTAGTTCTCCGTTGTGGTATGTTGCGCTCCGCCTCCGACCGTAAAATCCACGGTGTTGTCTGACCGGGTCATGAACGCGTGTAGTGGACGAGATAACTGGTGGCTCAAAAGATCTCGGTCCATCCGGTCGAAGGTACGCAGTATCAATTTCTCCCGGACAGGTCACTAGCTGAAGTGTCATATCGCCGGTACAATATGTCTCCGATTGCATACTGCTATCTTGGACAGGAGGCCGTTCGCATCCATCGGTATCGTCATCTCAACTGTGCTCATCATCATGTCTACCTGTTCTTCCGCTCACGGACACAACTACATGTATCTCCGGGATGTCGCGCTTCTCTATCGCCAGATGCCTCGGATGACCTATCACCTCTGGCGATCAGATTCTGATCATCCGGTAGGTGCACCATGTGGCCCAATCCAACATAGAGTATCTGCTGCTCCTCAAATTACCGAGCATACCAACGTGGTGAGTGGTCGACTCGGCTCTCCTGATCCCTACGTAAGTACGTCATCTTCTTGTTGAGGTACAAGCGCAGTTCTGAGGCAACTACCCCTTTCAGACATCTTGATTATCTCCGGGGGCGAGCGTAAGCTCAAACTTCGATCATGAAACCCATCATTACCACTTCAGGCCGACAAAGGGTATTAGCCAAGGTCCAATTACTTTTGGGTATGTATCACTGGCAGCTGCGCAAGGGCCCAGCATTATCGCATAGCATGTCGCGGCCTCAAGCCTGCGATAGGATTTGATTTGCAGTCGTGCATGTTCCGCGCATATAGGCACCGGAAGCCTTTGCTACCGGTGCTGTGATGGTCCATGCAAAAGCGAACGTCTCCTCACATTCTACTATGTCAGCCCGCTGATCCCAAGCCATGCCATTGATGCGCTCTGTGAGCCGTATGTGCCCATCCCGGCGACCCAATTCCACGCTATTGCAATGACCACCATCTATTATCTAATACTCGAGTTGCTCGAGGTACGGGTAATAGTAACGAGGGTCAAAGTACCGTTGTCCTACACCTGCTCAACCTGCCCAACATCTCGAAACTGAAATGAACATAGTAACAGCGTACATAATACAGGTCCCCTCTCCGGCTTATGTCCGAGTCGAGCTACCGGGAAGCCTCTCGTACGTAGTCGAACACGACCGCCATCAGTCGTTCTCGTGAGCGAATTCGCCAGTCCCAGGTAGAGCCCCGCAGATAGGGCGGGGGATTTGAGACTGTCAGACGTCTCCAGGATCTGCTCTTAGACCGACGACCGGCCAACAGTCTTCTATGTATTCTACGGAAACGCTCGAAGTATCTCTCCTAAGGGTCTTTCGGCCATCTGGAGGTATTCATCATATGGCGTCCGGATCATATGCCTAGGACCGTTGAACCGAGCGAGGCAGGAAGGAGAGGGGACGCCAGGAGTAGCACCACTGAAGCGCCTCACAGGCGTCGAGACCCGCGGTCGAATGGGCTGCCGGGCAGATGCGGGTGCCTAAATATCTGTATGGGTGACTCGCCATGAGGACCTACCAGAGCGTGATTCGCCCAGTCCCGTAGAGATCCACGGCAAACTTGAGGTTCAAGAGGTGTAGACAGGTTCGGGTGGTCCTAGTTCACCAGGCTTCACGAAAAGACAATTGACGCGCCCTACATGACAACTCGGATACGCAGAATGGGCAGTGCTGATCGGTGATATTCAATAGGTAGCACTTTGTCCAGGTCCGCCGTTCAGAGCCTACTTATTAGGACTGCTCAACCAAGGGACGCGTCGCACCAGGACTTCAAGGGTGTTGACTCGTTGACGAGGGTGTCCCTGCAAGTGACAGGGAATCGCGAGGGAAGGGTAGGTCTTCGTAGTAAAGACGAGGCACATTCTACGCGAGGTTCCTCAAGTGACGCTGGTCGTCCAGATTCCAAGTTATGGGGAGAGTTCGCCTTGAAGGCATCACAGGTAATCACCGGAGCTCGACGTAGACCAAAAGACTAGATGTAGAAGCGAGCAGCAGAGTACTATTGAGCGAGCATGAGACCAGACAGAGCTGCGGGAGTCCGCGGAAAACTTGGCAAGTGCTGACTGGGGCGACAGCGACAACGGAACACTGCGACACGAAAAACGCTGGAAACGCGAGAACGCCGGCCCTGACGCGCATGTAATGGGTGACGCGTCTTCTCAACATCCCCCGGGTGTGCTCGATCGCGACGCGCGTCCAGGTTGGTCGAGCAGCGCGGACAAGCCCGGCTGTGATCTCGTCTATCATATATATACACATCTCTCACCTGCTGTACCTTGACAGTGTCACACGACGGGACCCGACTGTCGACTTCGACTTTTCGAGAGAAGCGTATACACGATCGGGCTTCTCCGTGACCACCGTTCTGGCACGACGTCCTTTCAAAGACTGTTCACTTCGTCATCGCACGCCGCAGGCAGGTCCTCGCCCAATACTGGCCGAGGGATTTTTTGGAGGGTAGTTTGTCCGCGTCAGCTATGCTGTCCGAGCTATCTTCCTGTACGACGAGCGTCAGGCCAGGCAAGCGTGCTTTGCCCGAGGTGCGTGGTAGTCCTCTCTCCGAATCGCCTTTTCTCTCGTCATCAGTTACATTTAAGGGCGCCTGACAGTGTTGACGCTGTTCCCGCAGCGCCGCCGATCCTCGACGTCACGCAACTGCTCCGAATCCCTGTATCCGTGTATAACGTGCCCACTTCCCAGGTCTTGTAGCATCTTTCGCTCTCGCATTGTCGCGCTGTTCGCCGCAATACGATCTGAAGCCAGCACTCGTTCAATGTTAGCCTGATGGAATTGGTCAGGGTGGCGGAGGCAGATTGGTCAGGGTTTCAGAGGATTTTCGGGTGGATTGATGAGCATAACTTGCACATGCATAGCGTAGGTATGGGTGACTAATCAGAAAACCATAATTGAGCGCACCGCCGAATAACTCCTCCACAACCTCTCATATCAATCCCCGCGGCTCCGCCTGCATCGCGCCAATGATCCCAGGGAAGATCAAATCCTATACGAGAACTTAGACACCGCTCCCGGTGCTCTTCGCTCCCTGCCAGCCAGGCGTTTCGACGCACCAACGACCGCTCCTCCTGTGAGCTGACGGCGTTCGGCGCGCGCAGCTCCCCATGTGATCCACGGACTTGCGTGCAATGCCTCAACAATTCTCCACCTCCGCGTTCACATAATAAGGGCCCCATCGTACTATCCAGCGCGCTCTCTAAAATAGCATCAAAATGCTCGCTCGCTAGGTAGGTCAGTCATCTTCGTCTGACTCTGGCAATGTCAAAATCTTGCGAACTCAGTAGAATTCCACCGCGCCTCCTGGAGTCGCCCGGACACGTGTTGCGGTCATGGCGACATGCACAGAATATACCCACGTCGCGCTCGATAGGTATGCAACCTCCTAAATCACCGATTTACCATCTGACGCTCAACAAACACACAGATAAACTATCTGTATGGAGACCTTCTGGTTGTGAGGCCCCAGCGCCTTGCTCTCTGAGATCCGCGATACGCCAGATTCACATATCGGGATTTCTAAGGACAGTCTACCGAGTCTCGGAAAGCAAATATGTACGTTTCCGGTGAGTATCTATTTTGAGTTGGCTGGTCTACGTCATATGAGCTCAGAAATCAACCGACAGGATCCTCCAGAGACGAGTACTATTCTCGAGCCAATAGCAACCTCAAGATTCATCCTGTGACACCGGACGTAGGTGCAGTACTCGCTGAACGCTGTCCGCCTCCAGCTGTCGTCCGAGCATATAGCCTACCTATTCCCGCGCATACATCCATCCAAAGCGAATTTGATCGGAGCAACAATAATTTCCCTTGAGTACCTCGCTTCCTTGCATATGGTTATGGAAGTAGACATATATTTTTGTGATCCCTAGCAGATACCACGAGTACATTGCCCTTGGCAGCAAGGCCTCCCGCAACTGAGCAACGACCGACTACCGCGCAATAGACGCGGATCCAGAGTACACGACGAGTACAGTCAGCAGCTGATTACGGCAGTGCGGCTGCTACAAGGTGGACTGCCGGCAATACGAAACACTAGTGCTACCGTAGGGCATGACGTCTTGCATGTTTGTCAGCCGCCTCTCTGTATGTGCGCTACTGACTTTCAACATATACCCCAGTGCTGAAAATCGAATCCAAGACTAAGGACGACTTCGAGTCGAGTCAAGGATGACTCCCTGGCTACTCCGTGTCGAGTTCACCATCTGCGTACATTGCTCAACATCTCAAGATTGGTCTATCTGTCAAATCAAGGGCTCCATTGCGAGTCTGCATACCGGACTGCGAGTTCGGATCAAAATGTACGTATGCCTCATCCAAAGATGTATCTGTGTACTCATGTTGGAGATGGCGCTCTTTGAGTGCTCAATCAATTCGCGGCATTCGTAGCGTGTGTGCGGCATACCCACTCAAGGTCAATAACAACTCTGCAATTAGGCGAGACAGGCAGGGTGGGGGGGGGGGGGGCTCAATAGAGCGCATAAGTCTTGGAGTGAAGGTCCTGACAAGCTTCGTGAGCGTCGCAGTGTTCGTGATCATTCTCGATCTACTACTTTGGTCACGCAGGACTCATATAGTATGGTCAACCCGTCAATATATCTCTTGAAGAACTATGCTGTGTGCGAGCGAATGAATGCCGTTCCTGTACCCTGCATGTCGTACTATATGTCTGAACGTCATTGTTTTGGATATCTCAAGCCCCACCCTGACGACGGGTTCCACCGGGTGCACAGGGCAACAGATCCTAAGTGCCCTCAAAACTCAACACTGGATGAACGGTATGTTCGGGTTCAAAAGACCAGATGTCTCAGATAATGTGCGATTCCACGAGCCCAGGCCTTGCGGGCATCATACATACACTCCAAGAAAACGGCATCAGCCTACACTACAGGGGCTACATGTCGTGCACAGTGCCCATCTCAATGAAAAGGGATTGGTGGATGATAATCATGATCAGCAACAAGGACAACTGCCAGATATTCGAAAATATAAAGCCTTCAGTTGCGGTCACCTTAGGATAACGGAGAAGGACGTAACCCACAAGGTAAACTTTCCTCCTACACCGCGAGTGAGTCAGCATCAAACGGTGCATAATAGGCCGGGTGATATTTCGGGCACGGAGGCTATGGAAGCGTTCTGCAAGTCGGCACTCAAATCCGCGCCGGCGCGTGGGTGCTTCATGCCATCCTGAGCATCATCGCCATCCCAGCCCATGTCCGCATCGCCGTTCTCAGAGCCACGGTCAAGCGACTCGTCCATGTCGCCAACGAAGGAATCGAACCGCAAGCGTGAGGTGTGCGAGCGGATCTGGCCAGGATCCTTGTCCCGTACGAAGGACGGTCGAGAGTTGTCGTCGTCTGACGCATGTGCGAGTTGACGGAGGTTCAAAAGGAAGTGTGTGATGATTATGGAGCACAGCCTGTAGTGCAAAAGGAGTCAAGTGGAACATCTCGTGAAGACACATCACTCACGGCTGGATGAATGCGGTCGCATAAGTGAATACCTGTATTTCTGGTTCAGTGGAGAAACACTCGTCTCGGACGATATCCAGATACATACGTTGGTGGAAAGCCCAGCAATGTTCAATGCAATGAGCGATAAGAAGCCCCTGAATCACTATGTTTAGCATAACGAGGAAATGCCCCTGACAGCACTGACACGAAATACAAGGTCCCTAATATATGACCATGAGATCTGATGGAGCAGGGCAAGCTTCAATGACGCACCATCTCGGAGGAGTAGAGTCATGAGCGGTGTCTTCACATTGTGCTTGCGCGACATTTGTACCGTAGCCCATGTCTTCCACCATGTGAGCACCAGGATAGTGGTATCTGCTATGATGGAGGGCACTACGGCGATGATCTCCACTGCGAGCATGTGAGCCAAGGAATGTATAATAGAGGAGACATACATCTGCAGAAGTGGGAGGCATGAGTAACGGGTTATGTGGTGACGACGTGGTCACAAACCTCGTATTCGTCGTCTCGGATATCTCCTGAAAGCAGAGGCATTGCACTCCGAGAACCGGAAAAGCGCCTAACTGAAAACTGTTGCTGTAGAAAAAAATATACTATGCAAGGGGAGCAGAACTCAATGATTCATCTCTAGGACCTTTAAACATTTCAAATTCACCGCATTTGTACCCACGGGCACCAAGCTCAGCAAGGTGATCGCAAACGAGAGGAATCGGCTGCCTCTGCTGAGAGCATGGACACGGATTCCAGAGAATGCTGTCGAAGCTCCTCAAATGCTCCCCAATATATGTTACGCTCTGCCTTACCTGCCCACAGGGTGAACAAGCACAATATGAGGACAGCCACCATATAGTTCAGCACCGCACAGCTGAACATCGAAGGTCAGATGCATGATTCAGATCTGGCTTTTCGTGACGATTAGCGATCTGACCTCTGGGACGACCTGCGTCAATGACTGCCAGCTCGGTATAGATCAAGGTGCTCACAACGATTGTCCCGGGATGGTAGACCAACACCAGGACGTTCAGGATTGTATATGCCAGGATCAACCACCGGTTAGCGTGGAATAGAACCATGGTGCTGGTGAGTTTGCTTCCCCATATTAACTGTACTTCTTGAGGGGTCGTGCAGATGTGATCGTAAAGCACGAGGGCTATGAACACGAGGGTAATTTCCTTGGATTCTAGACACTGCGTATGTGACGTACCAGCAGAGGCAACAACACAATAGTTATCGATGACACTTCAAGGAGCGAATCGCATGTCCTGTCAGCGGAATGGGTGTTCTTGGGTGCCATTGTTACTCACAAGGAGCTGACGACACCGTCTATCTGATTAGCCAGTGCGCCATCAAATTGAGACATTGTCGCAGGTGAGAGCAAATTCAGTGCCTGGTAGAATGCAGCGGTCAGCGTATATATGGCCGTTCGACCCAGGTGTATCAGATATTCGCTGACCACACAAGGCAATACGTATCGGCCGGGATTCTTCATCACATCCGATACCAAGTAATTATGGGGTCACAGCATTGCCCAGTGTTCAGATATCTAGCTCGTCCACCCTTCAGATTCCAGATGAGCATCAAGTCAACTAAGGTTGCGGAAAGTTTGACAGTACTTACAATCACATCGGGTATCCCGACGATACGTATGGCAGTGCTTCTGGGCGATGCAATGCTCCTGGAGATAAAGAGCTACTAAATCGAGCACGCCGCAAACTCCCAGTGTGAAAAGACATCTCCATTTGCATACCTGGGGACCCGCAGGGAACGCTGCTAGGTCTCAGGACGCCACATCATGTTGGTTGAATTGCCGACCCGGTCACTCCCCGGATGGGAGCACGACAGACGGACTCAACAGTCAGAGCAGCAATAGGGCATTGGTTTTGTCCGCAATGAACCGATCGTTCCTATGCGGCCTTCCCGTCATGCTTGGGCCGCCCAGACGGATCAGGAGCCAGCGAGCTGAAGCCTGAGACCTGAGGTACAAATGCGAGGTGGCGACATGTTTTAGCGCATGAGTACGACGGAGGTCAATAGGTTTCTGAATGTGTCTAGGGCCCCCTGCGGCAGGTCATGAACCGAGGCTCACTCCTGTTGTTACATTCGTCTGCGCTTCTTGCGACGTCCCGGTGCATACAGTCGCATACCGGCCCGGACTGACGTGGGTGACGGCCCATGTTACGTCAGAGTGAACCAATCAATGCATTGGGCTGGAGGCAGAGGACCGCGTCCTCGGGAGGAACTGCTATAGGCGACTCGTGCAGGAATGCGATTCCTTGATCTGCACTAGCAGAGGTGCTGACATCCGTCTTAATGAGGTGATGATCGGCGGGCGCGCGATATCCAGCCACGACTAGTGCACAACACGGGTGCGGGTAAGCCGTGCGGGTTGAATACCTTTACCCGCGCGAGTACGGGCACCGATCGGATGTTGGTTCCCGTCTCCGGGTCATACCCGTCCGAATAGGGCGCCGAAGGACTAGTAACCATTGACCCTATTCATTGAACCCTGGCTATGCTACACATCTATGAGTACCTTCTAGCACCAAACGTCCGAGTGCCGGACCTCCTTCTTCACTGGCTGCGTGGTCGACAACACAGCGAGGCTTCTGAGGTTGTTGATCACCTCCCAGCGGCAATTCCCGCCCCAATTCTGGTTTGGTACCTCCCAGCATCGTCAACCATCGGGCCCGGGACGCCGTGCACCTCTCCTCGAAGGTCTCGCCAGTCAATGTAGCGGCTCATGAGATCAGCTTCCTCCCGTCGAAAGGCACTACCTTCCAGCGGTCTGGTTGTGGTATGCCCGTGTCTTCGAATTGTTAAGCGTCCCGACCCTCTCAGCAGCTGAGTCAGCTTCCCCTGTCATCCTGTGCGAGCCTCTCGCGTCTTCCGCTGTACTGCACATGTGCAGATTTGAAGTGAGCATACCTTCGGGCGACTATCATTGAATTTGAACCAGATGTCGTGGCTGGAGCATTAGATTGTTTTTGCTCACACATGTGCCTGGTGTCTTTGTCAACAAGCCGTCTCGGGTGAAAGGATGGATAAACCAATGTTCGCTTAGATCTGCTCCGTGACAGACAGCACCTGATGATGTTGAGGGGTACATGTATATCATCAACACCCGGTTGCCAACGTCGAAGGACCTATTCGTAGTCCTGTGAACCCGCAGCGTCTCCGCATCGCTATAGTTCCTGCTACCCAAATGTTTATTCATAGTCTCATCGCATGTCCGGATTGTACTCAGACGTGACTCACCTGACGATTGTGTACTTATCGTAGGCGGGAAGATCGAAGCCTCATATCTCCGTACCCGCTCTCGGATCAGCAATCCGACCAAGATCGGGCATATCTAGGAAGTTAGCGTGAGTGATGCAGGATGCTTCAGATTCGAACGAACAAGGCACCCGCACGCGCATACGCAGAGGTAGCGCCGCGCGCCTTATGCGAAAGACAGGATATGTGAATCTTTCCGCCATAGATGGATGTTCAGTGATCCAGCGACAGCGGCGGCAACTCCAGCGTCTGAGATGCGGCGCCAAGATCGAAGGTAGGAACGGGGAGCATGGGGCGCGTCGCGTTGGACACTGCTCGGCAGCGTTGAGCGTGTCTGTTCCGTACGAATGATGCAAAGATGACGGATGTTTGCAACGCCCATGCGGGTCCTTATACACAGGATGGGGCGGAACGGTGGGACAGCGAGGAGCCCCAGGAGACCTAGGAAGCGAGCGTGACAACAAAGTCGAGATAGCGGCGAGATCGAGCGCAGTCGCGCGAGGCTAACAACATGTGGCGGCGCGACACGGAATAATCTGGACGGTGTGGGGAAGCCTCAGGGTCACCAGTGAGAGAAGGAACAATCTGGTAGACAGGACTGCTACGTACCTGAAGCAAGGCGGGCTCGTCTCTCCTGGTCATCGTCCGCACAGGCACGATGACGAGCGGCATGCCCAGCACATCGAGGGTCCTCTCCGAGCAGCCGGCCTGCCAATTCTTGAATGGGCTCGGCCTCCAACGAGCAATGAGCGGCCGGAAGGAATATGGTCCGCCGTGCCAGATAGCGGAGAAGTCCCGAGTCCAATCGCGTGCGCTTGCTTCGATAGTCGTCGACTCGTCTTTCTCCTGACTGCGTGCTACTGTCAACATGGCGCCAGTGAGAGAAGACGCAGAGTTAAGGAGAGATACAGCGTATCTGCAGTGTGTGAGGTTCGTCTGCGCTGCTCGAACGCCTGCGATGCCAACCTGGACGCGATCAAGCTAGGGTACGGTAAGAAATTCCGCGGGGTGTAAGTATTGTAATGTAAGTAATAGGGTACCCCGACCTATTTTTTACATGGTGTAAATAACGTAAGTTACAATATGTCACATGATAGGGAAATATCACGTGCAGGTGTAAAAAACAGAAAAAACCCGGTCAAAATTGTCTAGTACGTCAAACTCCCAGCAGACTGTCCACCTCTACTGATGTTGGCGCAGCGGGTTTGTCCGATGCCCAATGGCTTCGTATTCATCCTGCTTGCAAATAAGCCGTACAGTTTTTCCGACTTCTCGAAGTTGATGTCCTTCTCGATGCAGAATTGCTCTACACCCATTACTCTGAACAGCCGCAGCTCATCAAGCCAAGATCGTTCATTCACCATGTCAGCAGAAGCACCCGAGGGCACTTAGCGCTAAACCTCGCGATCCGCCCAATGCCCGAGCACCCGGGGGGTCTGTCTAACGGAATATAATATTTTACATTTCCGACACTCTCTTTCAGGGATCTGTGTAAGAAATTGTAAGTTACCTATTACTTACACGTAAGTTACATGGGTGTAAGATACACACCCATTTCATACGGTACCCTAGATCAAGCGCACTCGAAAGGACGCGTCAACCATCACGTGCGCCTCAGGGCAGCGCTTTCGCGCTTCGAGCGTTCTTCGTGTTGCGATGTTCCGTTGTCGCCCAAGCCAGTCCCTCCGCGGTCACTCGCAGCTCTGTCTGGTCTCAGCTCGCTCAACCGTAGCACTCTACTA
>KB445817.1:314970-353769 GCA_000320605.2 Gelatoporia subvermispora B
GGTGTAAATAACGTAAGTTACAATATGTCACATGATAGGGAAATATCACGTGCAGGTGTAAAAAACAGAAAAAACCCGGTCAAAATTGTCTAGTACGTCAAACTCCCAGCAGACTGTCCACCTCTACTGATGTTGGCGCAGCGGGTTTGTCCGATGCCCAATGGCTTCGTATTCATCCTGCTTGCAAATAAGCCGTACAGTTTTTCCGACTTCTCGAAGTTGATGTCCTTCTCGATGCAGAATTGCTCTACACCCATTACTCTGAACAGCCGCAGCTCATCAAGCCAAGATCGTTCATTCACCATGTCAGCAGAAGCACCCGAGGGCACTTAGCGCTAAACCTCGCGATCCGCCCAATGCCCGAGCACCCGGGGGGTCTGTCTAACGGAATATAATATTTTACATTTCCGACACTCTCTTTCAGGGATCTGTGTAAGAAATTGTAAGTTACCTATTACTTACACGTAAGTTACATGGGTGTAAGATACACACCCATTTCATACGGTACCCTAGATCAAGCGCACTCGAAAGGACGCGTCAACCATCACGTGCGCCTCAGGGCAGGCGCTTTCGCGCTTCGAGCGTTCTTCGTGTTGCGATGTTCCGTTGTCGCCCAAGCCAGTCCCTCCGCGGTCACTCGCAGCTCTGTCTGGTCTCAAGCTCGCTCAACCGTAGCACTCTACTACCCGCTTTCCCGACATCCAGCTTTCTTGTGTGCGTTGAGCTCCGGGGTTTGCGTGCGATTCTCGAATGTTGAACCCTCCCTACCTTGGAATACTCCGGACGACCAGCGTCACTCGCAACTTCTCGCCTGCTGCGGGGCTCTTGAGCATAGTATATCTCCCCTTTCCTATGGTGGCGGACTCCGACTTCTTGCATGGTGCAACTCAATACTGTCTAGTATCTGCAGCAAAATCCTCACGGCGAAGCGACGGCCTCAGATCTTGCTGAGACGTGTTCTTCAGGTTGAGTGGTCCAGGTAAGTAGAGCCTCGCTGGAGGACACGAACAAGGATCTACTCATCTTAGCTCTAAGATTAGCGCTGTTTGTGGTACACATGCTGCTTGGCACCAACGGCATGCCGATAATCTCTTCCGGATGCCTAGTGAAGGATCCCCTGGACGTCAAGATAGTCTTGCTCTCTCCAAGACTGGCCGGGCGAAGCTCAGCCAGGTCATCACTGCGTCTGGTTGTATTTCAACGTCCTTATTGCGCAATTCGCACCTGCCCAATCGTCCACGGAGATCGCCTCTTGAGCGCAAGTCTTTACTCCTACGAGGCGGTTCAGCAGTACTACCTCGGGCGTCATTTCTCCGTTCTTCCTCGCGTTTTTGACCGACCCGACCATACGATCTGGACGCCATATGCTGAGTATCTCCCGAAGGCCGAAACGCCCCTATCGGAGGTACAGCGAGGATTTCTCTGTGATGCATAGAAGACTCTCCGTCTGTAGCCAGTCCCAATAGCAAACCCTGGAGGCCCTCGACAGCCTCAAGATGTTCTTGGCCGATTTGCACGGCTACCTGGGACTGGCGAATCTGCTCACGAGAATGACTAACGACGGTTGTGCCCGACTATGTACGAGAGGCTTTGCGGTAGCTTGACTCTGATATTGATCTGGAGAGGGGATCTGTATCGTGTATGCTGTTACGAAATGTCATATTCAGTTTTGAGCTGCCGGGCAGATTGAGTAGGCCTAGGACGATGGCAGCTCCCTAGGTCCTTGTTATCACTGCCTGTATCTTGAGAAACTCAATGTCATCAGCACAGATCGAGTGCTAAATAGCAGTCTGCAATGGTGTAGAATCGGGTTGCCGCAACAGGCGCATACATCTCGCAGACTCCGCAAAGTATTTCTTGGTCATCAATTAACATCGCACATGCGCGGGTTGTCGAGTCAAGTCCGCATCATCTGTTCTCCAACGTTGCGTGCTGAGATCACCGAGATAGCGTTAGGCCTGTCCCAGACAGACTATAGAGACGTCTCCAGCCTAAAACCCCACTGTAGCAACACTCTCCAGGCCTACGAATGACTTAGCACCTGCACGACTGAAAATTGAATCTTATTGCAGGGCGCACGTCCTCTAGCTCACCATGACCCGCTCCTCCATCCACACGTCCGCCTAACACGCTGCTTCCCATTAAGCACAACTGCCATGTTGCGCTCGCCTCCCCGAATAGCCGTACACCATGTCATTCGCTCCTGCGCCTCGCCAGACATTACATCCCAAAGCACGGTTATCCGAAGGCGTTCACCGGCCCCGTCGCTCTTGTGCAGCGTGGGTGCCCGAGGGTTCATTGATACACTCATCGAGATCCTACATGATTCGCAGTGCTGCGGGGCACCATCCGATGCTCCACCCTGCTCGCTGTATACATGATTTGGCACCGCGTTGTCTTCACTGCCAGCTTTTCCGATACCCGCCATCTTCCTTACGACGTCCATATGGTATATGCTCCGAGAGCGGGTTTGGTCATACCAGGTCTCGGTAATTTCGCTCATGATACCGGCATGGTGATCGAAGTGAGGGGTTCGCACCGAGATACCTGGGTACTCCTATAGAAACCGAGTGCCATTGATGTCGTCTATGAGCGAGCCTGAGACTCAAGGAGTCTATGCATACGTAGTCGGACGATCAAGCTTCAATTCAGTGAGAGCCAAACATGATAGACGCCATCCGTTCTGCAATGGATGTATGTAAACATCGTACAATAGAGCCTTGAGGCCGCGACATGCTATATGGAAATGTTGGACTCTTGTTTAGCTGCCAGCCGCACATACCGAGATGCAATTGGACCTTGGCTGATACCCTTTCTCGGCCTGAGGCGGTATCGATGGGATTCATGATCGAAGTTTGAGCTGATGCTCGCCCCCGAAGATGATCAAGATGTCTAGACGGCGTATTTGCCTCAGAAATGCGCTTGTACCCCAACAAGAAGATGACATACTTACATAGGGATCAGGGAAGCCGAGTCGACCACTCACCACGTCGGTATGCTCGGTAATTTGAGGAGTAGCAGATACTCTACGTTGGACTGGAAAACATGATGCACCTACCGGGTAATCAGAATCTGATCGCCAGAGGTGATAGGTCATCCAAGACATCTGACGACAGAAAAGCGCGGCATCCCAGAGATATGTGTAGTTGTGTCCGCGAGTGGAAGAACAACTAGACATCATGATGAGCACAGCTGAGATGACGATACTGATGGTTGCGAACGGCCTCCGATCCAAGAAAGGGGTACGCATCCGAAGACATATTGTGGCGGCGATATGACACTGTAGCTAGTGACCTGTCCGGGATAGGTTGATACTGCGTACCTTGGACCGTCGCCTATGGACCGAGATCTTTTCAGTCACCTGTTATTTCGTCCACCACACGCATTCACGACCCGGTCAGACAATTGGAGATAGATTTCTCTATACTCAGTCTCAGGCTAGCTGCCGAAATACAATAAAGCATAATCATCTGACTCCTGCGGGTGTGTGCGTAAGCCATTGCCATTGTGACGGTCGGAGGCGGAGCTCAACATACCACAACGGAGACCTAAGGTGTGTCGCCAAAGGTAGCCCCCTGTGGTGTAAAGGCTGTGTCTGGAACGGTGAGACCGAGTACCAGCTGGTAGGTATGGGGACGATTCGTTAGACCAGAAGTCTGTCCAGATGCCCGTGCATGTGACATTTTCTCGTGCTCTCGACTGAGCAAACGTCAAGAATGTTCCCTAATGCAGGTCCAGCAGGCGTCTTAACGCCGCCTTGTGAGTCCGTGAAATGGAGGAATGAAACTAGTGCCCACCTTGACGAAAACATCATAAAACCAGCCCCTAATGTCCCAATATTCCACTCCTGCATAAGCTATAGGATCATACTGTCGAATCTGTAGGGTGGAGTGAACCTGTATACGGCGATCCATGATGCGATGAAAGCCTCAATGCGGTCTGGGCAGATGTAATTTCTATAGGTGGCGAGACTGCCGGAGAGTTTGCAAGGTTTGGCATAAGTAGTGCTTCAAGATGACAGACACGATGATGGAAAAAGGGCTAAACTGGCATCAGTGAGAGATCCAAAGGAGTGAAAAGAACTACGACGCACATATGGCACTGGGGCAGCTGGCTTGCCTGCCTCGGCAGTACACTGCCCATCCGCCCAACCTCAACGGCGGCGACACGTGTGGCCCGTCGAAGCTCCCTTCCCAAAATGTGCGCGGATGATTATGCATATCAGAGAGCACCGGCCCACAGCGTGTGGTCCCGAAGGCTACGATTGTTAGAATGAAGGGGTGCCAGAGCGTGGTGGTTGCGGGGAAGTCCCAATCATGCGCGCGCTTCGTTCGTAGTCGACAGTCATCCTCTCGCCATTTTGTGCTGCCGTCATCGTGCAATCGGTGAGAAGGAGGGCTCATAGAGGGCACGTCGACGTCCGCGCTACTCCGAGCGCGATCGGGCGCACTGAGGTAATACGCGTCACCCATCACGTGTGCCCGACCTGCGATTCAGAGCACGCATTCTCGCGTTGAGTGGCGCGAAGGCATTCTGAGCCAAATGGACGTCCACATATGAGCGAGCTCGACAGCATTATCCCGCACAGCTTCACACCTCGTTTCCTTGTCCGCAGACTAGATACGTTCACAGCGACTGTCTGATGCGCTCTTCAGATTTGTCCGAGGTCTCTAAACGGATGAGTCCGCCAACACAACGCTGTCCACTCTCAAGCTGTCTCCTTCGCTCCTCAGCACAGCAGCGGTTATGGCTGCTTGTAATATCTCTCGCAGTGGACGATAGCATCGTCGTGGATCTCCCAACGACCGTCCCACGAACATTTGAGGGCTGCTCCGATGGGTTCCTTGTTTTTGCCAATGCGCGACTGCCTGGCTAACAGAATTTTGGCGAGTACTCGAATCAAGTGTCAGTCATAGTCTCATTTCAAGTTCAAGATCCTGTCGCACTCGCTATTGGTGGCAATGGAGGGGCCGGAGGTCTGGCATCAAGACAAGCTGGTTGACGGGATATACCACGCGTAAGTCTACCCAAATCCGCTTCGCCTCTTGTCGACCACACCGCTCGGACTCTACCACTCCTCAAAGCTGAGATCTACTGTATTAGGATATCGTATCTACTATCAATCACCACACCTCGCTCTTGTAGACCATAATTCTTTTCTCGTCCCTAAATTCTCGCACCCCGACTCTATCCTCTCAGATTCGCAAACCGATTCCGGGACTATTCAACATTTGCGCCGAGATGCTTCTGTCTGGATGTGATGTTACTCAGCCCTTGAACGAGACGTTTCTCCCCGTTCGTTCATGATGGGGCCCTCTCGCTGAATCATAGCTGTCATCTGGGAGATCTCTCAGTCGCATGTGGGGTCTGCACGCCCATGCGAGCACTCGACACATTCCGAGGCGCAGACATAGGATTATGAAGTAATCCCGACCTCCCTCTCCGCCTCCGGTATCAAAGGTGGATATACCCCTTCTGCACCTGCTTCAACCCGGAATCTGCACATCCAAGTTTCAATGTCATGACTGGCTAGTATGTCTGATCATTCACGCTGATTGCAAAGCGTCAGTGTAACTGACAATCGGATTTTATCGCAACATGGATGGTCTAGTACTCGTCGTGATCTCTCGCTCATTGCCTAATTTGTCTAGGGGTTGCTCTTCTCGCGCGCCATTACCATGCTGGGCTCGTCTCCATGCACAATTGCACGCCCCGTTCTTTTCTTCTACGCGCACTTCGTTGAACAATCTGACCGCATGCGCACTAAACCGCACGGTCATCAGAGAGCCATCTGTCATCTCCGTTGCGCTTGCGCGGCGCGAACGCGCCACCGAGGGACTTATCCGCACTTATATCTAAGTTTCTGGATCACGACCCGCAGCGCCGCCGGGAAGTGCCCGATGAGACGCGTTCCATTGCTTCATCCAGGTTCTCGCAGTCCACTTCGGAAGCAAACCGGAGGATCGGGGCGAGACACATAAGTCAGAAGACCGGTGGACATTTGATAGCGTCGACGCATTGCTTCACTCGGAAGGATTAGTGGGGGTATGTGGCAGCGTGAAGGAGATTGATTAGATGTATTGTGTGACAGACAACAGCCAAGTAAATAGCATTGAGACATTGTTCGGAGTCGGCACAGATGCATCTGCTCTTCGGGGTGACTGCTAGTACACCTGAGAAAGGTTGTGTGCCTTTGAGTTGCGTAGCGGTATAGTACAGTGGCTGAGTGCCGGGCAAAACTACTCGTGTGGCGTTTAGTAAGTGGATCGACTCAGCCGCCACGCTCTTTTTACGTGGGCCTAAGAGTTGGAGGGTGGTAGATGCATCTATCATTGCGAACTTAGAGCAACGGATGCACCTGCGCGAAAGGAGATGAGTCACGTGCGCAGCGCACAGATGCATCCGCAGGCTGCTGAGGTAAATCACGCGAGATTTGAACAGATGCATCCGTCTTAGGTGAGGCATTGAGCAGATGCATCTGCGACACTGCCAGTGGACAGATGCATCTGATCAACACGGGCCCGGGATGAACAGGTGCAGATGCACCTACCAGGCCAATTTCGTCGTGTGGGCTGCATCTGACAGTATGAGGTCACTCCCTGCCAGCGACCATCCGCACAAGCATGAGGACGAACCGCCGTATCACACACATCAAAGCTCTTCTCTGGGAAGCCGCCCGGTCGGTTATGGGAGGGAATCGGCCTACAGCGGGTAGTGACGCGGATGGAGGGGTTGGTCGATCGTCGTTGGAGTGACGTCGCGCCAGGACGTCGCTCGCGGAGAAGCCCCGATCGCGTGCGTATGGCCTCGGTCGTCGTCGTCGCCCCGTTGCGCGCTGAAGTGAACCGGACGTTGCAGAGAAGGGCTGTAGCACATGCCTAACATATAGTACTTGGTAGACCCGTCTGCGCATCCACGAAGACCGAGTCGGAGTCTCAACGTTCGACCGCCTGCGAACCACACCTAGACGCGATCGGGCGCACTCGGAAAGACGCGTCAACCATCACGTGCATGCGATGCAAGGCAGGTCTTCTCGCGAATTGGCTGTTGTCCCTGCCTGAGCAAGGTCTCTCTGGCCATGTGCGCACTGATTGCTTGCTCTCGCTTCTGGTTCTACTTCTCATCTCTGCTGGCTAGTCACTGCTCTCCGGATACTGTTTACAACACTCTACAGGATCGACCGAACTCGGTGCCTGTCTAGCAACTTCCCGCTTGCTTCAGAGGCAGTCTTCTACCATGGCCGCCGACGCAGGCTTCTGCTGGACACCTATCAATGCACTCTAGGATTATCCGAGGCATGCATTTTTGGTCCCACACCTTAACGACGTTGAAGTCTCCAATCAACGAGTTATCTGGGATTGGCGATGCGCGACCGCCTGCCAATCGAGCCCTAGGTGAATGATCTGATATATGATCGGTCCTCTCATATACAATTCACACCAGCTGTTATTTTTCCCCACAGTTGCGAAGGAGATTCCAGGAGTGTGGTGGCCAAAGAAGTCGTTTGGCCAGATTTGACACAGTCACCGCTTACGCACCGCACCAACCAAATCCTTCCACGTTGTCTTCCTCAAGCATGTGGTCTCTTCCGTCCTTAGAACATCGCACCATCCAACGAACACGCGCTCTCCGAACTTGCAAGTCTGCCCTCGCCTCTCCAACTCAGAACCCGGGCTCACGACTCGGCAAGTCCTCCGCCGTGTCACAAGTATGTCTCACACTTGATTGTTGTCCCTCCCATGAGGCGCGCATCGAGCGCACCCGCTGCGCATATACACATATATTGATCCCAGCTACTCGCCATCGGTGCGTTCTGTCCTTATTTTCTTCTCGTATATGCTCATTTGCATCGACGATTTCTGCTCGATGACAGCAGCGCTCGGCGACCCTTCTCACGATAATGGCCGGGCGGTTACGGCTAAGGTACCCTTGTCGGGTCAGTGTTCTAAATGTGTAAGATCCAAATCATTATTTTGGTTTCAAAGGCCCGATGATACTCTAGACATGTGGTCGCACGCGTAAATTGAATACACCTGAGCCATGAGCGGAACGAGGTGACGACATCCATCCATGCAGCGCAGCATACGTCTCAAGGCCATGTCCACGGCCTGGCATCCCCCGCAATTGTTTCGCGGAAACTGTATCTGGGTTATAATCATTGACTGAACTCACAGCTACCTGTAATCGGGAACAAGTATCCGACGAAGACGAAGACACCCTGGAGAGAACCTTGACGGTCGTGAGCGAAGAAAGATTCTGACTGGCAGGGATACTGCGTAGCTGTAACAAAGCTGTCAGACTCGGCTTCTTGATGCTCGCTCACAGCATACCTAGCTATGTGATCGGTCTTTCAATCGCCGAAGGTGACCTATATGTACTAGTGTGTGTGACAGTGTGAGCGTTCATTTCATGTTGTCGGGAACAAGGGCAGTGCTAACTCTGGGTGGAGAATTCGAGTAGAGGATCCGGGTTAGGAGACCCGCCTTGACCAGTGCGTCGGCGCATTCGGGACCCGATGGTGGGCATGACTGGGGCGGGAACGTGATGCACCGGATATGCACTGGGCGAATGTTTCAGTGGATGCTGGTATGCTACGCACTGCTGTAGCTGTCTATTCGTCTCAAGAGGAAGGATTGTGCAGTTAAAGGTCGGTACGCTCTCGGAACCAGTTACGGAGCAACCTACCAGTCACAGGTAGTATCGGGGCAAGATATAGGTAACTAGGCAATATCTCAGAGAGGCAAATACCCAATGGGTCGGAGCAAAAGAAGCGACGTTGTAAAGTTGCGGGACTGAGACAAGTAACCTGGGTGTGTATGTGAATAATAGTCATCAGAGGTACCAGAGCGCCATAACGGCATGCGATCAAACCACACAAGTCCATCTCCCGCTCCCATCAGGCGCATATATGTGGTTTGACGGCACCTACAAATCGTGTCTCAAACAGTATACTGGGTGGCGATTTGGAGATGCTTGTGGACATACCGTATCAACGAATATCAGTCATCAGGCACCTATAAGCATGTGAGCCTGAGACCTATGCACCATGGCATATACCTAAGGATACCGGACATGAATGAACAACACCGACCCTGGTAACAACATCCGTAGGTCGATCGACTGAGGGAGGATCTAAGTCTTCATCGCGATCAGGTGTACATTTGTTGGTGGGCCGCAGCCTTGTATCGGAGCTGAATTGCGGTATATTGGGCAGATTCGGGACCTCCAGGTATGAGCACAGCTTGCTGTATCCATGAAAGGGCGGAAGCATAGCCTGAGCAGGCGATGAGGAAGCCCGCGCGCCATGACGCGGCCCACGCAGACAGCTGCACAGCCACTAGAGGCTCAACTCTGGGCACGGACCGGGTACCTGGACACCCAAGCGCTCACTTGTTGCACTTGTGTCATCCAGTGACTGACCAACGGACGACGTATCGAGAGTATCATGAGCCATCGGACTGCCCCGCTGCTCGTACTCAGAGGGACCTCGGCTCATTCTGGCTGACTCTACAGCTTGGCTGGAACTGGCACACCATGCGATCAGCGCCCCGTTGAGGCCGACGTCAGCAGCTGTCATTAATTGTGAACCAAGAGAACGCACTGCTGCGCGAGCCTTTGACAGCAGTTGCCGAGTGGATGGGCCCTTCCGCCTCTGGCCCAATGAGGCGCTCAGCTCATCTCTACATGACATGGGCCGTCAACCACGTCAGTCCGGGCTCGTGTGCGACTGTATGCGCCGGAACGTGCTGGGAAGTGCAGACGGTTCGAAGAACGTGAGTCTCGGTCTTTGATCTGCCGCAAAGGGCCGTAGACACATTGATGAATCTGTTGACCTTCCCCTGACTGATACATCAGGAGATGCAGTTACCTTGCACGTTCATCTCAGCTCTCGGGCTCCCCCGTCTACCTGAACGGTCCAAGCATGACGAGAAGATCAGATAGCAGCGGCTGGCAGGCTGTGAGAAAAAACTATGTCCAATCATCGCTCAGACTACTGAGTCCGAATGCCGTGCTACGGTCCATCCTGTGATCGCCTTGTTCAACAGTTCCACCAATACGAGGCAGCATCCTGAGACCTAGCAGCATCACCTGCAGCTCGCCAGGTAAGCGACCGAAGGCATTCGTTCACACAGGGACTATATAGCGTACTCGATTTATTACCTTGGTATCCCAAGGAGCGTTGCATCGCTCCGAAGGGCTGCCGTACACATCAACGAGATGCCCCATGTGATCGTAAGAACTGTTGAACTATCCGCAGCCTCAGTTGACCTTGATGCTCACCTTGAGTATGAAATATGGACGAGCTGAATGTTTACCTACTGTGCAACGCTGTGATCTCGTGATGGCTCGGTGCTGTATCTTCATTCCGGTCGGTATGGGGTTGCCTGAGGTGATAAGTGAATCTCTGATGTCCCTGGGTCGAGCATACATATATGCGCTGACATTTCCATCTATGACCTCACAAAGCTACTGGATTTTGCTCTCGGCGGCGAAAATGTCTAGGATCTACGGCCCACTGGCGAGCCAGATAGCTAGCTTGGTCAGCTCCAGGTAAGTGATGGCAGCCAAAAATGCCTATCCCGCTGACAGGACATGTCGTATTCTCCCTGAAGTGTTATCAACAACTATTGCGCTGTCGCCTCTGCTGGTACGTTGCACACACAAAGTCCGCAATGCATGTGAATGACCCCCGCGTTCATAGCCCTCGTGCTTTACGATCACATCTGCACAATCCCTCAAGAGGTGCAGCTCATATGGGGAAGCAAAGTTACCAGCACCATGGTCTTATTCCACGCTAACCGGTGGTTAAACCTGGCATATGCGATCCAGGGCATCGTGGAGGCGTTTTTGCATGCCGGGACGATTGTTGTGAGCGCTTTGATCTTGCCCGAGCTCGCACCCATTGGCGCAGGTCGTCCCAGAGGTCAGATCCCTATTCACCACGAAAACCCGGACCTGAATCATGCATCTGACCTTCGGTTCTCAGCTGTGCTGTGCTAGGGTACATCGGATACGCAATCGACTTATGCTTGTTCGCCCTGTGGGCAGGTGATCCAGAACTGCGCATACGTTGGGTAGCAATTGACGAGCCTCGACAGCATTCTCGGGGATCCGTGTCTATGCGCTCAGCGGAGGCAGCCGATTGCTGTCGGTCGCGGTCACATTGCTGAGCATGGTGCCCGTGGGTACGAATGCGGTGAGTTTTGAAATGCCTGAAAGTCATGGAGATGGGGTATTGAGTTTTGCGCCCCTTGCATAGTACGGTGATTCCTACAAAATCGGCTTCCAGCTAGTCGCTTTCCCGGTGCTTGGGGTGCACTGCCTGATGACTCAGGACGTGTCCGAGACAACAAACACGAGGTTCGTGAACTTGAATTCATCACCGCACAACCCATGACCGATGTCTCTTCCTTATGTAGATGTATGTCCCCGTCGTTATGCGATTTCGGGCTGACATGGTTGCAGTGGAGATCAGCACCCGAGTGCCCGTCATCATAGCAGACATCGTTGTCCTAGTGCTCACATGGTGGAAGACATGGGCTACGGTACGGATGGCCCGTGAGCACAATGTGAAGACGCCACTCATGAATCTTCTTCTCCGGGATGGTGCGTCATCGAGGCTTGCTCCCCTCCATCAGACCTCATGGGTGTCCATCAGGGACCTTGTATTTTGTGTCAGTGCTGTCACGAGCATTCCCTCATTATGCTTAACATAGTGATTCAGGTGCCTCTTGTTGCTAAATGCATTGAACATCGCTGGCACTGCCACCAATGTATGTATCTGGATCTTTTCCGAGAGAAGTGTTCTCCCACTGAACCCGGGATACAGGTGTTCACATATGCGGGCGCATTCTCAACCTCGTGAGTGACATGTCCTCACGAGATGCTCCACTCGACTCCTTTTTCACGACAGGCTCTCCTCAATAATTATCACACACTTCCTTTTGAACCTCCGTCAACTCGCATATGCGTCGGACGACGACAACTCTCGGCCGTCCTTTGTACGAGACGGAGATCCTGACCAGGTCCGCTCGCACACCTCAAGCTTGCGGTTCGGCTCCTTTGTGGGCAACATGGGCGAGTCGCTGGGCCATGACTCTGAGAATGGCGATGCGGACTTGGTATGGGATGATGACAATGCTGAAGATGACGCGGAACCCTCGCGCCCCAGCGCTGAAGTTGGCTTGGAGGTGGTGGATGCTCCTACGGCCTTCGCGGGGGAGAATGCGCCTCGCGGAGTAGGGGACCATGGAAGCCCGGCCTATAATGCATTCGATTCCAGCTCACTCGTTGTATAGGCAGACTGGTCTGCTATCGAGGTATGTCTTGTGCTAAAGGTCTTCGACTTTACAGATAACGATAGATTCTGGAACTTTGGCAGCTTTCTTCTTCTTTTGCTATTTATGTCTCAACCCGCCTATTCGTATTTCTCGGAATGGACATCACTTCGTATGTAGCCCGTGCAGGATAGACTCATGGACTGCTTTGTCTCTTGTTCTTGTTTTCTTGGAATATATGTATGATCTCGTGATGTTCATGCGTGCCACGTCGTCTGAAACATTTGAGGACAGAGCCAGCAATTCCAATCCCGCCTCAAATGAAGTGGTTAGGCTTCAGGACACTCATTGTTGTGTACCAATGAGGAATGACGACGCTGAGATGGAGCCCGAGATATTCGGCTGACGTGCCGGGTGTTCACTGACTTGCACATCAAGCATTCTGGCAATAGACATATTTGTGCATCGGTACTACTGTATCAACGACTCTCGACCTAAACAGTTAATCGAGAACGACCTGGAATGCTGCGATGTTCACGTAGCTCGTCGAAGCCTCCACGCGAAAACGTGTGCGCTCCGATGAGCCCCTTCACCTGTCCGTGTAGCCTCAGAAAAGAGTTATAGGGTAGAATTGATACGATGTCTATGCCCAAAGGTTGAGATCCTAAAAACAGAAGCGGACGCTGACCTCGGGCATACCGTGAAGTATTCTTAATTCAGAGATGTCGTTGGACTTGGCTTAGATCATTGGCACCGAGGGATATATCGAAAGTCAATCGCGCATACACAGAGCCGCGGATGACTTACGTGCATGACGCCATGTCCGTCGCATTAGCCTCCCGCGCTCCCAGTCAGACCCTCGCTGCAGCTGCATTGCGTGTCGATAACCGCTGGCCGCCCTCGAATTACACTCTCGGTGCAAATTGATGCGCATTACTCGGTGGTTAATTGTCGGTCTCGGTTACGAGGGGCATGACCATGAAGGGCAGCGCGCTCACGGGCCTGCTAACAGCGCAAACGTATCCTTTTGTGCCCAAAAAGGGATGCAAAGAGCGATTTACTCACAGGGGCATCATTGTTTCCCAGATAGCCTCCACGGTAGATGGGTATATGGGCGGGGAAATGAGTCGCCTATATGCTCCGACGACAGATGCAGGCAGACAGGGTTCGATGAGTGCTGGACCTACGCTATATGCCATCGCAGGAGGAATTTTGAGGATGATATAGGCTCGAAGGGAGTACGTGTCCTTGGGAGGAGCCTGTTGTTCGATCATGAGCTTTTGTGACTCGGCCCAGTCGAAGTTAGAGATGAACACCCAGCGCAAACGTACAGAATTCACAACAGGGCTCCCTAGACCGTCGTTATGATACCGAATAGCGAATGTGGCGTAGTGCGAAGCTCTGCGAATGACAGGAGTGAACTACTTGACCAAGAGGTCTGTATGAGTAGACTAGCTGAATGTCAAACAGACGTCAGATGGCGGAGTGGTATTTTATCTGGTTTGCGTACCTGTTGAGCTCGAAGCAGGCGCAGTCTTCCTGTGTCTCCCCGACTGGGACGCACATATTCATTCTGATGGATCATGAGACGTAGCAGAGCCTCGCTGAGAGATGAACATCGTTAGAGCAGACAGGTACGACAGACTTGCCTCATGTTAAGGCCATCTGTGAGGACGCAATGAAGGCTGCGATCATGTCGCTGACATGTTGGCGTGGATGTGCAGGATTGTTCGCGCACTGCACGTGAATGTGTGGTCCGCACTCGCGAATGCGCACACCGTACGTACATTGACATGCGCGCGCCAACCGAGGTCCCGCTCGCGAAGATGTGCGTGGTTGAGATCATCAGGTACAGCAAGATGTGGTGCTCACAGAAAGCGCAGAGTAAGGGGAGCATGTTGAAAGTGCTCGCGCGGAAAGGTGTTCATTCCGGCAGCTTTTGCCACGAGGTGGACGGTGCGGAACGAGACGCAGCTCGCGCCAGCTGAAATGGGAGGACTAGAGAGGTCCATTGAGCGTGCTACCCGATGGCGTTGGATCAGCTGTCGCAGGCATGCGGGATATAAGCGGAGCATGCTCACCAGGACAACACAATGCACGCCTGACCAATCTATTCCTGGTGAAACCCAGACCAGCACAGAAAGGACCAAGTTTAGGAGAGCGCCGGCTTATACACAGGATGGGGCGGAACGGCGGGACGGTGAGGAACCACAGGAGCCCTGGGAAGCAAGCGTGACGTCCAACCATACCGACACGGCGGCGAGATCAAACACAGTTGCGCAAGGCTAACAACACGCGGCGGTGCTGCAAGAGATACGCTGGACGGTGTGAGAAAGGCTCAATATCGCTAGTTAGAGCAGGGATAGTCTGATGGACAGGACTGCTGCGTACCTGCACTGCGTTAAACGCCGGGCGACACCCCTCCCGGAATGTGCCCCGACATCCGGTATTCCGGCCACATGCCAGCCACATGCGCCCCGGATAACACGAAATCCAGCATGTGGTCGAAATGAGCCCCGATCCCTCACATTCCGGCCATATGCTGGCTTAGGTGCCGGCCATATTCCGCTCAGATGCTGGATCCGCCCAATTTGGGTTATACGGAATATATTCCAGATTTACTAGCGAGATATTGGTAGCCCTGTACCCGCCGTTCATTCAGCCCTGCTTTCTGTGATTTGCAGTATATATTACGCTTCCGTATACTACTACAGTATATGGGTCGTGCTATTCGTCACCAGGCTGAGAGCCTCAGACAGACTTCTGCGTCGAGGGCAGGTCTGAGGTAGGCAGCGAAAGCGTCCATGTCAAAACCTACCCTTTAGCCCATCGTGTGCTCACCGCTATAGTGCAGTGCCTTGATAGTGGGATCCTGGTTCATCTGTAGACTCATGTGAGGTGCCCGCAAGACATGACTAGGGGAGAAAAGACACAGACTAGTATTTCCTCGCGAGGACTAATCATTGAGATAGTCGTCGCACCACAAGTAAACGAAAGTCGCCAAGGGTCCTAAATAATACTTGTAGCTGTGGTAATTCGATGGCATTAGTCACGCATGCATATAGCCACCATAAAGAACACCTCACTGGGTTCAGCAACGTCTCCCAGCCGGAATCTACTAGTCGCGCATCGAGAAGTCAATATTTATCTCCTGATGGGTCAACATAATAGGAGTACTTACCATGATTCTACTCTAAGAAACTCAAGACTTCGCCATAGTAGTCTTCACGGTGTACTCTCCTAGTCCACAAGTTCTGCGGTCAGCGACAGCGGCTACGACCCAGGACTAACGGTCAACGGGATGACTCACATTACGATCTACTTCTCAGCTGCAGCTTAGCAAATGCGGTGCAAAGTATATCACCACGTAGACGTACCGAGCAGACCTCCGCCCTCTGCCCTCCATTCCGAAACCCGGATAACGACTACCTAGCAGCCAATGTTACTCTGTGAAAGAAGAGCCAAGTAGTGCTGATAAGCATAGCTCACAATCCTATAGGACTGATGGTTGCAGAGTAAATCTGTGGAAGATGGTGGTAGATGGACAAGAGTCAGAGACTGAACGTGAACGTTCGAGCCGTGGTTGAAGTAGAGTGAAGTCACAGACGTCATCGCTTTGACAAGTCTAAGGTATTTTCGGGTTGGAGGTTATCGTACAATATTCGGGAAGAAAACAGATATTATGACACAGAGTGGTAATTCTAGATTCTCTCTGGGTAGAATGTGACCGGAACATGGCTGTTTTGTGAGATAACGGACGAGATGCTGGAAATTTCAGCATGTGGGCGACATATGGGCGGAATGTGGCTCGTCACACGGGATGCCGGAGACATTCCGGAAGGGCATCGCCCGGCGTTTAACGCAGTGCTGAAGCAAGAACGACTCGTCTGTCCTGGTAATCGTCCGCACAGGCGCGGTGACGAGCACATGCCTGACACGTCGAAGCTCTTCTCCGAGCAGCCGCCATGCCAGTTCTGAGCCTGCAATGAGTAATGACGCAGCTGGAAGGAATATTGTGGTTGGAGTGATGTCGTGCTAGATCGCAGAGAAGTCCCAAAGCCGATCGGGAGCGCGCTTGCTTCGACGGCCGTCTTCTCCTGACCGCATGCAACTGTCAAAACGGCCCTGATGAGCAAGGACGCGGATTAGAGAGCATGAATACGGCGTACCTGCAGCGTGTGAGGCTCGTCTGCGCTGCCCGAAAGTCTGCGATACGCCGATGCCAACCCGGACACGATCGAACGCGCTCGGACTCAGGACGCATCACCCATCACGTGCGCCTCAGGGCAGGCGCTTTCGCGTTTTTCCATGCTACGATGTGCCGTTGTCGCCCAAGTCTGGCCTCCGCGGACGCTCACAGCTATGGTCGACTCTTGCTCCTCCTCCTCCTTGCTCTGTTGCTTGCTTCGTGATATAATCTGAGCTCCACCGATAGCCTGTAACTATTCAACGCCGAACTCTCCCCATGCCTGTGGACTGCAGACGACCCGTGTCACCCGCAACTTGTCGCTTGCTGCAGTGGATCTCGAGTACTGTCTAACTCTTGTTTACTATTGCGGCCAAGCAGGACTTCCGACATAGCATCGTTTGAAAGCTTCTAGTACTTGCGAGGACATCCTCACTGGCTACGCCGACGACCTCGAGTCTTGTTGGGATGCGTTCTTGGGGTTGAGCGATCCTGGTATGTCGATCCTAGGCGGTGGACCCGAGCAAGGGACTGCTCATCTCATCTCACAATCAGCTCTGCCCGATTTGTGCAGTCCGCTTGCTACCGAGAGCATGTCGACACTGTCTTCCAGACGGCCTGGCGGAGAAGATGATCACCGGACCCTAGGACCTCAAATCTCCGAAAGACCTGGTCGGACGAAGCCCTCGCAGCAAGTTACAACATACAGGATCCCCCTCTGGCTTCCCTCTGGCAGTCATGTAGCACTAACTGCATGTACCCATCCAACCATGGAGGCCGTGTGCTTGGCTGCCGCGAAACGGTGCTGCTTGCGGCGCTTTCTCTCATTCGTCCCTCACTCGTTGCGCTGACCCTGGTCATGCAATCTGGCTGCCATCTACTGGTTACCTCCCGACAGCCGAAGGACCCTCGTGAAGCGTGCTGCGAGCCTCACGCTGAAGTGCGGACACCACACGTTGTTTGTGTCCTGCGGAGAGGTCCTAGAGCACCCGATAGGCTCGAAACATTCTTCTCCGATTTGCGGAGCTATCTGGGGCTGTAGGACTGGCTATGGACTTACGACAAGCACTGGTGACGATTGTGGCTGATTATGTACAAGTGTGTTCGCTGTATTCTCGTCTCAAATGTGAGACGGGGAGGAGCGAGATTCTGTGTCCTGTGCGCGGTACTATATCAATTGAATTCATTTGTTGGGCAGGCTGAAAAACGTTACGGACTTGGCCTTCTGACCTTCGACGACGAGACGGGCTCACAAGAGGGCAACAGCGTCTCCGGATCCGGAGGATTGGCCATGTGCGGCTGTCCGACAAGCAGCCCCGAGTTGAGTTACCTAGTTTAGTGTCGGTGCTCTCCTATAAAGCTTACAGCGGCCTGTTGGCTTCTGTCTCAGTCGCACAGGGGAGATCAGGTGTCTATTGGCGAGGAGCAGTTAGACCGGGATATGACATGCTCATCTCTCCGGTTGTGCAATCCAAATTCTCTCACCATCACCTCCTCGGGGATGTGGTCCCTTCCGGTGCTAGACCATTGCATTACTCGGTATACGCATGCTCTCGGATCTCTTGCATTACCCTTCACCACTGCAACACAAATACTAGTGCGCAAACGAGCCTACCAGTGCTTTCGAGCTTGCAAACAGGTCGCGTATGAGCTGAGTCAGGGGCTGGGCAATATCTTCCTGATGGGATGTCTCACATATTTACGCTGTCGTCCTATGCCTGCCTCGTCTCTATGCGGAACGCGTGCTCCCATGCCTGCCGGGCAGGCCCATCAGACAGAAGCTTCTCCGAGAAGTCCTTCAGGAGCGCAGGACCTCGGGAGGCTCAGAGCACAAGGGACGTCGTTACGTATCGGCAGACAATCACTGATCAGGAGCGCATTCCACCTTCAGCGTCAGCGGTGGGCTCTGCTCTACGCGCCCTCGCTAGTTGACGTCTGAACGCATCGTATAGAGGGATATCTCGGCTTGATGGTACGTCCGGTTGTCCGCGCTGATCACAGATTGAATCGCAACTGATAGAAGATCTTGTTACAGAGAGGACATCCTCTTGATCATTGCGGCCCAGGCTCATTGGTCGATTCGCTCTGCCCTGTCTCGCATACCGCCGTTATGCCGCGCTCGCCCCCATGCGCAACCGTACACCCATTGACCCCTTCGGTGCACATCGCGGCGGCCAGTTTCACCGCATGCGCCCTGACCAGCATGTGCTTCCTATTCGCTATCTCTGTCGCATGGCGGCGACGCAGGTGCATGTTCGATGATAAGGACAATGGTACACTTTGAATAGAATTTGGAGTAGTCATGAGCGAAGGAAGAAACTGACTGACAGGGAGACCGTGTACCTGTAACAAGGCCGTCAGACTCGGCTTCCTCGATACTCGCTCACAGCATACCTAGCTACATGATCGGGTTTTCCAGTCGCTCAAGGTGACTGATATACACTAGAGTGTGTGACAGTGAAGACGTCCATTCTATACTGCCGGGAACGAGGGCAGTGCTAAATCTGGGTGGAGGATTCAAGTACGAGGATTCGAGTGGAAGCGACCCGCCTTGAACAATGTTTTGGCGTATTCGGAATACGATGTTGGATGTGAATAGAGCAGAAAGGTGATGTACGAGATGTGCGCTGGGTGGTATACCACGCACCGCCATAGCTATTTACTCGTCTCAATAATAGAAATCGTGCAAATAGAGGTCGGTTCGCTCTCGAAATTCGTTACGGAACAGTCCGCCAGTTGCGTGTATTATCAGAGAAAGATGTATTCAGCTGGATAATATCTCGGATGAGGCAGATACCCAAAGGGTCAGAGAAAAAGAGACAACGTTGCAAAGTGGCGGGACTGAGACATGTAACCTGGGTGTGTATGTGCATAACGGTCACTCCGAGGTACCAGAACGCCTTAACGGCACACGATCAAACCACTACAAATTCATCTCCCGCTCCCATCAGATGCATATATGTGTTTTGACGACACCTACAAATCATGTCTCAAACAGTATACTAGGTGCAAATTTAGCGATGCTTGTAGACGTATTGTATGAACGAATGTCAATCATCAGGCACCTATAAGCATGTAGGTCGATCGACTGAGGGAGGATCTGGGTCTCTAATACGCTCGGGTGGACATTTGTTGGTGAGCCGCAGCCTTGTATCAGAGTTGAAAAGCGATGTATTGGACAAATTCGGGACCTCCAGGTATGAGCGCAGCCTGCTGTATCGACGGAAAGGCGGGAGCATAGCCCGAGTAGGCGAAGAGGAAACCCGCACGCGATGACGCGGCCCACGTAGACAGCTGTACAGCCACTAGACTCGTCTCCCGCACAGGGCGTGGACCGAGTATCTCGACACCCAAGCACTCACTTGTTACACTTGCGTCATCCAGTGACTGACCGATCGGTGACACACTAGACCTCTTTTGAAACGACTTGGGCGACGGTTTTGGTCCTCGGCTCACGCGCGCTATGAGCTCTGATTGGTCAAATTACAACTTAGCGACCGTGCTCAAACTGTGCCCAAACTTTTCGAAACAGCCCTACTGAGAGCATCATGAGCCATCGAACTACTGCGCTGCTCGTACTCGGAGATACCTCGGCTCGTTCTGGTTGATTCTCCAGCTCGACCGGAACGGGCGATCGACACCCAGTTGAGACCGACATCATCAGCTCTGTCATTGTGATTAAGGGTAACGCACTGCTGAGCGAGACTTCGACAGCAGTTGCCGAACGGATGGATTCTTCTGCCTCTGGCCCAATGAGGCGCTCAGCTCATCTTGACGTGACATGGGTCGTCGACCATGTCAGTTTGGGCTTGTGTGCAACTGTACGCACCGGAACGCGCCGGGAGTGCAGACAAATGAACAACGCGAGTGAGTCCCAGCCTTTGATCTGCCGCAAAGGGATGTAGACACCTTGTAGGACGTGGTGACTCACTCTGTTCACCAGTTCCACCAACATGATGCGGAGTCCTGAGACCTAGCAGCACTACCTGCGAGGATTCGCCAGGTAAGCAAATTGAAATGTGTGTTCACACCGGGAACGTTCAACTCATGGCATGCTTGATTTGTCGAATGGCATCCCCGAGAGAATTGCTTCATTTGGGAAAGGCACCAGGCGTATCATCGAGATACCCAATGTGATTGAAAGGGCTGTCGAGCTGTCCGCGGCCTCAGTTGACTTTGATGCTCACGGTCACCAGAAGTATGAGAGGTAGATGTCTATATGGTGTATAACTCTGTGTTTGCGTGAAGGCCGTGCACTGAGTTTCAAATTCAGGTTGATGCGTGTTTGCCTTAAGTGGTCAGTACGCCGCTGATGCTCCTAGTTCGGACTCTATATATGTGCTGTCATTTTCACTAAACTACACCAGGTACTGAATTTTACTCTCGCCCGCGACAATGTCTACGATTTACGGCTTACTGGCCAACCAGATAGTCAGCTTCATCAGCTCTGAGTGAGTCATAGCGGCAGCCCACAATATCCATTCTACTGACAGGATATGCGGAACGCTCCTTGAAGGATCATCTACAAGTATTGTATTGTCGCCTCTGCTGGTACGTCGCATACAGATTCTGCAATACAAGTCAGTAACCGTCCTGTTCATAGCCCTCGTGCTTTACGACCACATTTGCTCAATCCCTCGAGAAGTGCAGTTTATATGGGGAAGCAAAGTAACCAGCACCATCATTTTATTCCACGCTAATCGGTGGTTAATCCTGGCATATGCGATTCTGAGCATCCTTGTGGCATTCTACCGTCTCAGGACAGATGTTGTAAGCACCTTGATCTGAACCGAGCTCGCACCCGTTGACGCAGGTCGCTCCAGAGGTCAAATCCCTATTTTCTACGAGAACACAGATCTGAATGATGCATCTGACCTTCGTTTCTCAGCTGTGCTGTGCTGTGTTACGCATTGGACGCACTCGAGTTATGCTTGTTCGCCCTATGGGCAGGTGAGCGAGAAGTACACATACATTGGGTAGCAATCGACGAGCCTCGACAGCATTCTCGGGAATCCGTGTCTATGCGCTCAGCGGAGGCAGCCGGTTGCTGTCATTTGCTGTAGCATTGCTGAGCTTGGTGCCCGCGGGTACGAATGCGGTGAGTTTGAAATGTGTGAATGTCACAGTGATAGGGTGTTGAGTTCTGCGCCCCTTGCATAGTACAGTTTTCTCTACAAAGTCAGTTACCAGTTGGCCGCTTTGCCGGTGCTCGGGCTTCAATGCCTGGAGTCTCTGGACATAACGAGGACAATGAATACAAGGTGTGATGGTCAACAAAATTATACGCACATCCTGCTCAGGACTTACTTGTTCACACAGATGTATGTCTGCTCTTCTGCATATCTGCTCGCTCACGTAGTCCTAGTGGCGATCAGCACCGAGCTCTGCAAAATGGCAGCAGATACCGTTGTCATATTTATCACATGGTTGAAGACGTGGTCTACGATCCGGATGGTCCGCGAGCACAATGTCAAGACACCTCTCATGACAATGCTTTTGCGGGATGGTGAGCCATGGACTGTGATGTCTTTCCCTATTCAATAATGGCTCAGGAACGTATATTAGGAACATTCTATTTTTTGTCAGTATCGCCACACATCTTGCATTCCATATCCTCAACATAGTGGTCCAGAGGTCTGTTAACACTGAATGCGTTGAATCTTGCTGGTCAAACAACAAATGTGAGTGTGTGGATATCGTCCGAGATGAAAATCCTTCGCTAATGTTAACTATAGGTGTTCAGCTACGCCAGTACATTCTCGACACCGTTAGTATACCCTGTTACCAGTCAAACCAACTGACGTCCGTTGTATTGCAGGCTATCTGCAATGATCATTACGCACTTCCCCCTCAGCCTCCGTCAGCTCGCCCATGGCTCCTCAGATAACACTTCCCGCCCATCCTTCGTGCAAGACGGAACATCTGACCCAGTTCACTCTCAGACTTCGAGCTTGCGATTCGGTTCGTTTGTGGGGAATATGAGCGAGTCACTTATGGATGGCTCCGAGGATGACGATCGCGACGTGGCTTGGGACAACGACGTACAAAATGACGTAGACGACGTGCGCCTCGATGCCCAGATCATACATGATTCGTCAGGTGTCTCTAGTACCCCGGCCCCGGTTTCTGACCCTATGCCTGAAGACATCGTGGAGGGCGAAAAGCGGCTCGATCAGGCAGCGAATGTTGGGCCACTCACGTAGATACTCGATATCCTCCCTGGGGGTGAGCATTGTGGTATTGACCTGTATACACTGTATGCTGATCAGTCTCACAGATCTTTCCTTTCTTTCTTACTACTTCTTGATCCTGTCCCCTTCGCGTTATGTATCCGGCTCCACCCAGAGTAGACAGGTATTCCTAGCCCAGACTGTTCACTTCTTGGTCGTGCTCGCATGCGAGCTCTGTTCCGACACTCAGAATGCAGACATTGTTCATATTTGCCTATCATTACCTATCTCAGTCGCAGTAGAGGCAACAGAGGAGTCGCAAAGCACTGTTTTTATTCAAATGTCTTGTCATTACAACTGGACCCCACTAATCGTCGTCCGCTGAAGCATAGCGTGCAGCGCAGCCGAGGCCTCGCAGCCCACTGTCGTTCTCCAACCTGCTCAACTACAGCTGGGAAGATCCGCTGGCAGTTGCAGAGATGGCTGCTGCCTTCATGAATGGTGACATCGACCTCGTCCTCGCATACATTTACGTCGGATGTCCCCGGTTGCCTGCTCTCAGAACGTATGACCTAAATAGCGACGCATTTTATCAGGTTGTCAACATGGGGTCAGGCGGGGGAAGCAATATGACATGTTCACACGCTTACGACGTTGGAGGGCCCAAGCGTGCCAAGTACGCTTTCATCTGACGCACCTAGGGCCAATGTTGGAACGCGATGACGAGCCCACCTTTGTGCGAAGCATTGTTGCTCTGGTAGACTTTGTTGAGAGCATCTGTATGCGCTGAATACGGACTGTGTGCGATATCTCACCGCCGCCCGGAGGTAGCGAAAGTACGGCCACGACTTTAGCATAATACATATGAATTCGAGTTTCGGCACGTACTACGCATGGGCGGGTTTCTTGACTTGACACATACCACTAAGTATATCGAGGCTATCGTAAGCAAGAGATCGAGACATACCTCTGAGCCCTCCGTTGGCTACTTTCGGCCCCGTTCGGCGCAGGCGAGCTGAAACAAGCGAACTCGACAATGCACATCGCAGATCTGACTGCCTCTGGGGACATATGATGTCGAGCTGAAGCACCCTCGGGAATGGATTTAACATACCTGATGTATGAGCCCTGGCTGTACGTCGAAAATCAAAGAGATTAGATGAGCATCTCCTACAGGTAGCCGAGAGACTAGGCTACTGCGACTCTCAGGCCGGTCAAAGTCGTTGGTGGAAGCAGTCAACGGTGGAGGTTATGTTGACGTGGGGGATTGACGGCGTTGAAGCCTCAGCACTGCGCTAAGAGGCTAGCGTGCTTAGCGTGGAGAATCGAAGAGTCAGTGAGTGAGGGGATACGTACCGAATGTAGAGGATGTTCTTGCGTGTCCCGGATCTGGTCGACATGTTTGGAACCGTCGGGAGAATCCCAGGAACGGCGACAGATGAGACCTGATGCCACCGCAGTCTGAGGCGTCGTTTCACTGCTAGGAGCACTGTGAACGTTTCACAATTCTGTAAGAAAGGAACAGTCCCGCTGGATTCATAAATTTCATATGGAGAGGACAACCGAGAACTCGCCGTGATAAACGACTATGTAGCCTTTCCCAACACGGGCGCAAAAGATGTTGAATCGTAAGCTACGACCATGGAAAACGCATACCCAAGTCATGCTCACCAAAAGATCGGATCTCTGCCGTAATCGCGGCGTGTCCAATTCGACATATCCCAACCCACCGGAGTAGAGATGAGCGAACGAAACGCTCCACATTAGTCGCCAGCATGTGAGGGGTATCAGGGCCGCCCTGGACCGAAGTGTGCAGTTGGGAACCTTGTAGCGAAAGCGTTGGTGATGAAATGCGGAGGTAACATGCCTGCGAGCAGGAGTGTAGAAAAGTCAGGTCGCAGTGGTAGAGAGCCCATCGTTGAGCGCGTACGTACCGCAATAGAAGCACCGAGTGCGACGAGTAAGGACGCACATAGATCAGACAGGGGGATGATGCGATGTACCTATAGCGAGTCCGCACAGTCCCGACGACAACAGCACGTCTAACGCGTCCAAGTGTCCTCCCTGGCAGTTTTGAGGTGAAGTCGGAGGAGTATCCGGATCGGCCTGCAGCGGGCGATGACGGAGTGCGGGGCCGTTGGAGCGACGTCGTGCCAGAGTCCCGGTCGCACTGACAGCTCGATCGTGCCCGCGCTGGCTTCGAGAGTCGTTGTTGCTCTGATCGTGTGTTGCCGCTGGTGCCGGCGTCGAATGTTCGTGAGGTCGTCTGAGAGGAAAGGGCTGTTGCACGCATCTAGTACAGCAGCAGGCTTGTCTGCGCTGCTCAACCGTCTGTGTTGCCCTCCTGGAGACGTGATCGGGTGCGCTCAGGGGACGCGTCGCCCATCACGTGCGTCCGACCCGAACTTAGGGCAGGCATTCTCGCGCTTGGGCGTTCCTCTGCCTGGTGGACGTTCGCAGCTCTGCGGGGCAGCGAGCTTGCTGAGTAATACAACCTCTCACGTCTCCATTGCTCTTCATTAGTCTTACAGGCTATATTGAACTCCAACGACTGTCTACGGCACTCTATATATCTTCGTATGTGGTCCTGGGAGTCCACATGGCCGACTCTAACTTCTCGCGCCTGCAGGGGACCTCAATCTTTGGCGCCTCATACCAGCCGCCGCCGTGGATCTCTACTGAACACCAATCAATGCACCACAGCATCTGTACGGACGCTCTCATTGAGAGACTGGATCCCAACAACAGTGAGGTTTGATCTAACGAGTCCTTTGGGGTTTGATAACGTGCGCTTGGCTGGCAAGCAGGCTGTAGGTGAATAATCTAGATCAGCCTTAGTGCTCCCATGTCAATATCACGGCTACTTGCTCCATTCTCTCCTGGATGCAATTGAATGGTCGAATGGCCAGTGGGGAGGCAGGCCGTCAGCCCGGATACGCAACGCTTCCTTCTCATCGACCGAGCTGCTCAGATCCATCCACTGTGTCCTCCTTGAGGATGTAGTGCTGTTGCTCATCAGAATATCACAGCGACCGCTACACGACGGCTTGTGAATCTGATAGTCCACCTCTCACCCCTAGAGCGCTCCCCAGATCCACGACTACGAGTTGTTGCGGGTCGTGTGCGGACTCACATTCGTATACCCAGTCTAGTTGTACGCAGTGCTATCAGCTGAGTTACCCCCATCCCGACGCCCGCGGTCCTTGCGCACCATATCTTCTCACGGGACGTATCTTCCCGAGCCTCCCCAGCTGCTCCCGCTGGTTCAACATCTCTGGGAAGCCCCTAAGAAGCACAGGTCCTCAGCGGGAAAACGAGAGTACTCCGCATGTCCGTAGACACCGGACGATCGCCCAGAATCGAGTATCGGCACGATTCTCTGTCTTCGGCACAAGCGACGGATCCTGCATTTTGCGCCCGCCTCAGCCCGGGTCTATACGAATTCCACATTTCACTACCATGACTATCTGGTACGTGCAGTCACTCACGCTACTTGCTGGTAAATGCGACTAATCGTAGGGCGTACAATCTCATACCCTAATGACTCTACCCTCGTCAGCTAGTCGATCCACGCCCTGCTCTCCTTTGCGACCCACCACCGCACCTCACTTGTCTCCCGACTATGACAAGGGCGCACTCTGAAAATGCCCTTACGTGTTTCAAGTCTCGTCGACATGTTTGAAACCGGATGTGGATCTAGGAACGGCGACGGATGGGATCTGATGCCACCGCGGCGTGAAGGGTCTTGTCGCTACCAGCGGCACGGAGAGAGTTACAGAGTTCCGTGAAAAAACGATAGTCGCAATGTATTGATGAACATTATATGGAGCGGATGGCCTAGTACTCGTCGTGATAAAGACTGTGAAGCCGTACTCAACACGAGCGCAGAAAACATTCAGTTGTAAGACATGGTCATGGACATCGCATAACGGACTCGGGCTCATCAGAAAGGATGCCTGCAGCAACCCCGGCATGCCCGATACAACGTGAGACGGGTATCGATGTCGCTCTGGACCGAGGTATCTGCCCTGCCTTTGAAGGATCGTAGTGAATGTCTTGGTGATGAAGGCGGATGTAGGGTTGACTACGAGTGAAAGCAGAGAAGAGCTGGGGACGCAGAGGTACTTAACATGAGTACTGTAGTGTCTACACGGGAGTGACTGGATGCGGCATTGCAGAGGTCCGACCTTTAAGCGCAGACGCTGCCGTCGTAGGGTCGAGTTCAACGAGTGAGAAGAGACCAAAGTCAAACAGGAAGACTCAGCGTGCCTATGGCGTTGGGCGCACGCTCGTCTGCCTTGGCGGAGCATGCTCAACATCCGCACTTCCGATGACGACAGCACGTCCGACGCGTCCAAGCGTCCCTCTGGGTGGTCATGAGGTGACGTCGGTGGAGAATTGGCCTGCAGGGACTGATGTAGAAGCGTATGCTCTTTCGGCTGACGTCGCACCAAGGTCCCAATCACACGAAATCCAGATCGTGTGTGCGCTGGCTTCGAAGGACGTTGCCGCACGAATCGTACAGAAAGCGATACTAGTACTGGATATCCGTGAGAGAAGGTATGACTGACAGATAAGACCTGCAGCGCGCAACAAGCCCAGCAGGAAGCTGGTTTGAGCTGCTCGACCTTCTGCATCACTGCACTCCTGAAGACACGATCGAGCCCGTCACGTGTGTCCGATCTGTGTGTGCTTCAGGGCAGGCATTCTCGTGCTTGCGCGGTCTCCCCGCCTGTTCGATGCTTGCAGCTCTGTCCGGCAATAACTCCCTGAAGGAGATGTGACGACACCCACATGTTTGTCTGGAGTCTCAAAGTCTGAACGGGCGACTTCACTAGCTACCTCTCGCCCGCTGCAAGGGATCCCAGTCGTTAACGCTCTACCATTGGCGGGCGACATGGACTTATGCTGAGCAGCTATCAAAGCGTTGTGGTGCTTACGGGTCCCCCCTTTGACAATCTACATCCCAGCGACGTTGAGGGCTTGATCCCATGAGTTTCCTGAATTTGGCCATGTGCGACTGCCTGGCGGCCAGGTCATGAGTGATAAATCTAATCCATAGCCGGTCTTTTTGTCTCAAGCTTACTTCTGAATGTTCTGCCTCCATTTAGTTTTAGATTGGATGCTAGGGGGCCGGATATGCCAAGATCACCTGCCATCAACTGCGTCGCGCGAAACCTTCGCCATGTCCTCCTTGAGAATGTGGTCTTATTTGTGATTGAAATAGTTAGGGTTGCTAGTACAGATATGCCCTCGGATCTCTGGGTTAGCCTGTCACCGCTACAACTCGAACCTCAGGTTCAAGGCTCGACAAGTCCTCTCATAATTTGAAAGCAGTCATCATCGTCACCTGAGTCTGGTTCCACGCCATCTTCTCAGTGACAGCAGTCCTATCTCGACGTGATTGTCCTTCGGTGACCTCGTTCTTGTACGGGACACGTAGCACCAACACCTTTCTAGGGGCACTGTTGTAGAGCCCAGAGCGTCAGGAAGCTGTAGAGTGTGTTCCGAAGGCATTCTGATGTACTGGAGGAGAATCGCGACCCAATCTTTATGCACGTCTCCCCGCCTGCTGTCTCAGCGATACATCGTGCCTTCGAATTTTGTGATCAATCTCTGGTTTGGTGTCATCCTCGGGCGGTACGTATGATTGCTCATTCCGATTAGCAAACCAGCTAATAATTGGGTCTTGGAGCAAGGCGAACACTCTGTAACTCGTCGCGATCACACTCATCAGCCGGTCCGTCGACAAGCTGCTCCCACTCGTGCTCCTCTGTCACGCCATGCTCGCCACAGTGTGCAGTCGAGTGCATTGATATCCTTTTGTACACACCCTTCGTCGGATGGTTGAACTATATCACTCTGCGGTGTACAGGAAGCCGAAGGCATCCGTCGTCTCCGAACCTCCGTCTCGCGCGGGCGACACGACCGCACTCCCCTGGAGCTCATCGACATACTGACCGAGTCCCTGCGCCACGACCTGTCGCGCCGCCAGTTCCCCCCACAGCGTCCTTAGACAGCTCGCCCGACGAGGTTACGATTACACCCTGAAGCGCCAGTGCATCCATCGTCTCCGTCGCTATTTCTCAGCACGGGCGCATGTCCGAGATTCGCATACACGCACTCTTCGGACTCTTGCATGACAACGCGCTGCGCATGCTCGAACACGATGCACCTCCCCAAGCCAGCGCGCACCTTCGCTTGCCCAATTCTGTCGCTGGCGCCCGCTCTCTGGCACGCTCAACACGCATATATGGTGTGGAATCTGCATCCATTTCCCTTCACATGACTCATGATGCGTAGGGTGTGCAGCAGGCAATTTTGGCGTCAGCGATGGGTCCCCCTTCCGCGGTCGCTCTGACTCAAAATGTCTACATATTTCATATGTTGAAGGCGTATCCAGCTTCCATGTCAGGCTGTCCATTCTGATTACGGATCGAGAACATTACTTACTACTGAAGTGTATGTCAAATCTGGTGTCTTTCCCATGTTTTCGCCCTCGCCCTCGTCCCGTGCCTGTACCATTCCGTCCACACTTCTGCATCCGAGTCGTATGTCCCCTGACCCACTTTACGGTCTAACTATGTATAGTCTACCTCGGAAGAGCATCCGCGTGTCAAAGTGATGCACCTCGCGTGGCCTAGGCTCCCGCGCGAGAACTGCATTGACGCACTTGCTGGGATGCTGCACCACAACGTGCAGTGCAGTCCGTGCTCCTTTTGAGCTCACACACCTCGTCCTCCTCGCCCCACGCGTACTTTCGTACGCGCGGTCTCTGCGCTGCATCCACGCATCGGCGAGTTACTGAATGCATTCATATGGTCTGGAGACTCGCACATCTCGTCGATCGCTATCATCGCACTCGGAATTAGCCGGACCTTTCTTCTGGGCCGCCAATGTTTCTGATTCAGCTGGTTTTCGTCACGATTTTGGCGTAGCACGTTTGTTGAGAGTGTGCGCAAAGATGCCAGATTTTGGCGGACCCCGCCCACTGTACTTGTATATCGCGCTCCCGTCCAGCCTGTGACCGTCATGTTCAGTTGTTCCACCCACATGATGCGGGATCCTGAGACCTAGTAGCATTTCCTGCAGGTCATCAGGTAAGCAAATGCAGATGTCCTTTCACCAGGGAGCTTCAAGATAGTGTACTTTGATCTCGTAGCCTCGGGCTTCCTCAGGCGGAGAAGAGATCGATGATACGAAACATCCCTTGTTGAAGATTTTGCTTCTCCGTCTAGCAACTCTCCGCCTTAATTTTCATTGAATCGAAAGGTACTTCGATCTACACATTGTGTTCCGCAACGAGTGAGTCGCAATACATGGGATTCCCAGAGACTCGAGAAGAAATCCTGTAAAATCAAAGCAATCTGTCAAACCGACCGAACGCAATCAGCCAGTATATGCGATGATTCAAGAGCCAAAGTATGTCTCACCTCAACAAACGGACTGATAAATTCAAACTACATTTAGCTCAATGTCCATGCATTCGTTGGCCGGGGAAATGCTATCCTTGACTTGACCCCGCAAATGTCCATGGGCGGATCCTACAAGAGCATTGCCTCGATCTAAAAGGATGCCAGTGCCATTGTTGTCCCAGGCCAGTTTGTGATCGTCATTCTCGGAGCCATGCACAAGTGACTCTCCCATATTTCCCACAAACAAGCCAAATTGCAAGCTCGATGTCTGAGAATCGACCGGGTCTGGTGTTCCTTCTCTCCCGGAGTGTGGTCGTGAAATGCCATCTGTTGATCCATGGGCGAGCTGACGGAGGTTGAGGAGGAAGTGTGTGATGATAATCGAACACAATCTATAGCATGAATGCAATTAGCAAGAATAGAATTATAGTTATTTACTGACGGAGTGGAGAACACGCCAGCATCGGTGAAGACCTGTGACGTTTGGTTAGGAAATGAGCGGCCATATCACACAACACAGAGATACGTACATTAGTTGCCCATCCGACAAGACTTAGTACATTTATGGACAAAAGGCCACTGAACACTATGTTCAGTATCTGCCTCGTCCCAGAGTCTACACTACTCACACGAAATACAATGTTCCTAGGGTATTTACATGAGGCTTAATCGAATAGGACAACATTCCGTGACGCACCATCCCGAAGAATCAGGGTCATGAGCGGCGCCTTCACATTCAACCCACGGGCCATCCGTACCATACCCCACGTCTTGCCCCATGTGAGCGCTAGGATGATGGTATCCGCCATGATGACGGGCACTCGGGTGCTGATCTCCACTGGAAGTACGTGAGACCAGAGTTGTATAATAAAGATGACATACGCCTGAAAAAACAGGAGGCATGGGTAAAAAGTTATGCGGTGATGGTTTTGTCACAAACCTTGTATATGTCGTTTCGGATATGGGATGAGAGTACAGGCATATCGTCTCAAACACAGGTATTGTGACCAGCTGCCAATCCTGTTTGTAGAAAAACTTGCACTATGAAATGCGCGCAGAGCTCAATACCCGGTCTCTGTGACGTTCACACGTTTCAAACCCACCGCGTTTGTACCCACGGGCACCAAGCTCAGCAATACTACAGCAAACGGCATAAATCGGTTGCCCCCGCTAAGTGCATAGACACGGATTCCCGAAAACACTGTCGAGGTTCGTCAACTGCTCCCAATGTATACGTAATTCTAGCTCACCTGCCCACAGGGCGAACAAGCATAACTCGAGCGCATCAAGGATGTATTGCAGCACGGCACAGCTGAGAATCGAAGGTCAAGTGCATGTTTCGGATCCGGCTTCTCATAGTAGGTAAGGAATCTGACCTCTGGGGCAGCCTTTGTCAATGGGTGCGAGCTCAGTCGACATCTGTGTACTTACAACGGTTGTCTCGAGATGTGAAAACGAATAGATGACGTTCAGGATCTCATATACAAGAATCAACCACCGGTTAGCATGGAATAGAACGACGGTGCCGGTCGGTTTGCTTCCCCATATGAACTGCACTTCTTGGGGAAGTGTGAAAATGTGATCATGAAGCACGAGGGCTACGAGCATGAGGGTCATTGACCATTGCAGACCCCGTGTATGTGACGTACCGGCAGAGGCGACACCACAATAATTCTCGATAACGCTTCAGGGAGCGCACCACATGTCCTGTTAGTGGAATCGATGTGTTTGGCTGTCGTCACTCACATGGAGCTGATGACACTGGCTACCTGATTAGCTAGCGGGCCGTATAAGGCAGACATTGTGGCGGACGAGAGTAAACTCCGGTGTCTGCTGCACTTCAGTGAAGACAGATAACACACATTAGCGTATATATAGTTATACATTGCTCGCCCTGGAAAGATGCACTGATGACACAAAGCAAACGCGTACATAGGTGTTCTCATGAACTCGAGTGCTCTCTGCAATCTCCGTCGAAGCGAAACCATGTGCAAGAAACAGCAGTTTCGTCTACGGTTCATCGCTCCAGCGGGATCATTTGCAGTGACGGCTGACAATGCGCAGTATGGCAACCAAGAGATGACGACGCCACGTCTTCTTCGAACAATTGGCTCACCAAGTCTCTACTACTAGATCGTTAACACGTCACTCCAACCTCTCCGATGCTTCTCCCACTTCCAGATCACTAGTTAACGTCCCTTCTTGATGCCGTACATCCCCCAGAATGCAACCTTCTTAACAAGGTAAGAAGCTGTTCAAATTCACCGTGTTCATCCTTCACCTGCACCCTGCACGCACCGCTGGTCTTGCTCATGGTCAGTCTCCCACAGGCGGACGTGATGATGGTTATAATCGTCTACTGCGCTTCTGATCAGCAATTTCCAGTTCAGCTGTTGTCCGTCCATGACAGCACATCCAAAGATTACTCGGCATCAGGTCGAGGTGATGTTGGCGATCTATTTCGAGAATCAGCTAAAATAATCATGATGGCATCAATGTCTCCTGGGCAGGTCACAAGCTAACGGCTGATCACCAACGCGACAACCCTCTCCATGTGTGCTCCTTGCTTGGTCTCGAGAAATCGTCGCAATTACCAACATCACCATTCCAACTGCGCCCATTGTTCCGTCGACACATCCTTGCCCCTGTGGCCGCAGCTCCATCCATTAGAAGTCCACCGCTTCTCTGTCCAGAGCCTCTTGCTTTGATTATGATTTGGTCACAAAGCAGGCTCCCGTGGTTGGTCTTCAACCATTACCCGCATTGATACTGAGATGTCGCGTTCCTCTGCTGTCAGACGTCTCAACGTCAGATTAGCTTTCAGGATCAGTCTCTGATGATCCAGAATTGCATCGTACCGCTCGCGCACATCTCATGATGGCATGGGGATGGCAGTTATAACGATTGGTTCCTACGTCCACACGATGGTATCACGCGCGAACCCCCTCTTTGCGATCACGCAGCCAGTTCCATAAGCAAAGTGGCCGAAACCTGGTGTGGCCGGACTCGCTCCTAGAGCATGTCCGTATAAATCTTGTAATAAAGCTAGCGGGTATTGGAGAAGCTGACAGCGAAGAACGCAGGACGTCCTAATATCGAACGAACAGTATACCGATCGTAAGGCCAGGGCCAGCCAAAAGAGAGCCGCAGAAAGAAGAGAGGAGACGTCAGGACCAGCGCCACTGGGCCGCATCACGGCAGTCGGAGCCCGCCTATACGATACAACCTTCATGGTTGAACAGTCCAATGCAAGTCGCGCTGCAAGAATATCGGAGGTTTCTGGATGTAGTACTCAACTGGTTTGCCCCGGACCTGGCTGAGCTCGGTGTGACCAGGTTCACTGAGATCCAGGGCGGCTTTGAGGTCCCATGAGCTCCGTCCCTGGTGCTCAAGGTGCCATAGGAACGAGCAGAAGAGGAAGTGCTGAGCGCTGAGTATCAAGATCAGATGAGTATCCCTCTGTTCAAGGACTCACCTAGGATCTGCCTGCCAGGATTTCTCAACTTGACAAACGCGTTGGACCAAGCCTTGAGGTCATTGATGGTCGCGATAAGAATATCCTTAATCACTACGGATTGTTGAGTTGTACCACGTGGAAGCTCCGGCTGGCCGTCGTGGTAGAGTGCAAAATATGTTGCTCTGAACTCTCCTGCAACGGGCGATAAGTCGTGAGTGACACAGATCGACTGGATTTCTCGATGTCAACAGAACATTCGAATTTCAAGTATTGCAGACGGTCGATGTGGCTCAACATAGCTTAGAGAGACTGAGTTGATCATAGACGCGAGCTGACCCTGATGCCGTTGCGCGAGCTTTCGACGCGAGAGCTGCGCGCAGGCATCTAGCAGGATCGCAACACGAGGAACGCCCAAGCGCAAGAAAGCTGGAAGCCCCGCTTTGAAGTACGTGATAAATGACGCGTCCTCACAGGTGCGTCCGATTGCGTCCAGACGTGCGTTGAAGGCAGTCGAGCAGCACAGAGAGCTTGCTGGAAAGTTACACGTACCTTCTAGTCCGGTGTCTCGCAATTTCGCCATCGATTGTTCATGTGGAAGGCATGCGTGGCATAGCGGGTAGGTAGGCAGCAAACCCACAAGTATGCCCGCCCTGAAGCTGAGGTCGGCCGCACGTGACGGGAAATGACCCTTCGACGCCGGCGATCTGGCACAACGTCACCCCAACCACATCGTTCTCTTTGTCATCGCACATCTAGAGCTAGGCGGTCTCTCCCCCTAAGTCGCTGCAATTCTGCCCAGAGGGATGGTTGAACATGCCTGACGTGCTGTCGTCATCGGGTCTGGGCAGACGAGCATCAGGACAGACGGATGGGCCTGCCTTCATATAGGTGTGTCATAGCTCTATTGTCTCATCTAGTCCTGCTCTCACAAGTTGTGTCCCAATAGCCGCGCGACTTCCATAGCTGACGCGTTGTCCTTCCGCGTGCTCCGTTTGGTTGAGCTCACCTGGGCGTGTCCTAATCGGCCGCAGTATCCTCTAATCGTACACCCTTGACTGGTTTTTTCTCCGTGCATTTCTATCAATGTTATTTGGTCAACGTGCCTCAATGCAAGGCACCCTGATTCAAGTTGGCTTTGAGACAGTCGTAAGTTTCCTGATTGTGCAGTCTCTGTGAGTTTGGATTGGACATCTGGGGTTGAGCACCTTGCGCTTGTAGTAAACACGGCGACTTTGAGGTCCGGAGGACATATCCGTCACTCTGCGTCTAGCAACAGTGGTAGATATGCTCTCCCTGAGAACCAAAACGAGCGGAACAGACAGCCCAGGACGTTGAAATGACATGGGCCCGCCCGATGTGTTAGAACTCCAGGCAAGGCATAAGGGGTGATTCTTCAACCAGAGTTGACTCGCTGAGAACAGGTTCCGACGCGCATTCACATGCTATTCGCGTGAAAGGCTGCCTAGCAATGGACAGGGGCGTTCAGGCTGGATAAGCACGGCATGGTGCATGCATGTAAGCCATGAACTCTCTCTGCATGTAGTTGACTTGTGACGCATCTTTCAGTGCTACCCGTCCTTATCGGCCATGATGACAATCACAGCATATATAAGGGCTCCATATTACAAATCGGCCTCGTCTCGCTGGCGGTAGTTGGAGGAGTGTAACGGATGCCTGCAGGAAGATTAATGAACCCATGTAAGTGTATGCAAAGATCCCTGTATCAGACTGACAGATAGAAGATTGGTGGATGTGTGATTCATCGGTCGCAGTAGATCGCAGTTCTGCACCATCATCTTGCCGTAGTCTGTTAGGGACGCTAGCACAGCTTGATTGCATGCACTAGCCAATGATCGATCTTACGAGCCCTCCCTTCTGATTGTCCAGTGGCGCTGCAATTGATGTCTGGCACTGTAGACAGTATGTGCCCCACCGATGACATGGGTACAGTGACCACAGGGAGCGATCGGGAACATTCAAGACGTGGCAGGACTCATGTGATCGTGGCAGCACAATGGCACAATCACCTTGTCAAAGCCCGCAATAGGACATATTCTTTACGTCGATCAGAACCACTGACGGGTGTAAACTGAATCACATTTATCTAACTGGAAAAAGTAACTCTGTGATCGAGAGGGAGATTATGTGGTCTCACGCGCAAGCCCAGGAGCTGAAGAAGCTATGAAGCAATGCCGGGGGATTCGGTGACGATTCCGAAGGACTACGGTATTTGCACGTATTGCATACCATTTCGGGCCTTGCACTGGTTTGTGCGAAAGGCAAGCCGCGGGTGTCAAGACATACGCCACAGTGTCCTGTTAGTATCCAGATAGCCAAGACATTGCCGACCATAAAATCTGCCAGGACTACTGCGCAGCTGGTCAAGTGCGCTACTTCCTTACTACTCGCCGTCGTCACCAACAATGTCAGGAGTCTATGGACCTGTGGCAGACGAGATGGCCAGCCTTATCAGCTCTAGGTAAGTAGCGCAAGTAAGTCACTGCCTATTCGACTCACGCTATATTGTGTAACACTCTCCAGTGTCATCGGCAATCGGTGTACCATTGCTTCCGCCGGTATGTGCCCTATGTATCGTTGATTTCCTGTATACGTGCAAATGATTGCCTTGTTCACAGCTCTCTTATTTTACCACCATCTCTGCACTATCTCAGAGGAATCAAGATTGATATGGGGACACAAACTGACCGCCGCCGTGATCCTATTTTACATAAATCGGTTGCTGATTCCCATATGGATCATCAGGAAACTGTCAAGGTCACTTCGGCGCCTTATTGGGTCTTGGAGCGCTTGGTGGCGGCAACAAGCAATGGTCAAGTCCGTCAAGCTAACCCGGTCACTTGACGGACTTGATGGCTTACAGCCTTTCATAACCTTTATTGTATACGTTATTGAAGCTTTACCTGCGCACTTGGGGCGCGTTCGCGTGTACTTGAACGAGACTTGCGTGACCTTCAAATGAACTGACAAACCACTTTCCCGACGCTTGTCTGATCCTTCAGACGCGATCAAGATGCTTTCAAGCGTGTTAGAAGTGATGGCAAGCCGAGGGCGAATTAGTCGAAGCTCAGACAAGCACATTTCAAGCAAAATAAAAGTTGTATAAGGGCACAAGCTACTTCCAAGTAGTACCAGCTACGAAAAAAAGTGCCTGCTAAGTCCGGGACAATCCCTTTGCAAGTTAAATAAAGCTGTAAAAAGGTATCCGAAGATCTGTTGAAGATGCAGTAAGATGATTAAAGGGAGGGTAAAGCGACAAGAAGAGATCACAAGGACGGGAGAGTTATCACGAGGCATGACAAGAACGAGGATCACGGGGAAAGGGAAACAAGATCGGCAGCGAAGCTTTAGTCCTATACTAACATACAGATATCGAAGCGGACAGGACGAGCTGCAGTGAGAAAGGAATAGTCCCGGACCCGCGGGATGGCATGGCGTGACAATATTAGACGGCTTGCGTGAGCGCGCATTCGTGTGCTGCGCGATGCACCGACTGGACCTGTTGAGACATATGAGTGATTGCGAACGCTGAGAAGTTTATTAACTCACTCTACTCGTCATCAGCATGCGGTATGAGCTGTTGGCCAAGACCTGGCTGAAGACGTCGTATGGGACGGCACCGCCGAAACGTGCGATTAGACGAATGATAGAGCGTGCGGGATAACTCAAGGATTTGATTCCATTTCTCGTCCTTGATCCTGCGTGCGTAGGGTTCTATATCGTGATAGACAGACTCGTAGTTAGGGGAGCTGAAGTGGAAGTCGACGATGTTATCGGACGCGCCACTGGCGGGTGGCGCCGGCATCGTCTCGGTGAGCTTGTTGTGTCGATTGTCGAGCACGTAGTTTCCGTTTTTGTCGGTCTTGTACCTGACGCGACGCTCACGGTACCTCTCGAGTGCACGGCAGACCTGTTGTAATGGCTCAGCTCTTTGTTGTGATGAGAAGGGTGCAACCATACCGCCGTAGCTGCGAGTGCAAGAGCGCCTACCGGTGGTCCCTCGGTGCCACGAAGCTTCATGGCTGGGCGGGTCAGGAAGACAAACACTCCAAACGTCTGTAGAATAGCGTCTGTCATGAAACAGCCCCTGAAATCCTATGCGATGATTAGGGACATCAGCGAGCATGATAGACACACCAACATACCTTTTGATCGGGGCCGACAGACGTGCAATAGAGGAAACGAGTGGGAGGACCTAGCTCATTCATCGCGAATATGCGCCGACTCTCCATGGTCTCGTACATTGCGGCATTCTTCTCGAAGCCCATGTCGATTGCAAGCTCAGCCTCCACTGAGACGGTGTGCTTGTACTGGTCAAGGCGTGATTTCATCTATTTTAAGGCAATGGATGAGATAAGGCAACGTTTGACAAAAATACGTACACAGAAAAGGACTGAGCCGGTAACGGAGATGCGCATGGGATGACTTCTGCCGCATATCATGTTGTAGACCTGTTGGCAGATCTCGCGCTTGACCTCCAGAGGGAACTCCCAGATGTTTCTCCCGCCGGTCCATGCTATGAACGTCGGCACGAAGTGGGTCTTCCAGTATCTTTGGAGCGGCTGAGGAAGATCAGCGAGGGTGAACTTTGGATCCTTCTTCGCCTTCTGGTCAGCCTTCGACTTCTGGTTGGCCTTCGAGTCCTGGTTGGCCTCCGAGTCCTGGTTGGTCTTCGAGTCCTGCTTCGCCTTCAGGTCCTTCTTCGCCTTTAAAACCTTTGTCCACACCCTAGCGTCTTGGTCTTCGACCAATCCAGATGCATGTCTGATGATCTCGCCCTCGGAGACCCCTTCCATCTCGTCCGACAGGGGAGAGCGAGGCTGAGTGCTGGTGTAGCTACGGTCTGAGGGTGTACCGGCGTTGCGAGCCTTATTCACCGCGCTCTGAGTGGGCGTCTTGTCCGCCTCATCAAGACCCATGCGGCGTAAAGGCTTAAGAGGAGAACCTAAGCGCATGAGATTCTCGTTGTCGGACTCGTCGAACTGGCCTCTTCACCATCATTACCGTCGTCGTCGTCATCGGCAGCAACAACGCCCTTCGGTTGCACAGTGAATGTACGCAACTATTATAAGTAGCATGTATGCATCTCCGCAGTTGTGCGGGAACGAGCATTCTTCCCAGCGGTCTTCGTCGTGCCCGTGCTTGTTGACTTGCTGCCAGCGCCCTTAGACTTCGAGACCTCCTGCCGATTAGTGCAATTGATTGAATTTTCGGCCTCTCTGATGATGATGACGTACCTCGACATCCGATGGGTCTGAACTATCTACAATCGTAT
>KB445818.1:5716-53293 GCA_000320605.2 Gelatoporia subvermispora B
AAGCGTACGCTGAAACCCGTGGGGCAAACGTAACGTAGGCGCTAAGAAGTTGTTCGGCTAACTCCTCGGATCTTTCCGTGGGCGGTCGGCTCCCGGCATAGCCGGTAAGCCGGTCCATGGGGTTTCCCTGGGGTTTCCCCGCTTAAGCCATTTGAAATTCCGAAACAACGGGCCGAACCAGCCCTCGGATCAAATGATGGCGCTATTAACGCCATTGGAGGATAAGTAGTGATTGGTAAGGGCGTTTGTAATTGTGCTTACACCTCGGCCTCCGGCCTCCGGCCGTCGGCGCCCGCTGACGCAATTGAGTCGACTAATCGTGGTCCTGATGAGTCTATATAAGACGAAACGGGTTTGCTGGGTGGTTCCCCAGCCTGTTGACCCCAAGTCGACCAGGAATCAGGTAGTCTTCAAGACTAGGATAAGTATCCATCGCGGCGTCTTCGACGCCGCCACCTAACCCTAACCCTAACCCTAACCCTAAGTCTTCCTTTCCCGATCCACGGCTTCCCGCTTCTCTGATCCCCGATCCCCTTCTCGGTTCTCGCCTTCCCGTCGCGCTCCCTCCCGCTCCCGTAGGCGCCGGCGCCTTGTGTTTCGACAACGGCCATTGGTAGACTAGTGGACTGCTGACCGATTGCGACATACCTCTGACAGATGGCACGATACTGCGCACAGGTAGAGTGACAAATAGTTATTCGACATCGTACGATACGACTCGGAAAACGACTCGCGCAAGTAGTATAAAAACATGGTCACTGTAGCTACATTCCTTAGTCTTTCGCTCTTCTGTACCTTGCCTCGAGCAATACGAAGAGTTCTTCATTGGCTATTGTTTGTCGTGCATTACAACACTTGTTTCAAAGCTTAGAGTAGCCCTCTAAGACCCTTTGACAAGTCTAGTAAAGCAACCGAAAGCTGCTCCAGGCACTTTCGTAACAGTACACACAATCTGTCTTGACTACGTACATGAGAGCTCAGGAGGCGGACTTAGTCCACCACGCACATAACCCTGTTGCAAAGTAAATATGTATCTACAAGAGCAGCTCAACAACATTGGTTTGTACAAGTACACGCGACGACACTACTAACAGTACTGACAACATAGATGGTACGTGTATCATGCTGTATCGTCCACCTTCCAATGGGGGGGCATGGGTAATGGATCCATCCGAACGAAACAAGCAGAGTAAAGAGCGGTGGCTACCGTTTCTCTTTCACGTAGAAGTGCAGAATCAGGAAGCTGATGAGGGTAAATGCTCCAAAGAAGATAGCGAGAAGCGAGATGTTGGGCCACCAGAATGACTGAAGTGTACGCGTCAGTCATGTCCATCGACAACTCAATCATCTTGAATACATACTTGAGACCGAAGACCGAAGGTCGAGAGAATCGTCGCAGCTGGCACATCGATGTCCACGCCGTACTACGCCAATAGTTAGATCAGGTATTGCCACCGCGTGCTCGCGCCAACCTACCTTGCTCTCCTTGAGCTGCAAATATCTCAGCTCGTTCACAGCAAGCGCCTCGAAGGCAGCATGGAAGAATGACGTGGTGAGCAGCCACCGCGCCGCCGGATGGAGTGAGGTGCGGTTGATTAGCAATCCCGTAAACAATAAGCTGTCTCCTTGTCAGCGTCCAACGCTGCCCAAATAAAGCTCGAGACACGCACTTGTAAAGCATGATCAGTGTTCCGACCAAGCTCGCCACGCTCGTGTTCGCGAACGCGATTGACAATAGTAAGATTACACTCGCCGTCGTCAAGTTGAACAGCACCAATGTGAGCATGAACTTCCAGAACGTTGGGACCGTTGACACGAGACCAATAAAGCTATATGCAATGCCGCCAAACACTAGTGGGGGTATCACCCGCAGAGGTAGGATATCGAACAGAACCTGCTCGCATCGTAAATCTCAGTGGATGGACGAACGAGCACGTGGGACCGACCTTCGACGAGAAATAAGTGAACGACGAGTAGTACCCATTCGCGCTATACAAAGCATCAGTACGTTTATCCGAAAACAGTAAATCAAGCGCTGCACATACCGTTCGCGCATGAAAAGAATCCGTTCATTTGCGAACAGGCCCAGGCTCGACAGGCACGAGAAGCCAAACAACGCAAGAGTGAAGAAGAAGAATCCTGCACGACGACCATCAGCACGATCGACATGACCAAACGGATCATGCGCCTTACCTAGCCTGTTCTGGAAGCCCGCAATATCGTTCCTACAAAAAGAACCCGCATCAGCGAACCCCAGAATGCGCACGCAGAAGGTAATCTCCGCTTACGTGACGTTGTGATAGAACATGCCGCAGACGACTATCCCCCAAGCCCATCAGTCTCATCTCAGCGCACCGCGGAAACGCAAGAACTCACACGCAACGAGAATCGACCCCACATAATGCGCTGTCAACAATGCCGGGTCGCGGTACAAATTCTTGAACGCCCTTCCGCTCAATATCCGGAACTGCGTTCCCCAACTTGCGCGCTTCCTTCCACGAGTCAACGAGTTCTCAAGCGCTACATCCGGGGGAGCCGCTAGTTGGTCCTGTGCTTCCGCCGCGCTCACTCTCGCAGCCTCCTCGACCTCTGCTCTGATCGCTGCCGCCGCCTCGCTCCTCGCAAACGCGTCTACAAGTTCCGCGAGCTTCGGCGGGAGCGGCGCGTCCCCGCGCACGGACGCAGGCCGGAGCGCCTCAAGGAGCTGCGATGTCTTGCGTTTGATGAAATTCGAGGAGGTGCCCGCGGCGGAGCTTGCGCGCGTCTGCAGCTCAGTCTCCTCATCCGCCATCGTGGATGATTGGCCGGTCGACGAACGGAGCGAGAGGGAGAGTACGCCGGGTCCGCGTCCTACCCCGACGCCACGCTCCTCGTCGCGCATATGGTCGTCGTCCGAGGTGCCCGCTTCTGGTAGTGGGCTGTCCAACGAGCGGGGCTCGACGCTTGCCTGCATGGTCATGTCGACTAGAGAACGCAGTTAGTCCCAAGTCGACTACGGAAGACACATGAGGTCATACTCATGTAGTCTGCAATGTTGAAGCCAATAGGACACGGGTGTCCTATCGACTGCAGATAGTCTGGGCACTTGGCCGCCTCGCCAGAGTATATGAGCCTGCCTTGAGCAAGGACAATAAGCTGATCGAACAACGAGACGATGTTGCTGCGCGGTTGGTGGATGGTGAAGATGACGGTGCGGTTGTAGTCGCGCGCGAGGGTAACCAGGCTGTCGATGACGCTGAGCGCGTTGAACGCGTCAAGGCCTGCAACATCCGTGAGTATCCGCAGTGCAAAACGATAATTTGAGGGAACGTACCACTCGTGGGCTCATCCAAGAACAAGATCGACGGGCTCGTGACGAGCTCGCAAGCAATGGACACGCGCCGCTTCTCTCCGCCAGAGATCGACCTATGACCTGGGTGATGGAGTCAGCATCTCCGCCCATACTCGCACAATAATTCACGTGCGCACCTGAATCGCCAATCCTCGAGTCCTTTATCCCGAGGATACCCAACTCATGCATCGTCTCCAGCGTCCTGAACTTCTTCGCTTCGAGGCTCATCTCGCGGGGCAGCCGCAGCAGCGCCGAATACAGTACGGTCTCATACACCGTCAGCGTGCTCATCAGAGTATCCTCCTGGTCCACAAAGCCAGTGACCTTCTTGAAGTCCGCATCCAGCACCTCGCGGCCATTGACCAGTATCCGCCCGCCCACACTCCCGCGTTTGCGCTTCCTCGCTAGGATGTCGAGGAACGTCGACTTGCCCGCACCGGACGCGCCCATGATCGCGAGCAGCTGCCCAGGGCGCGCGGCGCCGGAGATGTCTTCCAAGATGGTGCGCCCGCCAAGAGAGTACGAGATGTGCTCGAACTGCAGCGCCGCGGGGACGTGGTCTGTCATTAGCTTCGCCGACTCATTCTCGGGGAGGCGGATCTTGTTGAAGTCGCCCGCGTGCGTCCGGCCGGCGTACCACAGCACTGACCACCCACTGTCAACATATAAAGTCTACAAGGGCACGAGTGACGCACCTGCGGAGACGGCGACGACAAAGAGCCCCGCACCGGCGATGCTCAGCGCGATGAACCGGCTATTGTCCGGCTTCGGCGGGGCGGTATACCCCGGCACCTGTGAGTAGTGCAGACACTCGCCGTTCTGGCAGTCAAGCGTAATGTACCCGTCGCCGAAGAACGTCGAGATGAGGTCGTTCATGCCTGGCTCTTCGAACCGGCATCCATCGTTCGATCTGCAGCTGAACTTGGCCGGGCCGACGATGTCCTCCTTCAAGAAGTCTGTGATGTCTGCGCATACCACCGTGGCATCAGAACGAGGCTCAAAAGAGGAGAATGGGTAGAAGTGCGACATACCGATGCTGCCATTCTCGCCGCAGATGAACCTCCCGGGAACGCACTTGCACTCGATGTGCTGGCAATCATACATCGTCGTGTTGTAGTCGTTCCCATGCTTGAGGCTTGAGGCACACTCGCTTAGCGAGCAGTAGAACGACTCAACCTGCGCAGTCCAGAACTGGAACTGGCACGTCTCGGACTCCTTGTTGCAGCTGAACGTGACTTCCGGCGGACGATCTGGTAGCATGTCAAGGATCTTGCGGTCTGATTCCGAGTATCAATACGTCGATATCATCACAAGCAGCGCAGAAGCACGAGAAGCGGAAGCAGCACGCACTTGTAACCTGGCATATCTGATGATTCTCAAAGACCGTCTCGCCGGCCTTGTAGCACGTCATGTTGCCGATATCGCCCGCGTCGTCGTCCGGAACGTCTCTCAGGGGAAATCCAACACATGCGTTGTCCGTCATACACACTACGCGTGCGGTCAGCCCAGACGCTCAGATACACCGTCAGTGGTGGACGACGCACCATTGCAGTTGACTCCGCCCCAACCATCCTTGCACTCGCACTGTTTGCCTTCCTCTCTTTGCCTCCGCTTCTCTCCGTCAGCCAAAGAGTCACATTCTACGTAGAGAACACGTCAGTACTGCGCCGTACTGCGCAATGATTGCGGCGCAACGTACGGGGAGTGAGGCAGTCAATGCCAGCCCATCCCGGGGGACACTTGCATTGTCCATCGTATGCCGAGCAGTCTCCAAAGTTGCCGCAAGTGAACGCATCGAGCTGGCAGTTGAAGCACGGCGGGCACTCGGCTGCATAGGAACATCAGGTTCTTCGGTTCGATTCCATGCGACGCGCACGTACCCGGCCGTGAAAGTCCCATCGGCTGCAATGACCATCCATCAGAGTGAGCGACGCTCAGAAGGACTGTATGTGACTGACCGACAAGTCATAACTGTACGGGTTCAAGGTGATCCCGCTTGTCCTGTTCCTCGTGGATGCTGCCGCGCGCAGCGACGGAAGCAGAATAGAAAACAAAGCTAGTGTAGAATGCCGCCTTGATAACATCGTTAAGATCGCGAGTTGAAAGTTTCTGCCCTGCGAGAGGGAACAGAACTGAGCAGGCTGTCTGCAGTGCGGCGCCGCCAGCGCTAAGCGCACAGCAGTGGCGGGCGCCTACGCGCGCGTGGCTGGATCCGGCTGGGTTGGCCGCGTCCATCTTGTCGCGCTACCTCCACCGCGGCTGCACATCTTTAGACACCTTCGCGGCTCACCTACTTCATGGTCGATTCTCCAGGAGGAGTCAGCGTTTGCATTTCGAAAGTCAAGATCCAATGCACACAAGACTCACCCGGTACTGGTATGGCAAAGTCGACGCAACCTTGACGAGGCCGAATGTCTTCGGGGGCTGTTCTCCGTGTACCAACATTCATCCAGCGAGGATCCGACTTTCGAGGGGCGCAATCTCTATGCTGTGCTCGACCACCTTTCTCAATGCTTGACAGCATAAAGCTGGACAGGGTGCACGTGCTCGCCGCGGCACGTTGGAAGAATAACCGGCCTCACTTGCCTCGGGTTTGTTCGACAGATAGGACCGACCTCACTTTTAATCGGCTAGCGGTACACACCCCATTCAGAGTATGCCGCCTCGCCATCTCCGCACCTGTATGGAAGTCTGCTTCAAATTTTCAGCCGCTGAGTCTCAGTCTGGTGGCGGCCGGGGTCTCGCCGCCTGCGAAACATTGTACCGATTGTCAAAATCGCAAGCAATATCATTGGATTCCTCGATCAACTGTGCCACCATACTAGCGCTAAATGCCTGCATGTCAAGATATCAGAAACGTTACCTCTGGTTTATACGGCGCTTTGTGCAAGGCCGATCTGGCGCCGCCATTCGTGCGCCGTGCTACACAGATGCTTTCGGAATAGCACGAACCACGACATTGGGCTGCTCCTCACGCTGCCATTGACACAGCACACCATACTGCTTTGCGCCCAAGCAGACGGGAAGTCTAGAGGCGCTCCGTGAGCACCATTGCACGGGTCCTATGTGCGCTCAATACCTTGCTCTAGACACTCTTTGTCAGGGACAGGATGATGCCGTTACAGCTGTTTATATAATCGGCGTTTCCGTCGCAAAGTACACACGCGACCGGAGTTGGCATAGTTCCAAAGATCTAGGTACGAGCTGCTGACCTGAACGGTCATATCGCCGATGGGAATCTCGGGCCCCCAGAACAGATGTGGGGCTCGACATCTGTGATTCGACTCTGTGTGGTTTCGCGACATGGATGCGGCCCCCTACGTGTTGCGTACGATGGTACAGAAGGTAGCGATGTTTCAGGAACCTGCGCAATACCTCACGTTACGTGGGAGTTTGGGGCAGCCGTAGGATGAACTCAGACGCAGTATGCCCACAACTGCACCGTGTACGGATGGCAAGCGCCACATGGCGTCTTTCCTGAGGTTCCACCCCACCGTTTCGCTAGTGAGCTGAATCTTCAATTTGAGCGGCAGCGCTATTTCGTCTACGCGCTCAGAAAACAGAAAACAACAGCACACGAAGCCTCATGACTACTCATGACTACAGGACTCCACCTCGGACCCCTCGGGCACACTACGCCCCGGCTTGTACGAGCGACTGTGACCTTCTTCCACTTCAAGATTGCAGGCTGAGAGTGTATTCTACTCTTCCCTCGAGGACGACAGAGTACTGCCGATGATCCAGGCCCCAAGGGTCAGCAATGAAGACAATCGCCATGAATTCACATGCAAGAACGGCACGGTGATGATATCGAGCAGCCGAGGCGGTTCAATTCGAGCGTCTACCATTCATATAACGAATGATGTTTTACTCCCGGTTGGTTTGAACATGGTTACACATCTGAGCCGACTTCCCGTCGCTAGACTACCGACCCAACTCCGAATGCTTATACGCGAAGACCCCCGATATGGTGCCGTTCGTAGAACTTTGGACCCTACAATGCTAGCGCTGCTATTAACGCTGCTCTCGCGCCGTTCCAACTTCCGATCGAGCTTCCCGGAACCATACAAAGCGCCGTCTAGCCTCCGTGTTGCGGATCATGCGTTGGACAATATTACTCAATTGTCTAACAGTCTGAAACACTGAATAGACAATGGACTCAAAGACGACAAAGGTGACTCGATCATGCACGAATGGTAGACGCTACATGACATCTTTCTCAGTACCCTCCAGGCGCTCTGTTGCTTGTCAGCGGCCGCTTTGCTTTGTGCGTATGCACCGCTCGCACCTACGGCGCAGAGATGACAGCGCACGATGCAGGCGTCATACCTTACCGAATCAACGCAGGTCCACCTGCACCTCTCGGAGACGTTTTTCTCCCTATTGCTCAAGCGGCCGAAATGCGTGCCTTCATTTCAAGACTGCATGCTGAAGCTATGTACAGGATAACATGAATATGCCACGCTGAGTTAAGGCGCCTTGTCTCCCTCTTGGGGCTTTGCCGCGTCTTTCCTACCCCGCGCAACGTCACTAGCGCACGTCAAGAACCTCGAAAGGTATGATACTGAGAGCTAAGCTGGCACTTTACTGATGAAGGCCGCCAATGCGGCATTCTCCAGGAACGAAGACGGTCATTCTGTACAAATGTTCGGCAACGGCAAGAAGATGATGTCGTGGTGGTTCGAACCAAGCGTGGGTAATACAAACAAAGGCGACGGCGAATTGAGCACTGCTACCGTGTTCCCCGTCACCGTACCCCTGAAATAGCGCCGAACACTTACGTTCTACGGCCTGCAGGATGTCTGCGCTTGCGTGTGGTACCTCCGTACTTTTCTGGAAGTGCCCGCTGCTGGGGTGCTCTCACACATCGATGCTGCTGCATCCACGAGCGACGACTCCGCCTTTTTGTCCGAATTTACTATACTGCTATGGAAGACTGCTTCAAGTTTTCTGCCTCTCAACCTTAGGGTTATGGAAGTCGAAGATTGGCCGACCGGCACGCTCAATCGAACGTGTCGGTCTTTTTTTCCGCCGTCCAGATGATGATACACGAACTGGAACCAAGTCTGCAGTTGCAGCATGCGTACTCTCGTGTGAGTAGCCATATTTTTTGTCTTTCTTTTGCAAATTGGGTTATGTTGACCCAACGTCGATGCCCGTTGCAAAAGGTTGATCACCGATCACGGCAAGGACCATCGAGAATCAAGGAAGTTGTAGAACACGCATGCCAAGAACGCCCAAGCTAGAGTCTTCAGCCCGTAAGACAGTTCTTGTCGAAAGTATTTGACTACTGATGTCTCCCTGCTTATTCAAGGGCGACCGCTCCTGACCCAGTCCAACTGGATCGTACAAGCGGCGAAATTTAGTGCGTAGCAGAACATATGCTATTTGCTACACACTACAAACGTCCAGACCGCTCACTTTGAGTCTGCCGTCAGTTAATCTGAATAATATGTATCAGGGACGTCAAGCACGACTGTGAGAGAAAGTATGCGTGGAACGCTTCGTCTGGGCCCCGCGATGCCCGAAAAACAAATCAGTCACCTCTTGTCGGCAGGACGGTTTACGGCTCAAAGTTGTTAAGGAATTCCGCAACTGCCAGAGAAGGAGCAGCGGATGGAAGGATACATTCCTGCGCATTCTCCATGTTTTGATAGGGCATCAATCTATGCAGAGCTGCAGGTTATAAGCGTAGAGGTGGGCCGCAATCCATCTCAACACCCGCCCCCATATTACAGTATGAGACACTTTCCTCTGCGCTCGCTCAATCTCACGGAACAGGTAGGACACAAGCTCCAGGCTACAGTGGTTCTTTGGCAATTTAGAAAACTATGGACGATGTCAGTGGACTCGCACAACATCACTGCACTTTCTAATGGTCATGAGTATGCAGCGTACCATCATCGCGGACTCAAGAGACGCCATTTCCGCCTTACTCGGAAGGCTTGACATTGTAATGCCGACATACGAACGTGATCCCTCTCTAGAGCAACGCGTCGACCAAGTCATGGAGTCCTGGAACTTCCAGCTCCCTCGAGCGCACATCATCTCGGGGATTACCATCACGGTTACAGCGTACAATCATATCCGGGACTTAGATACTCGTGTTTACATCGCGGTATACTCGGCTATAGTTATCGCGATGGATTGCCCGGACGTCCTTAACGCCCTCGATTTTAGCGATTTTCACAAGCAACTTTTGCAGGGACACATGCAACAGGACACCGGGCTACTCGGGGAGCTCGTCAAGTACCTATCTGCGTCGTGGCAATATTATTCCAGATTCGCCGCGAGCTGCATTTTGACATCTTCGCTCGACTTTGTGAACGGCTGCATACTGGAGAACACTTTCCCGAATCTCACTATACACCACGACGCGCTTGCATTTGTCGAATATCGCCGTGCGAGGGCAGGCCTTGCCGAGGCGTTTGCCTACTTCATCTGGGACAAGGCCCGATTCCCAGATGAGATGGAATATGTCCAAGCTATTCCGTAAGTCTACGGAATTTCTTGGGCGACAAGCGCTAAACAAACTGCAAACTGATCTCGCTCGCATCTAGAGACGCCATGTCATTCATCAACTATTTGAAGTGCGCCTACGTTCCTGACTGGTTCCTTTGCAGGGCTAATAATTTACCGACCTGCAGTGACGTCCTGTCGTCCTACAAAGAAGCCATGCGTGGAGAGAGCGGCACTTATCTGCAGGACCGTGCCGTCCTCAGCGGGAAGTCCCGCTCGGAAACTCTGTACGATATAATAGATGACACGGCTGCCGCCTCCGAGCGCGTGCGCGCTATTCTGGGCAACGGTCAGGCCAGGGACGCCTGGGAGGCGTTCATGGTTGGCTACCTTAGCTTCCACATGAGTGCCCCGCGCTACCGGCTCCTTGAAATTGTCGATGCTCAGTATATCTTGGCCTGAATGTAGCGCGGAATGTTGATTGCTAGGTTCGTCTGTAGACTGCCTGTACTACTTACATTCTCTCCCGACGTGTTTGCTCTCTCCGATTTTCTTCGGATATGTACCCGTACCTCACCAGACTCTTGGGCGACGGGGCTCGGTCCGTTATCCACGTCCGTCATCACGGCTGCGCGCTGTCGCTCGTCGCTCATGGAACAGTATGCACATCAGCACGGAAGTCGCAGCGGAGGATAGCGAGCCCCGCTCTTCGGCACAAGCCCGACAGCTCGAAGCTCCCGGCAGCTGTAACGAGCAACCCGTCGCCCGCCAGTGCCCAGTGCTCACCGCATCGACGGCCTCATCAAGTCGGCCAGCGCCCGTCCAGATCTAGCCTGTCGATGGCGCCGGACCTGTTGGCGCCAAAAGAAGAGTGATACACTGCCTGATGGTCCAGCATGTGGATCTTCTGACGCGTCCTTCCCGCGAGTGCGCCGCCGTCCTATCTCTGTACTGTCGGTGTCGCTCCGCGCTATGGCACTCGTCCCCGTCTCCGCCCACAGCTCTGTAGGGGTACAGTTTCTCAGCCGCCTGTGGGCTGTGGCCGACCGTACTTGCGAGCGCCCACGAAACGATGTGCCGAAACATGCGAGACATGAGCGCGTGAGCGTTTGAGCTCCCAAGCGCCCTTGACGCTGCGTGGTTGTTGGTTGTTCGAACACAGCAAGTGTGCTCACAACGCGGCATCTAGGTCTGTCTCTGGTCGATTAGTCGATGGTCCCACTATTACAGTACCCGCGGATTGTGTCTCACTACACTCTCGCAATGTGCAGGTCGACTGCTTTCCGATAGTCATCATCCTGTATCGCACGACTGATGGGTCTGCAGGCGCCCGATGATCCATGGAGCGCTGGAGCAAAAAGGCATGCGTAGGTCCTGCAGACGCTGTCCCGTTGCGTCAAGAAGAGCTAGACCTCCGACAAGCGGGGCCGCTGTGCAGGAGACACCGACCAAATTCCAGTATTTGCTACGTCTCCTGAGGATCATTTCGGAGTGAATGCAGTGCCTCATCGAGCCTCATCACCGAAGACCGAACTAGAGTTGCCACGTTCATCCTACAGGTGTAGTGCATGGTTTGTCGAATTGTACTCAAAGGGAAACTACCCAACAGTTTTCCGTGCTCTCAGGCATGAAAATCCAGCTCTCAGGTAGCAAGTCGTGCGTTAATCACCGTCTTGACCGGCTCGGTTCAGCCGGTCATCCGTCGAGGAGCATTATACGACCGGCGGCGTATCGACTCGCAAGTCAAGGAGTCACTTCGATTCCTTGTTTCTACGGAACGCCTCTACGTCATGGTCGTCGGCGTTCCGGTGGGCGTCGAGCGGTATGTAGCCGCGAGAGCGCATGGCGGTACATCCGTTCCTCCGAAATGACCACCAAGATACTGCCTCAAACGAGTATAAGAGACCACACAACAATCGAACTCCTCATCATCTGTAGCATCACTTAGCGGTCAAATCTCTCCTCGCATACAGTAACATTTTCTCTCTCAGCTCAACATGCCTACCGTGGTTACATACACCAGCCCTGCGAGGTAGGATATCTTCGCCTCACGAGGTGTCGCATCGCTCAGTGATACCTTACGCAGCATGCCTCGCAAGTCTCAGCCTGCGACAACCAAGCCAAATTCCGCGCCTAGAAGTCAGGCATCATCTGCCGATATTTCTAAGACTGCCATCTCCACTTTTGTCCAACGGCTGAACATCACCGTTCCTAAGTTCGAGCGAGATCTCCAGCTCGAACAGCGTGTCGACGAAGTCATGGATTCCTGGGCGTGTCCACCCTGCCCGCGCCCCTACGTCTCCGCCGCTATCGATATCACCGCGCTCGCCTATTCGCAGCTCACAAGTCTCGAAGCCAAAGTCGAGATCGCCATCTTCACTGCGCTCGCCATCACCATCGACGACCCCAAAATCCTCGACAACCTGTCCTCCGAGGATTTCTGTCACGATCTCGCGACGGGGCGAATCCACGCGGACGACGGCTACTTGGGCGAATATGTCCGCAGCCTCGCGAGGATGTGGAAGCACTTCCCGCGCATGTCCTCCGGGTTCATATTCACCTCCGGAATCTCTTTCATCGATGGATGTATCCTTGAAAACACATATAACGAGCCAATTGTGTCCTCTCAATTCATCGAATATCGCAGGGTCAAGACCGGGATCTGTGATGCATACAGTTGTTTCATCTGGGAGCTAGCTCAGTTCCCGGACGAGAAACAATTTATGCAGGCTATTCCGTAAGTCTTCATTTTGTTCAGTGACTCAGGGATACTCACCATATCCGTTTTACGAAGGGATGCCGCAGCATATTGTAACTACGGCAAGTGAGTACACCCATGTAACCTACCTCCCGCTCGCACTAATGCATGACCTCGCAGTGATATCATGTCATTCTACAAGGAGGTATTGGAAGGCGAGACCGGAAACTATGTCCAAGATCGTGCCCTCGTCTCGGGCAAAACCTCCCTCGAGGCGCTGAACGACGTCATCGAGGACACTATCGCTATCGTGGAGCGCGTCAGGCGTATTCTCGGAGAGGGCAAGGCGAGAGATGCATGGGAGTCCTTCGTGGCGGGCTACATCTCCTATCACGTGAACAATCCCCGGTATCGACTTGCGGATATCATCGAAACGACCCGGAACGAGTAGATTGGGAGCGAACATTAGATGCCGTGTAAAATAGAGCCGTTGAAGAGACCCGGGGTTACCATTGTACCAAACGCCCTCTAGAATAGATTCATATGTATACGGTTGCGCGTAGCATTAGTGACATATGACTATAAAGGTAATGAAGAGAACATACGTCGAATGAACGCTTTGTAAGGCCGTCAAGCACAGTCGCTCGTTGTGTAATTCTTCATCGACTCGGCATTGGCAGCCTTGGGGAGTACGTGCCAGATATTTGGAGAACTTGCTATAAGTTTGACGTATCTTGCGCAAGATGGACGCCGCTGACAGTGTTCGCACCCTAGACATAAACAAGCTAGACGATTTGTGAGCGTACAAGAACAATTCAACTTCAATTGAATCCTCGCACGCTGCCATAGATTTTCCAAAATTGTGGCGCAATGCAAATTTTTCGGGCTGTGGTGGACAGATATATTGACTATGTCAGGCCTTGACGCTGTTCATCGGGAGGCACAATATAAATTATGCATCAGATTCAGTATAGAGTAAGGAAACGGCATAGCAGCAGAGTATCAAGCAAGCATGAGCAACGTGGTGGGGCAACTGTGCTTTTAATTTCGATCCAACTGAACCTTCTGCATGGTGCTACGTTGTAAAGTGTTCGCCTCGGATTAATCTCGGTGGGCCGTCATCGACATTACGGCTGGTCAGCTTCGTCACGTGCTGGCCAATAGGAAAGCGTTACTTCTAGATCTCTCACCGTGCCTAATCGAACCACATCCTGCGTGCGATGGCTGCGCATGCTGCCCGTCTTGCTCGCCTCTTTACACCTGAATACACGTGTCGTATCAATGCCCAGGTTGTGCACCCCGCACAGTCTCAGCTGGTCAAGCCAAATGAGCTCGAGTCGGCCTTGGCTCGACCATTGCACGTGTCTACGTACGAGCCCCACCGGAATGCACCATACCTGGCTGCTACGCTCTCATTCGGCATTATCAGAGGTGGATGTCGCCCTCATTTTGTGTCTAATTCTTCTGACCGTAGCATCTCAGGGCACCCCTTCATGGATGGCAACAAGCGGACAGGTACATCCGTAGTTCCCTTGTTTTGTTTCCTTTTCGGGACTTCTCACACGCTTCCAGCGTTCTTTCTGGCAAATGAATATCTACGTGCACAAGGATTGCTAGGTCTGCTTGACGAGGGCAAGATTGGCGATGTATACCAAGGATTAGTTGGGCTAGCCGACCGTTATATCGAAGTGGCGGCTGGCAAGTTAGATGTAGGCGGATTGGTGAGCGGCGTTGACTCCACAACGAAGCCGAAATCGTGAGCAATCTTGTATGGGCTGTACTGATAAATGAGACCTTGAGGCGTGCGCGGTGGCGAGAAAGCACAGCCTGCCAAGGCATAGAAGTACTGTCTTAGGTCCTCTGCGAGCTTAATCATGACGTCTGCGCTGGACTTCGTGAACATGCATCCCGAGGAAAATTCCTCTGACGACGCCACAATCCATTCCGATGCAATACCCCTCGTCTAGAATTAAGATGGAGGTTGCTGAAGCATACGCCCACTACTTATGAGTGATGGAACGTCTCTTCTTGCTGTTTTACACGATAGCATAGATTACACAGTTGCGGCTGTAGAACACATACGTGCCATCCTTTTCGAGAGATAGTCAGGCCAGGAACTCCTGGGAAAGTTATGTAACTAGTTGTATCAGCTTCCATACGAGCTCCCCGCGCCACCGTCTGGCTGGAACCGGATCGCTAGATATATCGATAACTGAATGCGTCCGTAGGACAACGGTTGCTCGGCCCGTTGACCGATGAGCTCCCCTCCTCTATACAGGCCCTCGCATCTGCGCCTATGTTATCCCACCCTTTCTCAGACGGTACAACGTCATAGTGCGGCAGTGCACTTTTTCTGAGCTCAGTAGCAGCGAGCCACTCTGTGCAAATTCGTCCTAAGTCCTAGTCAGCAGTCACACCACCGTAAAAGTTCCGGCGAAGGACAATAAACTCCATTTCCCGCCGGTGCGACTCCGATGTCTGGAATGGTCCCGAAGGATATGATACGAAGCTCTGCCATTCATCCTCGCTTCCGCCCAGTTTCTTTTGTGTACGCGAAACCCAGTCAGCGCCCGAGCAGATCTGGCCTGCCGATGGCGCCGGACTCGTTGGCGCCTGGAAAACAATGATACACTGCCAGATAGTGTAGCTCATGGATGTTCTGGGGCATCCCTCTCGTGAGATTCGCCTCCTTCCTATCCTTGGCACGTCGGTGACGTCCCGAGCTACGAGCCTCGTCCCGCTCATCTCTATATGCGGCTTCAGCGTTTGATCTGTCATGAGCTGTGGCGGGTTAGGCTAGCGCGCGCTCGTGGTGCAAACGCTCTGTGTACGCTCCGTGATTCTTGTCCAAACGCGGAGATTACATGCACAACTGCAGGTGCAGCTCTGACTCTCAATGCTATTTCATATGGCACTGTTCTATACTGCGCCGTACCGTATCTCGCGACATGCGAACTATTTACTATTCAACGGTCATCCCCACGCGTTGCGGTTGCACGAGCGTGATAGGATTCCGTATGATGTGGGGCCCTGGTGCGGACAAGAATGGGGGCCGAAGTCTACAAAGATAGAATCCTCATGCGGGAAAAATGGTCAAGATGTGGGCCTATGTTCATTTTTTGCGCGGGTGAAAGGGGGCTAAAGAGGGCAAGGTAAGATCCTGGTGCGGCCAAAATCGGCCTCACGCAACGGCGCGGCCGGCCCGACGCACCTGCCTGAATGTCCACCCAAAACGAACGTTCGATGTTTACCTCGCTGGATGAATCTAGAGAAATGACCCTTCCGTATCTACCTGAAATATCATGTTCACCGGCTCCCATGTAGTGTTTCTCGGTCGGCTACTAGCTAACTATGCATCAGTCAGATACAACAGACGAGCGGTACGAACAGTCGCAGGATTCACGCCTTATGTTGTTCTGATCTTCGCTTCCGCTGCTGTGATTTACTTTGTGATACTGCAATTCGACGCTCATGATTCCAGTCGCGCTCTGGACAGCCGAGCAAGTAGTAGATATTGTTCTTCTTGGTGTTGCGAGCGCAGATACTCTTTTTCGGAGTTAAATCTATTTTGGGCGATTTTTTGAGGTTAGATTGATGCGCACAAAGGCGATCCCCGCGGGTCAAGTGGTTCCTGCTGCGGAAAAAAATGGACCAAATTCGTGAGGGTGAAATGGCCAAAACCGGGGGTTTTGGATCCAACATCTAAGAGGTTCTCTGATGACTAAGGACTATGTAGGCGTTTACTCAAGTACCCAGGGAGCGCTGAGCTGGAGAAGCCCTCCGTCCATGCACCATCGAGCAGACACCGCTTTGCTGCATGAGGAAGTACCACGTTTCCGATAAGCAAGACCGCAGCGTATGGAACACCGGCTGAGTTCCAGTATCTCGTACGTCGCTGAGGATCATGTCGGAGCAAATGCAGCGCCTCATCAAGTCTACAACACCAAAGACGGAACTGCGGTTGACGGTTTTTGTCTACTAGGTATAGCACACGGTATGTCTGGATGAACGGAAAGGGGAATAGCTCAGCAGTTCCTCGCACTTTGCGGTGTGCAATTCCGAGTTATAGGTAACATGGCATGTTTGAACCACTGTCCTACCGGCTCCGTTCAGCCGGTCATACGTCGAGGAAGCTTTGGCTGCTGGCCACAACGGCAGTTCAATTTCTTGTTTTCGCGGAATACATCTGGGTAGTAAGCTTCGGGAATGCAGAGAGCGTGGAGCGGAGCGTAGCCATGAGGGCACATGGCTGTACACGTCCGCCGAGATCGACTCCAAAATTCCGCCTCAAGACCAGTATAAAAGAACACATCTCTCGGTCTAGATTTATCGCGTACAGCAGCATCCAACAGCCGGAGTCAACGTCTAAGTAGCATCTTCCCTCTCAGATCAGTATGTCTACTCCCATAACACTCATCAACACCTCGGGGTAAGCTCTATTCGCCTAATCAGGTGTCGCGTCGCTCATTAAGTCTGGTGCAGTAGACCTTGCGAGTCTCAGGCTTCCACAGTCAAAACGGATCTCGCTGCCCAATCCCAGGCATCACTCACCGAAACTGCCAAGACTGCCATCTCCAATTTCATCCAACGCCTCAACATCAGTGTCCCCAAGTTCGCACGAGATCTCGAGCTCGAACAGCGCGTCAGCGAGGTCATGAATTCCTGGGCGTGCCCTTCGTGCCCGCAACCCTACGTGTCCGCCGCTATTGATATCACCGCACTCGCCTACTCGCACGTTACGAGCCCCGAGGCCAAGGTCGAAATTGCTATCTTCACTGCGCTCGCCATTACCCTTGACGACCCCGCAATTCTGGGCAGCTTATCCTCTGAGGATTTCTGTCACGATCTCGCGACGGGGCGAATCCACGCGGACGACGGCTACTTGGGCGAATATGTCCGCAGCCTCGCGAGGATGTGGAAGCACTTCCCGCGCATGTCCTCCGGGTTCATATTCACCTCCGGAATCTCATTCATCGATGGATGTATCCTTGAAAACACTTACCACGAGCCGATCGTCTCCACACAATTCATCGAGTATCGCAGAGTCAAGACCGGGATCTGTGACGCATACGGCTGTTTTATCTGGGAGCTAGCTCAGTTCCCGGACGAGAAAGGATTTATGCAAGCCTTTCCGTAAGTCTTGGTGTTATTCTTGTTGACCCGCAGGTACTCACCATATCCTGTTTCCAAAGAGATGCCGCAACGTATACCAATTACGCTCAGTGAGTAATCCCCGTGGATCCACTCACCTTGATACCTAAGAATGACTGTGCAGCGATATCATGTCGTTCTACAAGGAGATATTAGAAGGAGAGACCGGGAATTACGTACAAGACCGTGCCCTCGTCTCGGGTAAATCCTCCCTCGAAGCGCTGAACGATGTCATCGAGGACACTATCGCCATCGTGGAGCGCGTCAGGCGTATCCTCGGCGAGGGCAAGGCGAGAGATGCATGGGAGTCCTTCGTGGCGGGCTACATCTGCTATCACGTGAATAGCACCCGGTATCGGTTGGCGGATATCATTGAAACGACTCGGGGTGAATACCGCGACGCGAAGAGTTGAAGGAAGATCAGATGCTGTGCGGGCTAAAGCGGTTGCAGAAACTCAGAGTTGTCATTGTACCGACGCCTCCTACAAGAGTCATATGGCTTCATTCCCGTGCGTAGTCGGAGCATCAATACTGTACACAAGTTGAATACCCTTCTTTATCGTCACGTCATGACTTCACAATGTTAATGTGTCCGTTGTCACTTCCCCAAGCGCCGCCTCTACTTCATCAGAGAACACGTTCCGGTGGAGCCATGTTTGCGAACGACGGCGCGACAGCGTCTGCTGCTGATGACAGAATTCAAAGAAGTCAGAAAGTGGTCGTGGCAGTCGCATACTTCCGTATGAGACTCTACACTGTACGTGAGTCCACGCATGAGCTAAGAGGCGTGATGTGCTTACGAGCAATGTGTTTGGATACCAGGCACTTCCAGCTTCGGCCACGGACCACGGCACGGATGCGGATCAAGAGACCAGTAACCCCACGGTGATGACTTGTCCACGAGGCCGCCGTCTGCTAGGCGATGGAAGAAGAAATGCGAAACAACTGAATCGTATACTATCTCGATGAGAGGCACGAGTCATAACAGATTGGCACTTGCCTGAGCCAGAACCCGCGCATTCGCTATAGGGCGGTAAGAGATCCTCAGAACTGCATCGCCAGTACTGATGCGAAGGTGGGCTCCTATATTCCTCGCAGATCTGGATGCTCGCATCTTCCCTCAAGAGCGGGTCCAAGCGACATGACTTCAGTGTACACCCATTTGTCACGCTGAGTTGCGCCGTGCACTCGGCCTCGTGAACTGCGTAGGATGCGTCATGGCCTGCTGCGGAAAAATAGTGCGAAATGTACCAAGGACGAAATCATGCAAAGCGACCTTGTGCGTTGTGGCAATCTGAAGTAGGTTACCCCAGTATACATCCATGCACCAATCCTTCATAGAAACCAAATACGTTAGGGTCGCACACTCGTGCGCATTGCCGTTTGCCACAGAGATCCTCCACAATGGTGAAAATCGACCTTAGCATGACGTCTGCTACCATAACACATGTACTTACCGGATGGGCGCCGCGTTCAAATCCTCCGAGAACTCGACTACACCGTCCACGTAACGGGGATCAGCCTCCAGAAGACCTCTGATGTCTCCCAGTCGTACAAAGGTCTTTGTTCCGCCGCCCAGAGTGCTCACGTATCCGTAGTCACCAAGAGCGGCGTCACCAACCGAGAGCAGGTCCCCTCGCGATCTCCAGCGCCTCCAGTCGATGTCGCGACTGAGGTCAGGATCGACGAATGCAAGGAATAGACTCCGGATATTGCTTTGAGTGTCGGACGGGTCTGTGCTTGGACGTACTGCGATCATAATTTCAGTGTCAAATTTCACCAAACAAGTGACTTGAGCATGCGTACCCCACGCCGTCTCCTGCGGAGGACGCAAAATCGATATAAATATCGCAAAGGCGAGATATTGCATATGTTCTTACATCGTCATAGATGAACGACCACAGCTTGAACATGCCATACGGCCCATGTTCTAGCAGATCCTCAATGGCGACGATGAGGCTACCGTTCTCTCTCAAGCTTGCAGAAGGGAGCCATTGGGACTTCCACGAAGACGGATTCGAAACACTACCATGAGCAACGAATCGGTTCTTCCAAGGCAGCCGCAGCGATATCGCATATTGCATCGCATTCTGTAGCCCACAGGTAAATATTTCGTGACCTCGGAGGGCAATTACCTACATCATAGTCTGCGAGCTGGGCACGCAAAGTTGGTATATATTGATATGGCGGATTTAGAAGCACATACCGTCTGCAATAATATTCGGAATCGTCTCCTGGGATCGGGGATATCGAGCGAGGTGCTCAGTGGTCTGCAACCTGAATCTCACTGAGACAAGACAGCGGAATATAGGCGAACTATACTGACCAATCTCCATGACATAGAACCTTTCCCACACGTGAGGGTGCGAGTAACCGAATATCTGGGCGATGGTTTCTGCGTTCACGATCTGTGAGACTCTCGAGAGTAGAGGGGACCTTCAGAGGCGTACACTCGTACAACACAGTCCATCAGCTGCGCGGGATCCTAGTTCTTGTCGATCAATGATCTCTAATGCATGCTGGTATCAGTTCCACTCCGCTCACCTGACACGAGGAATCCTCATCAAACACACGGACCGCGACGGTACGTCCAGACCATTCGCCCTCGAACTCCGTCCCGTTCGCGACGTCGCTCAGGTTCCACGGGCCCCTGGGCTTATTGAGTCGTACATCGTGCCAGCGAAAGAGACGAAGCTGAAAATGTATTGGCAGATTGCCCTGTAATGAGAAGTTCCTGCAGTACACGATACCTGCTGGGCATCATACGATGATGACATCTGCACGTGATGCACGAGCTCTCCGACCCGGATGGTTAATTGCAAGGATTGTTGCGACTGTGTTTCGAGCCTCTGTCGTAGATTGATGAGGCAACAGGTCTATGACAGTGTGCACAATATTAGCGCCATAAACTTGCGCAAGGACTGAAGAGAACCATACATCGAATGAGCGCCATGCGATATCGAGCGTCTCCATATGATTGTCGAAGGCGTCGCTGAGGCTCTGATGTCGCAGGAACCTGCTGACCCAGGTCATGTTCTTCTCCTTCTCAATACCATCACGGATCGCCGTAAGCGTGCTGGGACCGCAGTCCGATATGATCCACATGTAAGCTCAGAGATTTCGCTGTGGCTTACTCAGTGAGCGACCTGAGGTTCGCCAAAAGGTAGTCGTCCACAGCCTCGAGGTCATGCGAGACCGCATCATGCACATGCTTCATCAGATCCGCCGCACGCTTTCCAAGACGAATACTGCGCTCCTGCAGCCCTTGCACTCTCTGTGCTGGGATTCAGGCTAGGGCGCCGACACCAATATGTTCAAGCACCTCACCTCGACAGTCCGGATAAGGCTGATGGTGGCCCCCATGACAGACCCTAGGAGAGGTATGACAGATACTGCGGCAGAGGCGTCTTGTATCGTCTCCAGGAGTACCGCGCAATTCCCGAGTACATCCTGCTTAGAGAGGCGGCGAGGGCTCGAGAAAGGCTGCAGAGACATCGCGGGCCCAGTTGTCGTAGGGTGCTTGAGGGCCTCAGCGAGGGTAAGGGTACAGTACAGCACGCACGTAGAGCTGAGCAGGTAGTTGCGCTTCAGCATGGGGTGCACAGCATTGACATCAGGTTTCTCGAGACGTCAACATGACCGTCAAGTAACGCCGCCTCTTGTACCGCCCTGGATAAATGAGGCTATTCACGAGCTGCTGACAGCCTGGGAGAGATCGCCATGGTCTCTGAAATGCTCAGCACAAGGTAAATGCTGACAACAGCGTTGCTGACTACGTTGCGAACATACAAGAGCAGTTTTGCAGCACGAAAGCAGATAGACGAGCAACACGTTCCGAGATGTGCGTCGAATCGGTAGTGCGACACAAAATAGCGAGGCTGGTCAAGCCAGCGCAAGGCTATCCGAGAAGAGAGCAACCTTTCTGATGGTTGCTCACGAGAACATGTAGACACGCCACGACGCGCGCTAGAAGATTCGGACTTTGCCATCAGGCACAACCAGGGGGCGGCTATGTACTGGCTGGTAAACATGGCAGTAAGTATTCCACTCTGTGAGGCTTACGGAGTCTCCTGCGGGTGCAACAAGCTTAATTCCGCTAATCTCTCCCCTCTCCATCTTCTTCAGGCCCGCAAGCCCACCCGAGATAACTGCGACGCGATCCGGCTTCACCCACAAGCAGACTTAGTCAGCACATCGTCTTCATTCTCGTCTATCCCCGCACACCTTAAGTTCACCGCTCTCAAGCAGCCGCGGAAGGCTTCTATATAAGCTGTGCCCCGTCGGACGCACTGTCCACGCATTCGCAGTCCCGTGCACGCCCACGACGCGCTCCCCAGGCGCCGCCGCTCGCTTTGCATCGTCAATTATAGGCCAGACGGTTGCGAGCGTTCCGCCGGGCGCGAGCACCGTCGCGGAGAGCTCGATCGAGGGAAGCTAGACGGTGTCGAATGCAATCTCGATGGGCGTGCCCGCAGTAATCTGGGCAATCTGAGACAGGAGCGCGTTGGGCGCAAGGGCGCGGTCGAGGACGTGCGTGGCGCCGAGCGAGCGGAGGTAGGACGTATGATTAGGCGAGGCGGTGACGATGATGGGCGAAAACCTGGAGAGCTTCGCGAGCTGGATGGCTGTGGCGGAGATGGAGGTGCGTGAGCTGTAATGCTAGGATTGGAGGAGTGGCGGATGGACGTACCGTACTGTCCGATGGAGGTAGCACCGCCAAATAGCACAAATGGCTTCCCGGCAAACTTTCCCCGGCCGCTTTCCTCCCACGGCGGAGAGAGTCCCGCAGAGCCCTTGTCGAAGAGCGCGAGCGCGGCGGTGGCGAGGGCCAGCGAGATGCTCGCGGCCTAGTCAAAGGTGACGTTGCTCGGGATCTTCGCCGAGAAGTCCGCGTCGGCCAGCGTGTACTGCTGGAAAGCTCCATTGCCGTTCCTAAAGGAGCTCTCAATGAGGCTGTAACACAGTACGTCAGAGGTCAGAGCACAGAGCACACGTCGACGATTGGGCGCTCACACTCGGTCGCCCACAGCGAAGTCGCTCAAGCCCTCGCCGACCGCCGCGACAGTGCCCGCGGCGTCGACGCCAAGAGTGGCAGGGTAGTCCTCGACGAAAATACCGAGTCCTTGAATCTTCCACTCGAGCGGGTTCAGCCCAGTCGCCTCGACTTTGACGAGCAGCTGTCCAGGCCCGGGTGTGGGCACCTCGGTCGTTCCGACCTCCCAGTTGCCTTGCTTCTTGGTCAGGAAGAGTGCCTTACGCTGAGTTGGCATGACGGTAACTGTTGAATACGTAGAACGAGAGGATAAGATGTATGGAGAGAGCCAGATGAATTTGAGGACGCGCACCTTTTATGCCGTCCTACACTGTCTCTTCTCCCACGTACTCATGCCGATGATCAATCTTTGGGTGGTCTTTCCTCGTCCATATACCCCCAGATAGACCCAGCTCCAAGTGGCGTAGCACCCGTGGTCCTTGAGGTATCCACACTAACACCGGCGAGTCGGCCTTCGACAGGTCCCACAGAGCGAAGAGGTGGTGGCTCGCATCTGCACTGCGGACAGAATAGAGACGACAAATCAAGAAGAGCATGGCAAATAGTTGAAGCCAGAAATGTTCTATCCAGCAGAGTCCACGCTCCGGGGAGCTTGCATTAGCACCCGCGCAGGCTATGCGTTGAGTTGCGCGTCGCCTCGGAACATCAGTGAGATTCAGATTGTTTACGCGTTCGTTGTGCCCAAATCGAGGTAACTAGGGAGCACGAGAGATTTACACCGAGAGTACGAGAGGACAAGTTGTCGGCAACGGTAGCCTTCGCTGAAAGCAACATCTGGGCTCGCCGCGCCGAATTTCGTCGCTTACATAAGCTCTGCACTCTGCAGCGTCGGGCTCGGGCTCCTCTTGTTTTTCCCTATTCCATGCTCATCGCTCAATTTATTCTTTTTGCACTGTTGGGCCACTGAACCTCTTTGGAAGGTCGTTTACAGCTCTAAATTTTGGATCGGCTCTGCGCTTTGTTACTTGTACTCTTGAAACTCAGACTATTGCTCTCGAGTCAACTCTTGAGTCGACGCAATCCTCTACAACGCAAAACATTCACATGTACGACGTTCTGGCACCTTGTAATACTGTATCCTTCTATGCTCACCCTGTGCCCCGCACGTACGCTACTCGACGGACTTGGCTAAACTCGAATACTCTATCCGGCTCGCTCTCCACAACAGTCTACGGGTTCCACTCATCAGATATACTGGAACCTGAGCTTTCTCTCCGGTCAATTACTTCTTTCCACCAAGGGCTGTGTTCTCGCCGACCATTTGCCTCATGATTTAGTCTGCCTGTCTGGTCGACAGCCCCGCAACCGTATCCTCACCCGCATCGAATGCATCGACTGCGCCGTCTGGCTGCAGCCGTTAATGGATGAACAAGCGCGTATCACGCATATATACGCACAAGGCAACGTAGGTGCAGGCATTCCTTCGTCTGTGGACATCAGGAGGCCCTAAAACGCCTAAGAGGTGGTCACAAGCGTGCGGAACTCACTCAGGAGACAGTACCGCATGCGCAGGGAAAGCCATCCCCCGGCACACTGCTCGCACGTGCAGCCACGCTTGCGTCTCTCAACATACTCCATGTCAGCTTCTCCAGTCACATTCGAAGGTTCGCGCGCGGGCTGCGGATGGTTGAGAGCATCGTCGGACGAAGCGAGCATGTGCGAAGGGTGGGCGGTACCGGCCGTTACCGGCCGTGAAGGCAAAGAATGCGGTACGCCCGATGCGATGGGGCCATTCCGACGATGTTCACGCGTGATACGCTAGCTCCCTGACTCACAGTGTGCTGCAGAGATTGCTGCGACTGCGTTTCCGATCTCTGACGCAGATTGATGAGACAGCAAGCCCGTACAAAGCGTGTGACCTTTCAAATGGCTTGTATATGTGCAGGGGCAGTAGAGCACTTTCGTCGGATGAACACCCGGCAAAATCAAGCGTCTCCATGTGGTGGTCGAAGGGTCGCTGAAGCTTTGATGTCGCAGCGTCCTGCTGGTTCATGTCCTGCTCTTCTCCTCAATACCATTGCGAATACTATTGCGGATAGTCGTAAATGTCCGGGAACGTAGTCCGACATGATCAACGTGTAAGCTCGGAGACTTGGCGGCGGCTTACTCGATAAATGATGCGAAGCTCCTGCCGGAAGGTACTCATTTGCGGCCTTCAACTCACGTGGGACGGCATCATGCACATGTGCTAGCCTACGACGCTGATACCAATATGTTCGAGCGTCGCACCTAAAGAGTTCAAATAGGGTCATCCCCCATGGCCGATGCTAGGTGAGGTACGGTGGATAATGCGGTAGAGGGGTCTCTCATCGTCTCCAGGAGGGCCGCACAGTTTCCAAGTGCGTTCTGGTTGGAGGGCGATAAGAAGGCGAAAGAAACTACAAGCTGGACGTTAATAACAGCGTTGATAACTCAGTTGCGGATATACTAGAGCAGGCATGTAGAGGTGAACCCAGATAATGAGCGTCACACCACAGAGAGAGGTGGGAGGTGTACATCCAGCACCAGTGGTATCGCGCAATGCAGAGGTCGGCCATGGCGATGTCCTGCGCCACAACGCGTGCTAGAAGCCCCGGACCGGCGTTCCAGAAAGCCGGGACCGTGCCGGGCACGCCTCTGCGTTACTTGCTATCTGCCAGGTCCTATGATCCGCTGGTAGCGCGGCCGGGACTGACTGTGAACATCCCCACAGCACGTTAATAACTGTGACCAGGTGTCGCGCAGTGCCATTGAACGACATGCAAATCTGCACTTAGAGCAGAGAGTAATTGAATTGCGACCGATGACTACTAGTAGGAGCCTAGGAGGTTACGCGGCCAACATAAACCCGCACGATGCTCATGAGGTATCCGGAGTACATACTCCCCACGGGAACCCGTAGTCCAGCCGTCACAGAAGGAGAGAACGTCTTGTGGGTTCACGTGCCCGCTCCCTCACAGAGGGGATGAGGATCAAAGGAAGTCGTCAATACACCCCGATGAGACATAGTCGTAATGTGACATCTCTCCAGAGATGAAATGATGAGAATCAGACTCGAGGGTCGAGTCTGAGGGACCCGAAGAAGCTGAGTCAGATAGACCGACCACCGAAGGGAAACAGTGGATATTTAGAGAGAATGCAACACGATATCTGACAGCAGAGGCTTGTACATAATTACTAGTCACCTTGAACCCGCAGATTACCCCATCTTGTGAGCCGGACACAATGCGGGTTCCCATCCGGGGAGAATGTGATGGAGGAAACGATGTCTGTGGGGCCCTTGAGTGGCTCAAGCAACGCCTGACCCGTGCTTGCATCCCAAGTGCGGATGATCTTGTCGTACGAGCCAGACACAATGCGGGTTCCATCTGGGGAGAATGCAACGGAACTGACCCAATTTGTGTGCCCCTGGATCGGCTCGAGCAACGCCTGACCTGTGCTTGCATCCCAGATGCGAACGGTGTTGTCATGCGAGCCAGACACAATGCGTGTTCCATCCGGGGAGAATGCAACAGAGCTGACACTCTCTGTGTGCCCCTGGAGCAACTGGAGCAGCGCCTGACCTGTGCTCACATCCCAGGTGCAGATAGTCTTGTCGTACGAGCCAGAGACAATGCGGGTCCCATCCGGGGAGAAAGCGACGGAGCTGACCCCATTTGCGTGACCCTCGAGTGGCTCCAACAACACCTGACCCGTGTTCGTATCCCAGATGCGGATGGTCTTGTCGTACGAGCCGGACACGATACGGGTACCGTCTGGGGAGAATGCAATGGAGTTAACATGACTTGTGTGGCCCTCGAGTGGCTCAAGTAGCGCCTGACCCGTGCTCGCATCCCAGATGCACATGGAGTTGTCGGCAGAGCCAGACACAATTCGGGTCCCATCTAGCGACAGTGCAACAGATTTGACCCACCCTGAGTGCCTCTCCAGCAGCTCGCGCAGCGCCCAACCCATTGTGGCATCCCAGATACAGATAGTCTTGTCACCCGAGCCGGACATAATGTGCGTTCCATTCGGGGAGAATATGACAGAGGTGACGCCACATGTATGTCCCTCAAGCGCGTCGCAAAGCACCTGACCTGTGCTCATATCCCAGATGCGGATGGTCTTGTCGCGCGAGCCAGACACAATGTGGGACCCATCTGGGGAGAATGCGACGGAGGTGACATCATTTGTATGAGCCTCGAGCGGCTTGAGCAGCGCGTGACCCGTGTGCGCATCCCAGACGCGGATGGTCTTGTCATACGAGCCAGACACGATACGGGTACCATCTGGGGAGAATGCGACGGAATTGACATGACTTGTGTGGCCCTTGAGTGGCTCGAGTAGCGCCTGACCGGTGTTCGCATCCCAGATGCGGATGGTCTTGTCGTATGATCCAGACACAATGCGGCTCCCATCTGGGGAAAACGCAATGGAGCAGACACCACATGTGTGACCCTCGAGCGGCTTAAGCAATGCCTGACCGGTGTTCGCATCCCAGATGCGGATGGTCTTGTCTCCCGAGCCAGATACGATGAGTGTCCCATCAGGGGAGAATACGACGTAGGTGACGCCGTATGTATGACCCTTGAGTGGCTCAAGCAGTGCCTGACCCGTGCTTGCATCCCAGATACGGATGGTGTTGTCGGCAGAGCCAGACACAATACGCGTCCCATCTGGTGACGATGCAACAGATTTCACCCAACCTGAGTGCCCCTCGAGTGGCTTGAGCATCGCCCGACCCGTTGTCACACTCCAGATACGGATGGTGTTGTCATACGAGCCAGACACGATACAAGCCCCATCTGGGGAGGATGTGACCGCCATCACTGGCGACGCATTGTCGATGTGCTGGAGGATAATGCGACGTCTGCTGATGCCCATTGTCATGATCACAGGTACGTTTATAAACCCCGGCCAGAATGCGTCCGCTATTCTTGAAGACGTATGAGCGGACGGGAGTGCGGAGAGATACATGTGTGGCGCGCTCCTCTCGATTGCATCTTGACAAGAGACGACAAAGATGTTCGCATCTCGAAGAAATTGCGACAAATCGTCTGCCATATGCTACCAATGAAATGATGAGCACTGAGGACTTATACGTACATGGGATAATCACGAGGACTTACCGACTGGTGAGCGGTGAGCACTTGCATTATCATGATAGACGCTCGATTGGGCTGCCGCAGCGTGCTGATGACCTCGAGCCACAATAAAAGCTTTCGTGATAGAATGAAATCCAGTTGCTGCAGCTGTGAAGAGGCATCCTCGAGAGCGACGATGTGGTAGGACCAATACGAACATCCATACGTAAGTTGTTTTGGAAGCGCTGCGCACAGTTGCTTGTCGTTAGGGAGATACGATGTGGTGCATTCATTGACGTTGAAGTGTAGCAACTCAGAGTCCATGATTCGGATGCAACAGTCCGCTAGGTCACGGTGACCAGTTTGCCGGTCAATCAAGAACTGCCCGGCGCGTTCAGGAGTGGTCATGAAGTCTCCGAACGAAGCATGGAATGTCGATATGACACCGACATCATCCAGGGGAGGAACATCGACAACAGCGTGGAGTGCCTGTAGCATAACGCGGATCCGTTGTGCAGGTATACCAATTAGATTGGCCAGGATATCCAGGGACAGGTGCTCACGGACAGTGAGTATTGCAGCTAGAATCCGCCTGATGGTGTGAAGTTCTTCCGCTTCGTAATGCTTGGGATCCAGAGCTTTGTCGAGGATGAATGTGTATACATCATCCAGAGGTCCGTAGAACGGCTTGCCGGTGGTAATCTCGAGGCCAATACACCTACACAGACGTCCCACAGGATCCACAGTTTGTATATATTCTGTTGCCGTGAACGCGTAGATAAAAAGCTTCCCTGCGTGGCACGCGAGGGTGACAATGTCCGCATCGGTGGGCCATTGAGGAGGGAACGAATACGAGGGCTCCGAGGCGGCCATGGAACGTCGGATTTCATGGAGACGATGACGGATGTAAAGAGCTAAATCTGTCTCGACGATACTTGTCTCTATGTCGTGCAGACGGAGTATGCGTTGAATGCGAAGATCTCCTCTCTCAAATTGAGCGCGGATGTGCTGTTCGGGGCGTGAGGTGACGAAGAATTTGATGGGCATGTGTGGTGATACTTGGAGGAGGTGGGTGAGGACTGTCGACGTGGCCTTCTGGTCTGCACACTCGTCAAGAGCATCGATGACTAGCACCAGAGTAGGTAAAACGTCACCGAACGCTTCGCGAAGGGGACCTCGGAGCAGGCGTTCTACCTGGACCTCCACCCTGTCGTGCCCCGCGTCCGGATGCTTCCGCAGTGCCTCCGATAGTGCCCGTTTGTATGCTGGGAACTGGCAGGCGAGTGATACTGTGAGCGTAGGTATGATGCGCTTGATGTCATCTCGGTTAGTTCCTCTGGAACAGAAGAAACTACCCCCGAATACACCGGCGCGACGAAGTATAAGACAGAGTGAGCGGGCAATGGCAGACTTCCCCGTTCCAGCCATACCGTTGAGCCAGAATATCGGTGGAGCTGCAGAGTCACCGCTCCAGGCCTTCAAGTCACCTAGAAGGGCTTCGCGAGTGCCTTGCATGCATTCGGCACCGCTTTGAGCATCAATTCCAGCATCCGGAATATGCTGAAGCTGTGCCTTCAGCCCTGCTACATGTCAGTAGAGCATCAGGTATGCAACGAAATCGCTCACTCGACATCTCAAGGTCTTCGGTCATGCGTTCAGTGTGAAGGTTGCACTCAAGCTGGACCGGAGGATAAGAGTCATGTCGTCACACAAGATGATCTACGACGCACTTGGAAGTCATCGATCATAGCTGCCAATTCACGAAATATGCTCTCGACCTCTCTCACGTCCGTCCACGATTCAAACACGCGTCTCATCCCGTTTCGTCGTGCCTTGTTCTCTATCTCTTGCCGGATGCGATCGAGTACCCTGGGGTGCATGAGCTTTTCGCCGCATAGGCCGCCTGCAGCGAGATACTCACTCTTCTATGCGTTTCAGTCTCCGACGGACCAGCGGACTTGCATGCTGCTCCATCCCGTATGGTGACAAAGCCTGCAATAGCTGATCGATATCCTGTGCAATTCGTTCAAATTCATCTTGAGCTTCCCCGACATTCTGTTAAGCGGATGATCAGATAGTGATTTTGGCAAATCCAGGAAGAGGATAGCCCTCACATCGACTTCGTCCATCACCTCGACAACGCCGACTAGCGCTGTCCTCAGTAGTATGAATAGATCACTGCCGTCCCTAACCACTTGAAGCACTTTCAACATCATCCATCCTGTGCCTCTTGGTGACGTGTTCATCTCGTCACTTGGCGTGTCCAGTGACGAGTGTACGGATCCACTCGCGGCATCCGCTGAAGGTGCGACAAGAGACTCTGTGCGTATTGACGGATGACCGGATCCGCCCGCAGCGTGATCTGGAAATGCCACAGAGACCGCCGTCGATTGCTGTGCTGAGGTGGACGGATGGATTGAAGAGTTCATCGCCGTCCCGTGAGCTTGAGTCGTGTCGGCATTCCCTCGCCTCCAGGGCCCTTGCAAGACATCAGAGATAGCATGCTTCATTCGACGCCACGGAGATGTGGTCATCGTATGCGTTTGTGGTCTACGGACCGGGGGACGTCGCGTGAATCTCCAGGATTTGGGCAATGGGTCGTACCAGGATGAGAGGGGAGGATGGACGTCGATGAGGCGTCCTTAAAACGGCCACATCCGAGCCTCATAGCTCTAGCGCTGTGTATCGGTTCTGCCGCAGCACCTATGGCAATCGCCGAGCCATAGATAGTCCTCTGGTATCCGAATACACTAGTAGCTGGCCTCATAGTATACACAGCCCTCAGAAGCTCCGTCAGAGGTAGACTGGCTGCGACTGGTTGACACGGCATGCAGCCTATCACAAGGTATAGAAGATGTGAAGGAAGCCGACGAGGGCTGAGTTTGACATGCGGTACAGACACGTGTGTGCATAGCGAAGAACATGTGTACAGCGCTTTCAGGGCGCGGAAGACACAGAGGATATATGGGGTCCAAGCCTTGCTTGTGGTGCTTAGTCGATGCTGTACAGGTATGCATTCATTGACGCACCGGAATATGTCTTACGTGCCGCTCATGTGGCCTAGCAGACAGACAATGCTCTAGCTGGTCCGTCCAGGGCAGTGTCATACGAACCTCCCATTTGAATTTTGGCGTACAGTGCGTTTAGCGCACTTAAAGCAGGGGACGATGACCCGCGCAAGAATCAGAATCTTGAGTTCCTTCTTGTCGCAGCGAGCAGGCCAAAGTGGACATGCGAATGCAATGCATTGTCCGTCGTTTGATAAGAGATCGCAAGAATCAGCAGTGCGAGACTTTACTAGGCCGCGCAGGCAACGCACGTGACCGCGGACACGATTAAGTTTGGATGGCTTCAGTCTCAAGCCATCCAAACCTTGAGACTGCAATCCCGTCCTACTATTCTGGTCATACTTCCACTTTGGCGCCTGTGATGAAAGAGGGATACCAAACGGTTCGGCTATGTGAACTCTGGGAATGAAGAGGACGACCAACCAGACCCGGACGCGTCACTTACGATGGAGACGGGAAACGGCCGCATATGGCTCTTCAAGCTTCAAGGTACGTCCAGCTCACTATCTCAGAGCGCAAAATAGCTAAATCACACCACTTCAGGTCCCGACACGTTCGTTGACCAGGAAGGTGTGCACCTCGCGACGATCCGCGTGACCACTGCGCCGAGTCGTCCAAAGGGGCCCCAGCTCTATTGATCTGCATGTATACAGGCCAGCATCGCGACGAGTGTGGTGCGTGGGTGCAGGATGCCGGTGGCACTGAGATGCTTGAGAACGTGAGTGATAGCGAGGATGACGAGGTGACAGACCTTGTAGGAGGTACGCCGCCCGCCAGAGAGGAGGTGGAATGAAGTTGAGCGTGTAGCATGTGTCCCACGACCGGTGCAGTGCTCGTATCTAGTTCCTGCGCTCCGACTGCGCGTTCGCAAGATCGGAACCCAGGAAAGGCGATTATACGCGCATGGAACTCCCCCCGGAGGCGGCAGCACCTGCGCAGGTAGAACTATACCTCGACACATCGTCCGCATGTACATATGTGCACGCTTCTAGAGGTGTTCCTCGTCTGTGTCACTGCGGCGGGCGTCTGGCGAGGAGATGAGGAGTGAGTAACATTCACAGCGCGTCGTCTACGTCTACGTTCCGCCGCACCGTGAGCGTCATCGTGGATTCGCGCGTGCCTCGCATATAGCGTTCACAAGTCTTCAGCGGGAAGCGGGATCACCTCGTCAAACACGCTTTCAGGCCCTCGTACACCGGCAGCGCTCGGGAGCACGAGGAGCGCGGTGAGTGTGCAGGTGACGCAAGCTGTCTGTCGAATGAACCGGCGAGAGCCCGCTGGTGATGCGTCTGCGGGCAGACGCGAGTCACACGCATATGCTCCGAGTATCTTCTACTCAATCATTTTACTAAGGTCTACGGTGTCTCTCGCCCGCGAAGTCCTAGGGTTGGTCAACATTTCCATCATACCGGGCATGATACAAGGGCGGATTCTAGCTATGGCGGTATGGACGGGATACCGCACGGTTTAGGCTGCCTCGCGCTGCTTCCTGGCCTCGACCGCTTCTGGGGTCATTATGAACCACGGGACGTTTCAGGCTGCGGATGACAGGGGTGTCATCAGACGCAAAGAGTATGTGCGAAGGATGGGCGGTGTTTGGCGTAAATGCGAGGAACGAGGTGTGCCGATACGGCGGAACCTATTCTGATGAAAGATATTTGGTTAGCTTCGTCAGAGTCTCTATATGAATTACAACGATGTTCGAAGCGGCATACATCGCGGCAGAAGCTCACAATGACGTCGCGCTTGGCGTTCCACTCGGATACGTCTTTGATCCTGGTAATCAGTGTTGGATAGCAGATGGCGAATCCAGCAGGGTTTCAGCATTCAACAAGCCAGCCCCGTTTTGCGAAGCTTGTGTTTCTTGCGTGCGAGGTGCATATATGCGCGGTAAGATCACGTCGGGATTACATCGGTTCGTTGACCATGACAACGTCGATGTAGAGCAACAAACCGCGGTCGAACTCGGGCTTCAGTCTCCCGTCCCCGTCGAAAAGCGCAACCCCGAAACTGTACAGCTCCAGGGAGTTCTCGTCCATAACCTCAAGGAAATGACCTAAGCAGCGGCCCCTATGAATCTGATATGCCGTGATGTAGGCGATCCCACCGAGGCGGCCAGGATAGATGACCGAGAGCGCAAAATGTACGAGAACGCATGGGTTCTCGTAGCCAGGTCCCACGAAGAAATTGACAGTGCATTGCTTGAGGTGGAGACTGAGCGCTGAGAGGCAGAGACTGCTTGACTATGGGCATGGCAGCGCTCAAGGAGAGAAAGATAGCGACGAACCTTGGCTCGTGTATGGGATACACACTGCTTCTGTGACGAAGCTATATCCCTACCTAGGGACGCCAATCCACTAGGCTGAAGGTCCTGAGTGCTGTGTGGCATATTCCCAAGTACCACAGCCTTCTCGGTGTCACCACAGGATAGACATTGATCGATACTATAGCATTAGTACAGCGCGTATATAGCACCTGGCGGAAAGAGCGCCCGAGGCGAGAAAAAATAGCGTCGTAAAGAGTTGAAATAGGAAGTAGCGTCACGCGCGAGCACACTCGTATCGCGAACTGTAGCTCAGATACGAAACATTATACGAGTGAACTCTGACATTATCAGAGGCTGGATACACTGCAAGTCATGTAGGTCCGAAGAGAGTTTGGATATACACCAAAGATAATTGCTATCATTCTTGGTGAGACGGCATCGGGGACCTATCTTCCCGACATTTTCACGGGGTCTCCTGCGAACGGGCGATAAGCTTGACTCCATTAATCTCTCCTGCTCTCCCCTCTTCAGTCCAGCAGCAATGCCTTTGTACCAACCCGAAACGACTTCGACCCGGTTCGGCTTCACCCGCACCCAGAGTTGGCCAGCACATCGTTTTTATTCTCGTTAATCAGCCGCGCACCTTAAGTTCGCCGCTCTCCAGCAAGCCCGGGAGCTTCTGTACAAGCCGTGCTCCGTCTGGCGCACCGCCTCCGCGTTCGCAGTCCCGCGCACACCCACGGACACGCTTTCCGGACGCCGCCGCTCGCTTTGCGCGGCCAGTTATAAATCAGACGGTTGCGAGCATCCTGCCGGGAGCGAGCACTGCCGCGGGGAGCTCGATCGAGGGAAGCTAGACGGTAGCGAATGCAATCTCGACGGGCGTGCCCGCAGTGAGCTGGTAAACCTGCGACAGGGGCGCGTCGGGCGCGAGGGCGCGATCGAGGACGTACGTGGCGTCAAGCGAGCGCAGGATGCGCGATTAGGCGAGGCGGTGACAATGATGGGCGAAAGCTCGGAGAGCTTCGTGAGCTGGACGGCTGTGGCGGAGATGGGGGTGCGTGAGCTGTTATGCAAGGGTTGGAGGAGTGGTGGATGGCGTACCGTGCTGCCCGATAGCAGTAGCACAGCCGAAGGGCTTACCTATGAACTTGCCTTGGGGCACATTTGTGCCGTATACCCTCCGCAGATTCAATGTCGGAAGGAGACCAATGTCGCATAAAAGTCCTAAGCGACCACTTCGCGGTGGGTTTAGTCAGCCGTCAGATGGCTGCGGAGACCACGATCAGTCCTTTATATCTATGGATAATGATGTCGCGTTAATTAAATTGGATGCGTAAACCCCGCGAGATGACTAGACATATGCTAAACGCTCTGGGGCAGTTCCCCTCCACCACGTCGACAGTTTGATACGTGCCGCATGTTGATGATATACCCCGAATATGCCTATCGGTATTTACTAGCTTCCATTACGGAAAACGTCTCTGAAAAATCGAGCACTAATACCTTTCTGCGAAATATGAGGACGGGTAGTCAGAGCCGGCTGAGTTAGAATGTCAACAACGGCCTACATCTGGAGAGTGATCCTACAGATTAAGCCCATCGAGATCCGCACACATAGCTGGGCCGCACTGTACGAGTACATTGCAAATTGAACGAACGTCCAAAGTCGAAAACACGGGTCACAACAGCTCAAGTATCCCATTCACCTTTCCTCGCCATAGATCATGGTCCGACAGGGCCTACGACATGCTCGGTTCATGGAGGCGTATATCGGAGGCACGAAGTAGTCGGTACTGGTGCGCGCTATCAGATGACGACTATGATAGGCTCTCCACCTTTCGATATGAGGCGCTAACCTACATACTATCTGATAGGGATTGCTGCTGCTAAGTCAGGATGAGGCGGTTCATCTTTTGTCGCCGGTTGATGAGACAGCAGGTCTAGGGTAGACGGCGAGGGTGGCGTGCATGAGCGATAGGTTGAGTATCGCGCGCACATCGAAGGAGCGACATGGTGATCTAGCTGAGAGGTGAGACTAGTCTGTCGGAGAAGGCGACTCAAGCCTCTCTTCTCCCTCAGCGTTGCGATAATCGAATTGATATGGTCAGGTCTCCTGGAACCAACGTCGTCAGCTGGGCGAATACCACTCGGTGGCGCCCGAATGCGCCCTCACCGTAACAAGGACGACAGACGAGCTTCGACTACCATGGTATCTGTTCCGATCGTCCGTCCAATTCGTTCCGCAAGTTCGATCACTTGCGCGATCCCCTATGATATTCACTTCTTGCACTCGTGCAGTTTGAGAACAACGGCCAAACAAACGCGCGGAGAAGGTGCTCCAACAGCTCGCAGCAGCGTTACGCACTCACTTAAGATGGCGCCCACGAGGGCGCGACGCCCGCATTACTAGACACTTGGCGCAGGATGTCGAGGATGGCGAGCCGCAGATGTCGGTGACAGCTTGGTCTCCCTTGAGGAGCACGGTTCAGGGGAGAGCAGCGAAACGACTGATGGCACAGACAGCTGTGTGAACTTGACTATGAGGCTCTGTCTACGCGCCGATTGTCAGAGAGGACGCCCGACTGTGAAATGGATTTCATGCCATTTGGGCACGTTTACGTTTAGTGTTGGAAGGCCAGGTAAAAGCTTACGAGGTTCGTACAAAAGAACAGATCGGGGTGAATATAATCAGCGTGCTGCCCAACACGTCACCCGATGCTCAATTGCAACGACATCGGGAAGAACACAGCCGCGCGGCTGCTCTGCGGGAGGGACAGGACGATGACGTCGTGCCTATTCAGCGAGACGAGATGGAGGACAGAGAACACCAGGTAATCCGACCGCCAGGATTCCAGACCAAAGCACATGCATTCAGGGAACCGCACGGTCGACGAGAATGCCCGACGGCCGCCTCGAACCTGGGGTCGCATCGCGCACCCCGTGACGTGCGCTTACCTAACCCCCCGACGAGCGGTCACGAGACTCAGGGCGATGGCGCCCTGCACGGGCGCCTGGATCGGGCGGCAGTGAGATGCCGGGGGGATGAGCGCATCTAGAGCGGGCACAATCGGCCTCGCGCGATTGGCTGGCGGCAAATCCGGGGAAAACCGGGCTCAGTGCGAGCTTATAACCAAAATTTCAACGCGAGGCTGACCAGAACTACCTACCACCTCATCACGCTTCAGCTCGGGCACTCGACCCCTTGTACATCTATACCTCCCTATTTCACGACCCCCTAGACTTTAGACATGCCGTTCCAACAAGGTGCGTAGCGGGTCCAATCGTACGCGACGCGTTGCTCATCTCGGGGTGCGCGTGCAGGTGACGCAGGCAAGGGTGCGGGTCTCTTCAAGACACGGTGTGCGCAGTGCCACACCCTCGGCGCGGGTGAGCCCAACAAGGTCGGCCCCAACCTCCACGGGTGAGTCCAGGTCAACGTTGCGCAAGACGCGGCGGGAGGCTGACACGTAGCGGATCGCAGCATCTTCGGCCGCAAGTCCGGCCAGGCGGAGGGCTACTCGTACACCGCCGCGAACGTGAACAAGGGCGTCACCTGGGACGAGACTACCCTCTTCGAGTACCTCGAGAACCCCAAAAAGGTACGCTTGCAATGACACGTCACTGACGCACGTTGGGGCTAACTGCGCTCCGCGACCCCAGTACATCCCCGGCACCAAGATGGCGTTCGCGGGTCTCAAGAAGGAGAAGGACCGCAACGACCTCGTCACCTACCTCAAGGAGGCGGTACGTTCTCTCGCAATCGAGTCCGATGCGAACGTTGCTGACGCGTCGGATGTTGCAGACCGCATAATCTCCTCCTACTCGGACACCCTTCTCCATGTATTGTTTACTATTAGTCTTAATCCGCTCCGGTGCCGCTATAGATGGGCGCATTATCTCTACATTGGACGTGCATCCTACACACCACTCATCGATATGATACCACTTGCATCGCAAAGTCGTCCGAGGTCCGGGATACTTTCGCCGTCCGACATATCGGGTGAATCTCCGAAGTTACGTGAACGCATGCCGAAAAGCGCGTCGATTTGGACGTGAACATGTCCCTACCACTTGCCTCCACTTGCTCGTATTGTACGCACCGGCGTGAAGTAGACTGGCTGTTCGTGAGGATGTTCGTTGCCAGCGCAAGTTCTGTGCAATCATGACGTCATAGCCATCCGTCGCCATTCCCCAGCATTTCCGGGACTGTTGTGTTCTGTTTGTACCAGTTGTCCAAAGGCCTTAGAAACAAACAAAGTCTGGGCGCTTTGTCTCGGACACCTCGCTAGCTACCGACCGAAGGTAGCTCACACTTCGTCAGATTTAGCTGGACTTGTGCTTCCTTTGAGAGACTCTTAGCATCTGAAGTGATTCACCGCCGCCACATCAGTCAGCAATTCTCCCGCTCTTCCGGTAGGCTGGCTGAAACCATTGTCAAGAAGGACCAAGCATGTTTGCACGATCCGCTGAACCACTACTCCGGTCAGGATCTGTAACGTGAATCCCAGTTGCGTTCGAATTGCCTCACATAACCGCACATCTCTGCATTTTGGCGCCTGCGCTATATCCGTAACAATTGCACATAATCCGACTGCAAGCAGAAATTTGGATTCATGCATTCCCGCAGCACGCATATCGACAGCATGCAACCCGAGACAGGTGAAAAACGGCATGACGCTTTCTCGACGAAAATAATCCTCTCTTTGGACGCCCGCATTGGAACCTGACTTCTCGGACATTCCTGTGGTAGCCGGAGTGACAATTGCCATACAGTTCGCTACGTACATAGAGACATGAGCCCACCGGGAAACTAGCTAAGTATCACTGAAATTTATCATCTAGACTATATCCTACCGCGTCCGCCTGGAGTGTAACATCTCGTCCAGTCCGTACCATGTACAAAGGCCTTCAAATGTAAAATAACTCTTGATCGACCAATGATTAGGACAGTTCGCGGCCACCACAGACCCGTATGGTACTTTTGAGGTATCCAAAGGATGAGCTCCCCTTGGGGACCAGTGATCCAGCCAGCATCATCCAAGGAGAAGATATCTCTTGGATCCGCGATGCCCGACCCATCATATAGAGAAAGAGGATCAAAGGAATCGTCAATACACACGGACGAGGCATCATCATGAGTTGACGGGCTACCGGGGAGGAAATGATGTCGAGAAGGTTCCAGGACTGGTAATATGGAACTCGAAGTATCTGAGTCTAACGAATTGGCTGCCAAGGGGAGATGGGGGATATGCGGAGAGAATGCGACACGAGGTCTGGTAGACGAGGAAAATGCATTGCCATGGCTGGCCATAGTTTGCGATCTCGACGCAACGTGGGTTCCATCTGAGAACACGACAGAGCTGATGCTTTCTGAGTGACCCTGGAGTGACTGAGGTAGTGCTTGAGCCGTGCCCACATCCCAAATACGGATGGTCCCATCCTCAGAGCCAGATACAACGCGTGTCCCATCCGGGGAGAATGCGACGGAGTCGACCCAACTTGTGTGCCCCTTGAGTGGCCGAAGCAGCGCCTGACCCGTGCTCGCATCCCAGATCCGGATGGTGCCGTCGTGCGAGCCAGACGCAATGCGGGTCCCATCCGGGGAGAATGCGACGGAGGTGACCTGTCTTGTGTGCCCCTCGAGCGGCTCGAGCAGCGCCTGACCCGTTCTCGCATCCCAGATGCGGATGGTCTTGTCCTGCGAGCCAGACGCAATGCGGGTCCCATCCGGGGAGAATGCGACGGAGGTGACCTGTCTTGTGTGCCCCTTGAGTGGCTCGAGCAGCGCCTGACCCGTGCTCGCATCCCAGATACGGATGGTCTCGTCCAACGAGCCAGACACAATACGGGTCCCATCCGGGGAGAATGCGACGGAGGTGACCAAGCTTGTGTGCCCCGCGAGTGGCTCGAGCAGCGCCTGACCCGTGCTCGCATCCCAGATGCGAATGGTCGCGTCGTACGAGCCAGACACGATGCGGGTCCCATCCGGGGAGAATGCGACGGAGGTGACCTGTCTTGTGTGCCCCTCGAGCGGCTCGAGCAGCGCCTGACCCGTTCTCGCATCCCAGATGCGGATGGTCTTGTCCCACGAGCCAGACACGATGCGGGTCCCATCCGGGGAGAATGCGACGGAGGTGACCTCCCCTGCGTGCCCCTCGAGTGGCTCGAGCAGCGCCTGACCCGTGCTCGCAACCCAGATGCGCATGGTATTGTCCTCTGACCCAGACGCAATGCGGGTTCCATCTGGAGACAATGCGACCGCCAGCAGTTCTGGCACGTCGTCATTGTACTCGAGAACATTGTAATCCTTACTGGGTCCTATTGTCACAATCACAGGCACATTTAAAAATTCTGGCCAAAATGCTTCTGCGATCCTTGAAGATGGATGAACGGAAGGGAGTGCGGAGAGATATATGTGGGGCACACTTATCGCAATTACCCCTCGACAGGCGTCAACAAAGACTTTTGCATCTTCGAAGAATTGCGATGTACCGTCTGCCATATGCTACGAACGAAATATTGACTGATGTGAGGGCTTTGGAGGTATGCGGAGTAGTTATGGTCACCTACCTCGCGGTGAGCGTCAAGAAGTCTGTCCAACGACCACCGCACTTCGAAAGTCTGCCGCAGTGTGCTGAGGACCTCTAGCCAGAATAGGAACTTTCGGAATAGTACGGTCGATAGACATTGCAGCTGTGTCAACGCGTCGTCGAGAGCATCGATGTGGTCGTACCAATACATGCATGCGTACGTGAGTTGTTTCGGCAGCGCTGCGCACTTTTGATTCTCGTTGGGAAGATATGACGTTTGACACCCACTGACGTTGAAGTGCAGCAGGTCAGAACCCATGATCCGGATGCAACCGTCTGCTAGGTCTCGGTGAACCGCCTGTCGATCAATCAAGAACTGCCCGGCGCGCTCAGGGGTGGTCAGGAAGTCTCCGAAAGAGGCGTGGAATGTCGACACGACACCATCATGGTCCAGGGGAGGGACATAGACAACGGCGTGGAGCGCCTGTAGCTTGGTACGGATTCTTTGTGGAGATATACCGATCACCTCGGCCAGGACGTCTAGGGATAGGTGCTCACGGACGGTGAGAATGGCAGCCAGGATTTGTCTGACTTCGGAAAGTTCCTCCGGCTCGTACCGCTTGGAATCCAACGCTTCGTCAAGGATGAAAGTATATGTATCATCCAGTGGCTTGTTCATTGGCCCGCCGGCGGTGATTTCGAGACCGGTGAACCTTTGCAGACGTTCGACAGGATCTGCACCCTGTATATATTCCGTCGCCGTGAATGCGTAGATGAAGAGCTTCCCTGCTTGAAGCGCGAGGGTGGCGATGTCCTCACGAGTGGGCCATTCTGGGGGGAAAGAGGATGAGGAGCCCGAGGCGACCTCAAGAGGTCGCATTTCACGAAGACGATGATCGATATAGAGGTAGATATCCTTCTCGACGATGCTATGCTCTATATCGTGCAAACGGAGAATGCGACGAATATTGGCGTCTCCCCTGTCAAATTGAGACCGGATGTGTTGCTCAGGACGTGAGGTGACGAAGAATTTGATAGGCATGCGTGATGACACTTGGAGGAGGTGGGTGAGAATTATCGTCGTGGCCCCCTTGTCCGCACACTCGTCGAGGGCATCGATGACTAGCACCACAGTGGGTAGCGCGTTGCCGAACGCTTCGCAAAGGGGACCCTGGAGCAGGCGTTCTACCTGGACCTCCACCCTCTCGTGCCCTGCGTCTGGATGCTCCTGCAGTACCTTCAATAGCGCCCATTTGTATGCTGGGAACTGGTAGGCGAGCGATACTGCCAATGTAGGGATGATGCGCTTGATGTCATCTCGGTTGGTCCCTCTAGAACAGAAGAAACTGCCCCCAAATATTCCGGCACGACGAAGTATGAGGCAGAGTGAGCGGGCAATGGCAGATTTGCCCGTGCCCGCCATGCCATCGAGCCAGAATATACGCGGAGCTGCGCTATCGAGGCTCCAGACCTTCAGCTCGTCCAGAAGAGCGACGCGAGTGTCTTGCATGCATTCGGACCCGGGTTGGGCATCGATTCCAGCGTCTGGAACATGCTGAAGCTGTGCTAGTAGCCCTGCTACAAGTCAGTAGAGCACCCGATATGCAACGAAATCGCTCACTCGACATGTTAAGGTCTTCAACCATGCGTTCAGTGCGAAGATTGCACTCAAGCTGGATTGGAAGATGAGAGTCATGCCATCACACAAGATGAGCTACGACGTACCTGGAATTCATTGAGCATAGTCGCCAGTTCGCGAAATACGCTCTCAACCTCTTCCACATCCGCCCACGATTCAAACACACGTCTCAACCCGCTTCGTCTCGTTTTGTATTCTATCTCCAGCTTGATGCGGTTCAGGAACCTGACGTGCGTTAGCCCTCGCCGTATATCCCGCCTGCAACGAGACACTTACTCTTCTATGCGGTCCAGGCGCCTACGGACCAGCGGACTTACATGCTGCTCTGACCCGTACGGCGACAAAGCCTGCAGTAGGTGAACGATATTCTGTGCGATCCGTTCAAATCCGTCCCGAGCTTCCCCAAGATTCTGTTCAGCGGGTGGTCAGACGGGGACTCAGGTGACATCAAGAAGAGAACGGCGCTCACATCAACTATGTCCATCACCTCGACAACGCCGACTAGCGCTGCCTTCAGTGGTAGGAATAGATCGCTACCGTCTTTGACAGCTTTGAGCACTTCCTTTAACACTCTCCATCCTGTCCTACTTGGCGAGGTGCTCATATCGAATCTCGACACGCCCAATGGTTGGTATGTGGACTCGCTTGCGGCGTAATGTGAAGGTACAACAGAGGGTTCCATGGCTGGTTGTGACGAAGTCATCGGCTCGAGCCCCGCTGTGCCCGCAGGCAGGTAGCTGAGTCCGTGTGGAACGTGTCCAGGAGGTACAACAGAGCCTCCCATCGGCTGCTGCGACGAGGCAGACAACCGCCCTGGAGAGTTCGGCGTCGTCCCCTGTGTTTGATCTGAATCCGTCTTTGGTCGCTTCGAGAGCCGTTGTAGGACATCAGGTAAGGCATGCTTGAGCTTCGACTGGCGCTGCGTGGGGTCAGTCATTGTATGTGTTGTTACTTCAAGGGCAAGAGAGAGATGCGTAAAATGCAGGGATTGACGGGATGCGTGGTCCCAGGATGAGGGAGAAAATAAGTGGACGAGGCGTCTCTCAAACTGTCAAACTCGAGCGTCCGAGCTTTTGTGCTATGCATGGGACGCTGCACAGCTCCAGCTGCAGCACGTCCTGCAGTAAGCCGAGCTACAGCCACACAGCCAGATAGCACTCTGGAATCCGGATACACTGAAAACTGGCCTCGTGGCATACACTGCCCTCGACGTCCTGCAGTAAGCCGAGCTACAGCCACACAGCCAGATAGTACTCTGAATTCCGGATATACAGACACTGGAACCTGGCCTCGTGGCAGACACTGCCCTCGGAAGTTCCGCTGGAGGTTGAGCGCGAGCAACTGGCTGACAATGACATGAAATATACCCTTCCACCAGAATGTAGAGACATGAATGAGTCTTGGTGACACTGTTCGAGCCGCTCAAGTGTCGTCAAGCAAGGCAATTGGCAAGCTCTTTCCGAACCGCCCGGGGGTTTGAGACAGTTGCATTCCCCGCGATGTACATTGTAAGCCACGTCGGACAAGATGCACTACGAGTTCAGCAGACAAGCTCGGTGATAATTTACGGAACTCCAGGCCCCAAGCTTCGAAGTGGAAGAGAGTACATTGCAGTGTCCTAGCCATGGCTACATGATGGAGCGCCGTCGCCGGTAAACGCGCCCAACTCAACCTCCGGCGCTGTCCTAATAGGCTAATTTTCCGCGTCCGGCCTATCGTTTTGACAACCACGTGCTGACCATGCGAGTTCTGTCAACCGAGCCTAAAGCTGAAGTTACGCTCCAAGATCTCGTTCTTCCTCTACTCCCCGCCGCGGCTGAAGTAGAATTAGGTGGTTGAGATGGTTCTAAATAGTATGTCGTTCTAGTGTAAATCTATCAGTAAAGCGTCCCATGAACTCATTCGACTGCGACTTCATTCCGATCCGACAAACATCAAGCTTACTGCTTGACCTAGGGTCTCCTTTAATGAAGATACAAAGCGAGTTGACGATGTGAATTCTGCGAACGGAGAGAACGACTGACGAGACCCGGATGAGTCGCTGGTGATGGAGACGGGAATGGCCGCGTATGGCTCGTCAAGGTGCGTCCTATTCACGATCTCACAGTGCAAACTAGCTACATCTCACCACTTCAGATTCCGAAACACATGATGGAGATGTGGTCCAATATCAGCCAAGATGGCGTGCACCTCGCGACCACCATGCCAAGTCGCCGACGGGCTAGAAGTCGCGCATCTTGCCCAAGCTGCCGCCTAACTCCACGAGCCCAGATAAGGAGGGCGATGAGTAAATAGATGTACATGGTAAACGAGGTAGCCGAGAACCAGGTCGTCGTCGCGGAGCGCAAGGTGCCCGGTACCGCAAGACGCGCGCGCACGACCATCCTCACCGGGCGCGGCAAGCACGAGGGTAACCTGTGCCCCGTGTGTAGCGAACGATATAGGTAGCGCATCGAGGAGAGGGATCGGGTGGCAAACGCGCCCGCGCGGCAGATCATGCGGATTGAGGATGCGCTGCCGGGCGAGAGCTTGCTCACGAGCAGTGCGGCGCACACGGAGCCGTCGATTTCGTCGTGCGTCCTTAAACCCTTCTCTCTCGTGCATATGTGCTTACCAAGCTATGCAGCTCCTGCATGTGCATTTGCGCCTGCACCTGAGTAGGGTTCAGTCGATGTTGCACTGAATTGCTATGCATTGACGTACCAGAACACATTTTCCGCGTTCACATAAGCATAACAGACAGGCAATGCCTTAGTTGTTCCGTCCGGGGCTGTGCGCACAAACTTTCTGTTTTAGGCATCGAGATCGGAGGTGATAACCTGCATAAAGATCGGAAACTGAAATCTTTTCCTCTCGCGTCGCACAGACCATGGAGCACCGGGAATGCGAATTATCGTATGTCGTTCGCAAAGAGATTGCAAGAAACAGTAGGCCAGTGCGAGGCTGCGCAGGCAATGCACGTGACCGTGAACGCAGCGGTTGCGCGTGGAGGATTGCACTCCTCTTCGTCGCTTTGGTCTACGGTGATGGTGCAATTTCATCAATAGGGACCTTTGGTCTGTCGCATCCACTCTCGTACTCTGAATGACCATCCCCATCTCACGCTCGCGATCCCCACCATCTCACTCTCGCAGTCATGACTTTCCAGTGTTCCACCACCACGGGCAAGAATCCGCGCATCCTGCTCAAGTTCCCGCTGAACCACCACAAGAGTACGAGATGGACACTGTGAATGAGGTGATCGAGAATTAAGTCGTTATCGGGTTGCGCGAGCAGGAGTAATGCAAGCACGACGGTCCTCACCGGATGCGGCGAGCACGATTGCAATCTCCGCCCCGTGTTTATTTAACGCTATAGGCAGCGCATAGAGGAGAGGCATGAGGTGGGGAATGCCCCGGCGAGGCGGATCATGCGGATCGAGGATGCGTTGCCGGGCGAGAGTTTGCTCACGAGCGGTGCGGCGCACACGGAGCCGTCGACCTCGTCGTGCGTCCCAAATTCTTTCTCTCTCGTGTATGCGTGCTTATCCGACTCGTGCATATGAGTCTGAGCCAGCACCTTCGACGGGCTCTTCGAGGTGTTCCAGAAGCGCGACTACTGATCGATCAATCGATCGAGCTCAAGGCCCTTCGCGAGCGCACGCAGCAGCCCAAGGCATACCTCAAGGAGGTCCTCCACGAGGTTGTCTTCTGACACCGCAGAGGCAAAACTCACACATGTTTGCATCGTCAAAATGCACCTCAGCTTGCGCAGTGCGCTGCCGACCTGGCTATTCAAGCTTCAAGATCCAAGATTCAAGACGCGGCGTGCACAGTACCACACCCTCGGCGCGGGCGAGCCCAACAAGGTCGGCCCTAACCTCCACGGGTGAGTCTAGCACAACGTTGCGAACGGCGCAGTGGGAGGCCGACACGCGGTGCATCACAGTATCTTCGGGCGCAAGTCCGGCCAGGCGGAGGGCTACTCGTACACCACCGCGAACGTGAACAAGGGCGTCACCTGGGACGGGACCGCCCTGTTCGAGTATCATGAGAACCCCAAAAAGGTACGTCTGCAATGACACGTCACTGACGCACGTTGGGGCTGACTGCGCTCCGCGCCCCCAGTACATCCCCGGCACCAAGATGGCGTTCGCGGGTCTCAAGAGGGAGAAGGACCGCAACGACCTCGTCACTTACCTCAAGGAGGCGGTACGTTCTCTCGCAATCGAGTCCGATGCGGACGTTGCTGACACGCCGGATGTTGCAGACCACATAATCTCCTCCTACTCGGACACCCTTCTCCATGTATTTTTTACTATTAGTCTTAATCCGCTCCGGTGCCGCTATAGATGGGCGCATTATCTCTACATTGGCCGTGCATCCTACACACCACTCATCGATATGATACCACTTGCATCGCAAAGTCGTCCGAGGTCCGGGTTACTCTCGCCGTCCGACGTAACGGGTGAATCTCCGAAGTTACGTGAACGCATGCCGAAAAGCGCGTCGATTTGGACGTGAACATGTCCCTACCACTTGCCTCCACTTGCTCGTATTGTACGCACCGGCGTGAAGTAGACTGGCTGTTCGTGAGGATGTTCGTTGCCAGTGCAAGTTCTGTGCAATCATGGCGTCACAGTCATCCGTCGCCATTCCCCAACATTCCGGGACTATTGTGCTCTGTTTGTACCTGCTGTCCAAAGGCCTTAGAAACAAACAGAGTCTGGGCGCTTTGTCTCGGACACCTCGCTAGCTACCGACCGAAGGTAGCTCACACTTCGTCAGATTTAGCTGGACTTGTGCTTCCTTTGAGATACTCTTAGCATCTGAAGTGATTCACCGCCGCCACATCAGTCAGCAATTCTCCTGCCTTTCCGGTGGGCTAGCCCAAACCATAATCAAGATGGACCAAGCATGTTTGCACGATCCGCTGAACCACTACTCCGGTCAGGATCTGTAACGTGAATTCCGGTCGCGTTCGGACTGTTTCACCTGATCACATAGTCTCCACATCTCTGCGCCTGCGCTATATCCGTAACAATTGTACATAATCCGACTCCAAGCAGAAATTTGAACTCCATGCATTCCCGCAGCGCGCATATCGACAGCATCCAACCCGAGACAGGTGAAAAACGGCATAACATTTTCTTGACAAAAATAATCCTCTCTTTGAACGCCCGCATCGGAACCTGACTTTGCGGACATTCCTGTGGTAGCCGGAGTGACAATTGCCGTACAGTTCGCTACGTACATAGAGACACGAGCCCACCGGGAAACTAGCTAAGTATCACTGAAATTTATCATCTAGACTATCCTACCGCGTCCGCCTGGGGTATAACACTTCGTCCAGTCCGTACCATGTACAAAAGCCTTCAAATCGATAACTCTTGATCGACCAATGATTAGGACAGTTCGCGGCCACCACAGACCCGTATAATACTTTTCAGGTATCCAGAGTACGAGCTCCCCTCGGGGACCAGTGATCCATCCACCAGTGATCCATCCGGAATTGTCGTAATCGTTGTCAGATTCGAAAGAGAAGATGTCCCGTGGATCCATGATGCCCGCTCCATCATAGAGAGAAAGAGGATCAAAGGAACTGTCAATACACACGGACGAGGCATCATCATGAGTTGACGGGCTACCGGGGAGGAAATGATGTCGAGAAGGTTCCAGGACTGGCAATATGGAATTTGAAGCATCTGAGTCGGACGGATTGGCTGCCAAAGGGGGATGTGTGATATGCGGAGAGAATGCGACGCGAGGTCTGGTAGAAGAGGAACATGCAATGCTATGGTTGGACTTAGTTTGCGATCCAGACGCGATATGGGTTCCATCTGAGGAGCCCGCGACGGCGTTGATGATTCTTGAGTGACCCTGGAGTGACTGAGGTAGTACCCGAGCTGTGCCCACATCCCAGATACGGATGGTCCTATCCTGAGAGCCAGATACAATGCGTATCCCATCCGGGGAGAATGCGACGGAGGTGACCCATTTTGTGTGCCCCTCGAGTGGCTCGAGCAGCGCCTGACTCGTGCTCGCATCCCAGATCCGGATGGTCTTGTCCCACGAGCCAGACACGATGCGGGTCCCATCCGGGGAGAATGCGACGGAGGTGACCAATTCTGTGTGCCCCTCGAGTGGCTCGAGCAGCGCCTGACCCGTGCTCGCATCCCAGATCCGGATGGTGCTGTCGCCCGAGCCAGACACAATGCGGGTCCCATCCGGGGAGAATGCGACGGAGGTGACCCATTTTGTGTGCCCCTCGAGTGGCTCGAGCAGCGCCTGGCCCGTGCTCGCATCCCAAATACGGATGGTCCCATCCTCAGAGCCAGATACAATGCGTATCCCAT
>KB445818.1:53977-77810 GCA_000320605.2 Gelatoporia subvermispora B
GCCCGTGCTCGCATCCCAAATACGGATGGTCCCATCCTCAGAGCCAGATACAATGCGTATCCCATCCGGGGAGAATGCGACGGAGTTGACCCAACTTGTGTGCCCCTCGAGTAGCTCGAGCAGCGCCTGACCCGTGCTCGCATCCCAGATGCGGATGGCGTTGTCCCGCGAGCCAGACACGATGCGGGTCCCATCCGGGGAGAATGCGACGGAGGTGACCCAGTTTTTATGCCCCTCGAGAGGCTCGAGCAGCGCCTGACCCGTGCTCGCATCCCAGATGCGGATGGTCTTGTCGTCCGAGCCAGACGCAATGCGGGTCCCATCTGGAGAGAACGCGACCGCCAGCGCTCCTGGTGCATCGTCATTGTACTCGAGAACATTGCAATGCTCACTGGCTTCCATTGTCATAATCACAGGCACATTTAAAAACTCCGGCCAAAATGCTTCCGCAATCCTTGAAGATGGACCAATGGATGGGAGTGCGGAGAGATATATGTGGGGCACACTTCTCGCAATTGCTGCTCGACAGGAGTCAACAAAGATGTTTGCATCTTTAAAGAATTGCGATGTACCGTCTGCCATATGCTACCAATGAAGTATGGGGTTGTGTGAGGACTTTGGAAGTATGTGGAGTAGCTGTGGTCACTTACCCCGTGGTCAGCGTCAAGAAGTTCTTCCAACAAACAGTCCGCTTCGTAAGTCTGCCGCAGTGTGCTCAGGACTTCAAGCCAGAATAGGAACTTTCGGAATAGTACGGTAGATAGACATTGCAGCTGTGTCGACGCGTCCTCGAGAGCAGCGATGTGGTCGTAGAGGTGTATACATGCGTACGTGAGTTGTTTCGGCAGCGCTGCGCACTTTTGTTTCTCGTTGGGAAGATATGACGTTTGACACCCACTGACGTTGAAGTGCAGCAGGTCAGAGTCCATGATCCGGATGCAACCGTCTGCTAGGTCTCGGTGAACCGCCTGTCGATCAATCAAGAACTGCCCGGCACGCTCAGGGGTGGTCAAGAAGTCTCCGAAAGAGGCGTGGAATGTCGACACGACACCATCATGGTCCTGGGGAGGAACATAGACAACAGTGTGGAGTGCCTGCAGCATGATGCGGATTCTTTGTGGAGGGATATCGATCAACTCGGCCAGGACGTTCAGGGATAGGTGTTCACGGACGGTGAGAATCGCCGCCAGGATTCGTCTGATACTGCAAAGCTCCTCCGCCTCGTACTGCTTGGGATCCAGAGCCTTGTCAAGGATGAAAGTGTACATATCGTCTAGTGGCCCGTTCATCGGCCTGCCAGCGGTGATTTTGAGACCTGTGAACCTCCGCAGACGTTCCACAGGATCCGTCTTTTGAATATATCCCGTCGCGGTGAACGCGTAGATGAAGAGTTTCCCTGCTTGATGTGCGAGGGTCGCAATGTCTGTCTGAGTAGGCCATTTTGGAGGGAACGGATATGAGGGGTCGGAGGCGGCCATGAATTGTCGGACTTCACGAAGACGGTGGCCGATGTAGATGTAGATATCTGCCTCGACGATACTGTCCTCCATTTCGTGCAGACGAAGTATGCGACGAATCCCGGCACCTTCCATGTCAAACCGAGAGCGTATGTGCTGCTCAGGGCGTGAGGTGACGAAGAACTTGATGGGCATCCATGATGATACTTGGAGGAGGTGGGTGAGGATTGTCGACGTGGCGTCCTCGTCCGCACACTCGTCAAGAGCATCGACGACTAGCACCAGAGTAGGTAACACGTCACCGAACGCTTCGCGAAGGGGACTCCGGAGCAGGCGTTCCACCTGGAACTCGACCTTGTCGTGTCCCGCGTCCGGATGTTTTCGCAGTACTTCCATCAGTGCCCATTTGTACGCTGGAAACTGGTATGCGAGCGATACTGCGAGTGTCGGGATGATGCGCTTGATGTCATCTCGGTTAGTCCCTCTAGAACAGAAAAAACTACCCCCAAATATACCCGCGCGACGAAGTATGAGGCAGAGTGATCGGGCAATGGCAGATTTACCCGTGCCCGCCATGCCGTCCAGCCAGAATATACGCGGAGCTGCGCTATCGAGGCTCCAGTCCTTCAGGTCGTCAAGAAGGGCGACGCGAGTGCCCTGCATGCATTCCGCACCGGCTTGAGCGTCAATCCCAGCGTCCGGAACATGCTGCAGCTGTGTCATCAGCCCTGCTACATATCAGTACAGCGTCAGGTATGTAACAGAATGGCTCACTCGATACGTCAAGGTCTTCGGCCATGCGTTCAGTGTGAAGGTTGCACTCAAGCTGAACCGGAGGATAAGAGTCATGTCGTCACACAAGATGATCTACGACGCACTTGGAAGTCATCGATCATAGCCGCTAGTCCGCGGAATACGCTCTCAACCTCTGTCACATCCGTCCATGATTCAAACACCCGTCTCATCAAGTTTCGTCTCGTCTTGCTTTCGATCTTTTGCTTGATGCGGTTGAGCTCCCTAACTTGCGTGAGACTTTGTGGCATATTCCAGCTGTAACGAAATACCTACTGCTCTATGCGTTTCAGGCGCCGCAACACTAGCAGACTCGTATGCTGCTCTGACCCATACGCTGACATATTTTGCATCAGCCGGCCAATGTCCTGCGCGATTTGTTCAAAGCCATCTCGAGCTTCTCCGAGATTCTGTTTCGCAGGTGGTCAGATTGCGGTATCATCAATGTGAACGGAGTATTGTACCCACGTCTATCATGTCCATTACCTCAACAACGCCAACCAGCGCAGCCTTCAGTGGTAAGAATAGATCGCTACCGTCCCTGACAGCTTTGAGCACCTCCTTCAACACCACCCATCCTGTTCGTTTTGGCGAGGTAGTCATCCGGACTCTCGGTATGTTCAATGACGGGTATGCGGATCCACTTGCGGCATGAAATGAAGGTGCAACGGAGATCTCACTCCATGGCTGTGCCGAGGTTGTCTCGATCCTCACTGGGTTTACTGGCGGGTAGCTGGACCCGTTCGTAATGTAACCGGGAAAGACCGCCATCGATTGCTGTGATGAGGAAGACGGAGACATCGAAGAGTTCGGCGCCGTCCTCTCTGCTTGAGCAGAATCCGTTTTCCTTCGCTTCCAGGACCCCTGCATGATCTCGGGTACAACGTGCTTCAGCGAGCGTCGCGGTGGATCAGCCATGTCGAGTGATGTTGGTCTGCGGGCAGAGCAACGTTACGTGGAGGGTCGGAACGAGGCAAATGCGGCGTTCCAGGATGAGCGAGATGGAGCTAGGCAGAGGAACGTCACCCGCAGTGCCAGAATTCAAGCAAGTGCGTCGTTCCAGGGTGAGCGAGGGGAAGTACGTGTCCGAGGCGTTCTTAAACCTGTCAGACTCGACACTCTGAGCTTTTGTGCTGTGCATAGATTGTTGCACAGGTTCGGCCGCAGAACTTCCTGCAATAGCTGGAGACACTATTACACGTCCAGACAGTACTCTGGATTCCAAATACACCTAGTACCTGGTACAGAGGCAGACACTTTCCAGTCGACCTTTCAGAAGCTTCATCACACAGCCATACAATACTCTGGACCCTGGCGCTTGGTTCCGTGAGCCGTGGCAGACACTGCCCCAGAAGTTCTGTCGAAAACGAATATGACGACTGTCTGACACGGAACGGCAGCATTTCGCAGACTGAGGGATCCATAAAGGATATTGACATGACTGACCAGAATTGGGTTCGACGTGCTGTCAAGTGACGCGTGTGCATGGCTCAGAATACATGTACGAGGCATGGAAAATACGCAGGGCACGTTCAAGCAATCTAGACTTGAATCGCGGGACTCAGTTGGTGCTGCACTGATTTGCTGTGCATCGACGTACCAGGCTACACTTTCCGCGCTCATATAATCATAACAGACAGGCATCGCCTTCCTTGTCCGTCCAAGGCTGTACTCACAAACCTCCTTTTTTAGGCATATGTTCGAAGTTGAAGGTGATAACCTGCATACAGATCGGAAAGTGGGAGCTTTCCCTCTCGCGTTACACAAGAACATGGAGCACGGGATTGCAATGCATTGTATGTCGTTCGAAAATAGATTGCAAGAATCAGTGCCACAGTGGGCCAGCGCGAGGCCGCGCATGCAATGCACGTGACCGTAGACGCGGCTGTGAGAACTGACGGGACTCTACCTCTCCTCTTCGTCGTGTTGGTCTACGGTAATGGTGCCCTTTCATAACAGGGACTTCTGTTCTGTCGCATCCACTCCTGTGCTCCAAATGCGTATCCCCATCTCACGCTCGCGATCCCCACCATCTCAGTCTCGCAGTCCCGACTCCCCACCACCACGGGCAAGAAGCCGCGCATCCTGCTCAAGCCCCGCTGAATGCCCACAAGGGTACGAGATGAACACCGTGAACGATGTCATTGAGGATTAGGTCGTTGTCGCACGACAATCCTCGAATCCTCATCGGACGCGTCAAGCACGAGGGTAACGTGTACCCCGTGTGTAGTCCACGGTATAGGCAGCACATCGAGGAGAGGCATCGGGTGTGAATGCGCCGGCGAGGCGGGTCATGCGGATCGAGGATGTGCTGTCGGGCGAGAGCTTGCCCACGAGCGGCGCGGCGTACACGAAGCTGTCAAACTCGTCGTGCGTCCCAAATCCCAGCTGCTCCTGTGCATACATGCTTGGCCAGCTCATTTGCATGCGTATTTGCGCCTGCCTCGGCGCCTGTACAGCGATCCAAACCGAAGTCCCAAGGCCAATTTGAGCGCATGGCGCGCGACCACCTGCTCGATGAGCTCTTCAACCTGTGCAACGCCCGAAGCCGAAGCCGAAGCCGCCCAATGACCAGTTCGATATGTGCTTACCAAGCTACGCAGCTCCTGCACGTGCATTTACGCCAGCACCTGCACCGCCCGGGGACTAATATTCTGAGCGCATGTCTTGGATGCCGCGCGACCGAGCTCTTCGAGGCGTTCTAGAAGCACGAGCATCGAGCTCGAGATCTTTCTCGAGTGCACGCAGCAGCCCAAGGCATACCTCAAGGTGTCCCCCACGAGGTTGTCTTCGGGCACCGCAGCGGCAAGATCCTCACACATTTGCATCGTCCGGATCCTCCTCGTGCTCGTGCGTTATGCCGCCGACCTGGCCATCATTCGTCCTCGCGCCATCGCCATCCGAGTCCGGTTCCGAGGGGTGCGTTCTCCGCCGGTGATGGGAGTGAAAGTCGGATTGGAATGGTGGGGAGTGGGCATGCTCGCGCCCTGAATCCGGGTTCGAGTCCAAGGAGGACAACCTTTCGGAGGACGACGCGTCGACTCTCTGGGGCTTGTGGTATATGCAACCAATTGAATGCAGGCTACACAGCCATTGGGTTGGATACATGCGGGGCCGACATGTAATCCTGGACGACTTATCTCTCGCACCCTCTTTGACAACGACATCCTCCCTCCGGGCCTAATCCAAAACGAGAATACCTTCGTCACTGACGCACTTTGGGGCTCAATGCGGTCCGTAATCCTAGCACATCCCCGGCACCAAGATAGTGTTTGAAGGTCTCAAGGACAAGAACCGCAACAACCTCATCATCTACCTTGGAGGCGGTACATACTTCTGCGTCTACTGCATGAGCGGATCTTGTCGACATGCCGCATGTTGCATACTGCGTAATCCCCTTCTGTACGGACATTCTTCTCCATCATTTATCGCTAGTGCAATTCGATCGGCGCCGGTATAGGCGAATGCAATACCATCTATACACGGTACGCCAGACGTACATCCTACATACAGTTCATCGATGTCAAAGCACTTCACACCGCCAAATTCGTACGAGATCTGGCTAGTATTGTCATTGTCTGACGCACTAGATAGGCCTTCGATCATGTTGAATAAATACGCGCCGGTAAGCGTGTCAATTCGGGCATATCGCACATATCCTTCGACCTCGCAATACTAATCTTCCGTATGTGTGGGGTTGTGCGATTGCTCGTGAGGAAGTTTTGGGTGCCAGCGTATGAACTGTAATATCATGACATCACATCCATTCGATGTCGCTCCTGGCGTTCTGGTCTGTTGTCCCTTGCTTGTGTCTGTTGTTCAACAGCCTTAAAAATAAACGAAGCCTCGGCTCCGTGCAGAAATCTTCAAGACGTGGTGTGCGCAGTGCCACACCCTCGGCGCGGGCAAGCCCAACAAGGTCGGCCCCAGCCTCCACAGGTGAGTCCAGTTCAACGCTGCGAACGGCGCAGCGAGAGGCTGACACGCGGCGGATCTCAGCATCTTCGGCCGCAAGTCCGGCCAGGCGGAGGGCTACTTGTACACCGCCGCGAACGTGAACAAGGGCGTCACCTGGGACGAGACCACGCTCTTCGAGTACCTCGAGAACCCCAAAAAGGTCCGTCTGCGATGACACGTCGCTGACGCACTTTGGGGCTGACTGCGCTCCGCGACTCCAGTACATCACCGGTATCATGACCTGGCGGGTCCGGATATCGGATATTCTTCTTCGGATACGGACTCCGAAGGAACTTCATCTCTTGGATACATATACAAGATAGGTGATACTTGCCGGATATTCGGCTATGTAGAATCGGATGACATTGAGATACTATCTAAATATGACTGAAAATCATCGCTTATCCTACCGAGTCCGCCTGGAGTGTAACATTTCGTCCAGTCTGTACCGTGAAATACAGCCTTCAAACATAATATGACTTGTGACCGACCTATAACGAGAACATTCCGCGGCCACCACAGACCCGCACGATACTCTTCAGGTGTCCAGAGTACGAGATCCCCTCGGGGACCGGTAATCCAGCCGCCATTGAAGGAGATAGTGTCCCGTCGATCCATGATGCCCGCTCCATCATATAGAGAGAAGGGATCGAAGGAATCGTCATGATGTGATGGGTTACCAGGAAGGAGATGATGCCGATGTGTTTCCAAGTGTGACAACATGGAATTCGAATTATCTGGGTCGGACGTATTGACTGTCAAAGGGGAATGGGGGATATGCGGAGAGAATGCAACGCGAGAACTGGTAGTAGAAAAACATGCATTGCAATGAATAGCCGTGGATTGCGATCCAGACGCGATGTGGGTCCCACCTGACGAGGACACGAGGGAGCTCACACAGTCACTTGTGTGACCCTCGAGTGGACTAGGCTGTGTGCTAGCCGTGCGCACATCCCAGACACGGATGGTCCCATCCATAGAGGCAGACATGATGAGGGTGCCGTCCGGGGAAAATGCGACGGATGTGACGATTTGTGTGTGGCCACCGAGCGGTTCGAGCAGCGCCTGGCCCGTGCTCGCATCCCAGATGCGGATGGTCTTGTCTGGCGATCCAGACACAAAATTGGCCCCATCAGGGGAGAATGCCATGGAGGTAACCTCTTCTGTGTGACCCTCAAGTGGATTGAGCAACGCCTGATCCGTGCTCGCATCCCAGATGCGGATGTTGTTGTCGTACGAGGGAGACACAATGCGGGTCCCGTCCAGGGAGAATGAGACAGAGAGGATACCCTGTGGTCTACGTGCGAGTAGCTCGAGCAGCACCTGACCCGTGCTCGCATCCCAGATGTGTAAGGTCTGGTCACTCGGGCCAGATACGATGTGGGTCCCATCCGGGGAGAACGCGACCGTGTACACTGGTGACATATTGTCGATATACTGGAGGGCATTTTGGCGCATGCTGATGCTCATAGTCAGTCATAATTACAGGCACATTTATAAACTCGGGCCAGAATGCTTCAGCAACCCATGAAGATGGATGAATGGATGGGAGCGCGGAAAATAAATGTGGGGTACACTTTTCTCAGTTGATTCTTGACAAGAGTCAAGAAAGCTTTCTGCATCTTCAAAGAATTGCAATTTACCGTCTGTCATATGCTACCAATGACAAATTGCGTAATGTGAGGACTATGGAGGTATCAGGAGTGATTGTGGTCACCTACCCAGCAGCGAGCAAGGACTTGCAGCACCGATACGGACACTACGTAAGTCCGGCGCAGTGTACTGAGGACCTCGAGCCAGAATAGGAACTTTCGGAATAGCACGGTAGATGGATACTGCAGTTGTGCTGACGCGTTCTCGAGAGCAACGATGCGTTCGGACCAATACATACATGCGTACGTGAGTTGTCCCGGAAGCGCTGCGCACTTTTGTTACTAGTTGGGAAGATATGATGTATGGCATCCACTGACATTGAAGTGCAGAAGGTCAGAGTCCATGATCCGGATGCAATCATCTGCTAGGTCGCGGTGACCCGTCTGTCGATCAATCAGGAACTACCCAGCGCGCTCGGGGTGGTCAGGAAGTCTCCGAAAGAGGCGTGGAATGTTGACACGACACCGGAGTGGTCCAGGGAAGGAACATACACAACAGTGTGGGGCGCCTGTAGTATGGTACGAATTTTTTGCGGAGATATACCGATCAAGTCCGCCAGGACGTCGAGGGATAGGTGTTCACGGACAGTGAGAATCGTAGCGAGGATTCGTCTGATGTTGTAAAGCTCCTCCGGTTCGTACTGCTTGGGATACAACGCTTTCTCAAGGATGAAAGTATACATATTGTCTAGTGGCCCGTTCATCGGCCTGCCGGTGGTGATTTTGAGGCCGGTGAACCTCTGCAGACGTACCACAGGATCCGTCTTTTGAATATATCCCGTCGCAGTGAACGCGTAGATGAAGAGTTTCTCCGCCTGGTGTGCGAGCTTGGAAACGTCCGTCTGAGTAGGTCATTCTGGAGGGCATGAATATGAGGGGTCGGATGCGATCATGAATTGTCGGAGTCTCACGAAGACGGTGACTGGTGTAGACGTAGATATCTGCCTCGATAATACTGTCCTCCATTTCGTGCAGACGGAGTATGCGAATAGTCCCGGCATCTCCCATGTGAAATCTAGAGCGTATGTGCTGGTCAGGGCGTGAGGTGACGAAGAATTTGATGGGCATGTGTGATGCTACTTGGAGAAGGTGGATGAGGATTGTCGACGTGGCGTTCTCGTCCGCGCACTCGTCAAGAGCATCGACGACTAGCACCAGAGTACGTAAAACGTCACCGAACGCTTCGAGAAGGGGACCTCGGAGCAGGCGTTCTACCTGGACCTCCACCCTGTCGTGCCCCGCGTCCGGATGCTGCTTCAATAGCGCCCATTTAAATACTGGGAGTTGGTAAGCGAGCGATATTGCAACCGTGCGTTCAGTGTAAAGATTGCACTCAAGCTAAGTCGGAAAATGAGAGCCATGTCAAACAAGATGAGCTATGACGTACTTGGAAGTCATCGATCATGGTCGCCAGCCAACGGAATACGTCTCCCACATCCGTCCACGATTCGAACACCCGTCTCATCAAGTTTCGCCTCGTGTTGCTTTCGATCTTTTGCTTGATGCGATTGAGTTCCCTGAAGTGCGTGAGCTTCCGCGGCATATTCCACTTGTAACGAGATACCTACTCTTCTATGCGTTTCAGGCGCCGCAAGACTAGCGGACTTGCATGCTACTCTGACCCATACGCTGACATATTCTGCATCAGCCGGCCAATGTCCTGTGCAACCTATTCAAATCCTTCTCGGGCTTCTCCGAGATTCTGTTCCGTAGGTGGTCAGACTGTGGTATCAGCAATGTCAAGAGAGAATGGTACTCACGTCGATCATGTCCATTACCTCGACAACGCCGACTAGTGCTGCCTTCAGTGGTAGAAACAGATCGCTACCATTCCTGACCGCTTTGAGCATCTCCTGCAACACTGCCCATCCTGGGCTCCTTGTCGAGGTGGTCATCCTGACTCTCGCTGTGTCCAATGGTGGGTGTGCGGATCCGCTTGCGGCATAAACTGAAGACGCGACAGAGGTCCCCATCCATCGTTGTGACGAGGTCATCTAGATTCTCACTGGGTTTGCTGGTGAGTAGTGAAACCCATTTGCAATGTGACCGGGGAATACGGCAAATACCGCCATCAATTGCTGTGACGTGGTGGACGGAGGCATTGATGAGTCCGGCGCCGTCTGCTGGGCTTGCGCGGAGTTCGTTCTCCTTCGTTTCCAGAACTCTTGTATGATCTCGGGTACGACATGCTTCAGCGAGCGTCGCGGCAGATCAGCCATGACGAGTGATGTTGGTGTACGGGCAGGGCAACGTTACAGGGAGAGTCGAAATCAGGCGAATGCGGCGTTCCAGGATGAGTGAGATGGAGCTAGGCAAGGGAACGTCACGCGCAGTGCCGGTATTCAGGCAAGTGCGTCGTTCTAGGATGAGCGAGGGGAAGTACGTGTCTGAGGCGTTTTTAAGCCTGACAGGCGCCGAGCTTGTTGTGTTGTGCATAAAACGTTGCACAGGTTCGGTCGCAGTATCTCCTGCAGTACCGCGGGCCGCTGTTATGCAGCCAGACCGTACTCTGGAATTTGTAGACACATATCAACTGCTCCCGAGATACTTCGAAGACACGTCCAGCCAGCCCTCAGAAGCTTCATCACATAGCCATATCAATACCTGGACGCTGGTGCTTGGTTCCGTGAGCCGTGGCAGACACTGCCATAGAAGTCCCGTCGAAAGTCGACTGTCTGACAGAATATGAGTATGATGGACCGGAGCTGGGTTCGGCATGCTGTTACGAGGTATGCGGTGTGTGCATGGCTCAGAACATATGCACTGCAGCACGAGGCTACTTTCAAGGAATCTAGACTTGGGTCGTGAGGCACAATCAATGTTGCACTGATTGTTATGCATTGACGCACCAGACAACGCCGCCCGCGTTTATATAAACATCACAGACAGGCAATGCTTTAGTTGGTCCGGGGCTGTGCGTACGAACCTCCCTCTTTTGGCGTATACTTAGACGTCTAGCACGATCGGAAGCTATAACCTGCATAAGGCTCGGGAATTGGGATCTGTCCCTTTCGGGTAGCACAGAGCATGGAGCACGGGAATGCAATGTATCGTAGGTCGTTCACGGTCCGAAAAAACGATTGCATTGCGATCATTGCAAGAATCAGTAGGCCAGCGCGAGGTCGCGCAGGTAGCGCACGTGACTGTGCACGCGGCGGTCGGGGCTGAGAAGGATCCCACTCCATTCTATTGTCACCCCTCCGCTTTGTCGCTTTGGTCTACGATAGTGGTTGCGACGTTATCAATAGGGACGTCTGTTCTGTCTCATTCACTCTCGTACTCCAAATGAGTACCACCCTCTCACGCTCGCGACCCCAACATCTCACTCTCGCAGGTCCGACTCCCCGCCACCAGGGGAAAGAAGCCGCGCGCCCTGCTCAAGCTCCCGCTGAAGCCCCACGAGAGTACGAGACAAACACCACGGACGAGGTGATCGAGAGTAGGTCGTTGTCGCGTGGTGCAAGCAGGATTAACGCAGGCACGACGATCCTCATCGGGCGTGGCAAGCACGAGTGCAACCTGCGCCCCATGTGCAGTGAACGATATAGGCAGCGCATCGAGGAGAGACATCGAGTGGCGAATGCTCCGACGAGACGGATCATGCGGACTGAGAATGCGCTGCCGGGCGAGTGTTTGCTCACGAGTAGCGCAGCACACACGAAGCCGCCGATCTCGTCGTGCGTCCCAAATTCCGGCTCGCCCGTGCATATGTGCTTACCCAGCTCCTTTGCATACGCATTTGCGCCTGCCTCGGGGCCTGTCAATCGACCCAAACTGAAGCCTCAAGGCCAGTTTGAGCGCATGGCGCGCGACCAGCTGCTAGATGAACTCTTCGATACACTCCAGGAGTGCGAGCGCTGATCGAACAAGGTCCTCCGCGAGGTTGTCTTCTTACACCGTAGCGACGAGCCCGACGTTACACCTTTGTATCGTCGAAATGCTCTTCGAGCCGCCGCCGCCACGACTGTTATTCTTCTATGTGCCATCGTCATTCGAGTTTCGGATGCGAGGCGCGGTTTCTCTGCCGGCGGTGCGAGTGCGAATGGGGATGGTGGGGACCGTAGGCATGCTCTCATCCGGTGTCCGGGTCCGAGTCTCAAGACAGACGACTCATCGGAGGACGATACATCAAATATCTAGGGTTTGAGGTATATGCAGCAAACTGAACACAGCTATTGGTAGGAATACATGCAGGACCGATACGTATTCTTGGACGACTGCTCACTCACACCCTCGTTGTACACGATGTCCCCCATTCCGGCGTAACCTGGACGAGAACGTCCTCATCACTGACGCTTTGTGACCCTAGCACATCCGCGGAGCCGAGATAACGTTCGAGGGTCAAGAAGGACAAGGACCACAACAGTCTCATCACCTCCCCCAAGGGGGTGGTACTGCATGTGCTGCGCGAGCAGGTCTTGCTGGTTGCATACCGCATAATTTCCTGCGCGGACGTCCTTGTTTCCTCCTCGGACCTCCGTTATTTATTGTTAGGTCAATCCACTTTATCTCGCTACAGCTGAACGCAGTACCACTCAAATATTGGACATGCACCCCACATACCATTCATCGATGTAACAGCACTTTGCATCACCAAATTTTCTGAGACTCAGCTGAGGTTGACGTCGTCTGACACGCTTGATATGAGATAGGCCTGCGATCAGGTGAGATAAACACGCACGTGTCGGGGAACGAATCGGTTTGGGGTCTTGGACATGTTGCACATATACTGTGACCTTGACATACTGATCTTCAGCTTGAGTGGGGAGGGGATGCCCGTGAGGATGCCTTGGGTGTCAGCGTATGAATATTAACTGTGCAATAACGACGTCATATCCTTCGTTATCGCCTCTCGGCGTTGTGAGGCTGTTGTCCTTTGTTTGTACCTGTTGCTCAACAGCCTCAGGAATAAACAAAGCCTCTGCGATTTCGTCCACGCCACGTCGCTAGCTAACGTGTGGAAGCGACTTTGATCTACAACAGATTTCTGCTCGGGTGCAATCTCATGGATAGAAAGCTCACCTAACTCCTGCGGCTCCAACTGACTTCGGCAAAAAATACAGAAAGCCTTACAGTATTCGCCGAGGGCTACACATCTGAAACATCTCTCATTTTGCCATGCTACTGGCCCGTCCCGAACAGAAAAAGCCGTCTCCATACCGGTACGGCGTGTTTCTTGTCATTCCTGCTACTCTCTATGTTCCTGGACAATCTTGGGATCTCAAGACGTCTACTTCAACGCCAGCTTTCTTTAGTGATGGCGGAGCGAGTGGTAGTGTCACACGACACGTTCGCGGATCCTCGCGGAGCTCAAGCATTGGCGACGATATGCTCGAGATAACGCCCACATACAATGGATGCTCGGCCTTCACCCTTTCTGGCCGTCTGCGCGACCGTACACGGCCAAATTTTCCGACGCAGCGGGTCCCGACTCAACTTGTTCCTCGGTCGACGCGTTCGGACATACTCTCTTGCTTACCTGTCTCACAGCACCACTCTTCATTGCATTTTCGCTGCGCATAAGTCTACTCCGGCATAGCTACCACTCACGGGCGCGTATCTTCGCACTCGCAGTCTCGGCAAGGCGAACGTTGGCGGTTGCTTCCAATGCGTCTGATCTACTCCTCGCACGCGTTCTGTCCTCGCGCCACCAATCTCCGCCGAACCTATACCGCACGCAAAAACCCCTCGCATTCGGTACCTCGTGTCCGTGTGCTGTTATCTCTGTAGTCTCAAGGAAGCAATCACTAGTGCTCTCTTGTACGGCGGCTGAGCACACTGCCCAAGATGACCGCGCCTTCATTTAAGCTCTCGTTGTTTCACCGAATGCAACTTTGAGCGTCTACGGGTACGTTTAATCTCCGCCGTCAGTCAAGGAACACTGTCGACCTGACGTTGTCGCGCACGATGGCTGTTTAGGCGCATCACGTGCCCCTCGCTCCGGTGTGTCTACTGTCGTGCCATCTCCCTTCGAATCTGAAGTGACAAATGTTGCATCCAGTGATTGTCCTTCTAACTTTCTTCGCTCGCCGCGCTTGACTAGCGCTCGACGGCCTCGCATTTTGCGCATGTGACAGCCTCCTTTCGCAGGCGTTCTATTCTGATATCGACACGTGCAGCGCCGACAACGTTCAGGCCGACTCTGGTCTTTCGGCGTCGGTAAGACTACTCCACTTCCCTCGCTGTCTCCCGCAGCACTTGCGCACATGAGGAGCAAACGTTTCGTTCGGATTCATTCTGCGCCAAATGGAACCAGCTGCGCTGTGATGTTATCAACTCATTGGACATGTTGCGCCCGCGGGAACCTAACAGTGTAGCTCAATATTCCGAAGCACTCAGAAGCATGCCAGACACGCGCTTATGATGTGCAGGCCAGGAACGGGATCTGAATCATTTTCTACTTCCTAAAGCCTACACGAAGGTTTCGACCGTGCCACGATCGTCGCGAACTGCACCCTTATCATCCGATCTGGAGCATGTCGATCGAACCTTGGGACGACATGCGACCATCTCGGGAAGCTGTCGGCGCGCGCGTTGGCCAGATGGCGTGAGATCGTGATGTTACGCGCTTCGAGATGGCCGCGGTCTTCCAATTCTTATTGAATGTAGACGTCACGGAGTACTTGCCTCGAGCATTGCGCATGTTTAATGTTGATTTCATATGGTTGCTCCCGTGAGTCAACACGATGCAGACTACTGGGACTGTACTCTGCGGGAAAGGCAGATCTTATGTCTCTGACTACACCGGAGGGTTAAGTTCTGCGAGAAGCTAAGGTGGAAGAAGTACTGACAATCGCCATGCAGGAACCGCCTATCACGCAGCTTGGTCTACGAGAGCCATTGGCGGCGTTCCTCCGTCAAACGGGGGCCTGGACTTTTGACGTTCATCATGCAGCCTCAGAATCTCCATCTGGCACACAGCTGTACTTAGGTTTGAGCGAAATGGAAGGCTCGTATCAAACATCATGCTGCTCATGCGTGCGGAGATAACATATACCTGCAGGCAGCCGATTCCATTCCTCTCGCATATGACCCATCGGAACTGGGGGGGTTCTGTCTGATCTCGCGACTCCACGCCAGTGTTTCCATTTGATGGGTATTCCAGATACTCGAAATGAACGCTCACACTCAACAGAACTAGCTCAGGTGGACCAGCTGACGGTGTTCAAGTGCATGGCAACTCTAAAAATTCGCTACGTTTTCTGTCATGTTAGTTTGCATATATTTCGGCTTATGTTGGACTCCCAGTATAAAGATAGGGCTTCGAGCCTACCCATTTGCTGTTCAAGTCGCTTGACTTGCTCTCCTCTCCCTCGAAAGATCCCCTCCTCTCGAACAGGTTAGTGAGATCCAACCACAGCGTTTACTGCTCGGGCTGATAGTCACTCAAGGATTCACAATGTGTGTCGGCGAAAACAACGCTCCTCAAGCCGTACACTATATCAACGCTCAGCTCTCTGCGTTGTACGACAATGCTCTGTCCTGTATCCGGGACCACGACAGTGCTCTCCGGCACGAGGAGCCATACCGTATGTTCTCATTTTTTGTCCTTCCTATGAGCTTAATGTTCTAGTCTTCAGGATATGCGCATGCCCTCGCCGCATTCGACTACGGAAAATTTCGCGAAGATGAACTGATTGACCGCGATGAGATGATGTTCCACGCCGAATTCGGCAAGCCCCACCTCGAGTTCATTTGCAACCACGACGTGATTCTCCACCTCAAGATTAAGAAGGGTCACTACTATCTGGACTGCTCCAAGCCTATTGTTGTCACCGATCAGTACGTGATTGAGTCTATATGATTACACAGTATTATTCTGACACGATTATGCAGGCAGCGCCTCCAGGACCTCACCAACCTCGACGTAGCTCTTCGTGTTCCCTTCGAGAGCCGAAAGCTGAGCGGAAGGGACAGCAAAATCGGCAATGGCGCTAACCAGATTCGGTTTGTGATCCTTGATTTTTCTAGTGCGTCTCAATCTCGCTCTTGCCGTAGGCCGCATACTCATGGCTCTTCTTCATGTAGAGGCCCAGCTGCAGACTCCGCAGTCGGACGCGCTCGTCGACCGGGTTGCTTTTCTCTTCTACCTCACCAAGTACCTGGAGCTGCTCCAGAACGCCGGCAACCATGTTCTCTATTCTCTTCCCGACTTCGACGACGGCGATCTTCAGGTCGAGATCAACTACTCGCTCGTGGGCAACCACGTGCAGCAGTATACCGATCTCTATGGTGTTGGCGTGGACAAAATCAATGCGTACTTGTCCTCAATGTGGCTCAAGGCCGCCATGCTTGCCAACGAGTCCGCCAACGACATGTCGCGCCAGCAGGCACACTGCCTCGTGGCGTTTAACACTGCGTGGACCGCACGCGAAAAACACGCGACCCACTTCCACGTCGAGCTTGGCGCCCCTCGCATCCACGCTATCTGCTCCCTTGAGGCCGTGCTGTACTTTAACATCAAGGAGGTTTCCTTTTTCGACGGTCTTGACGATGAGTAAGCCCTTCATGCCACTCGAGCAACACCGTGCGTGCTAAGTCAGAACAGGAATCCCCGCCAATATAGTAAATGGACCATTGCCCTCCTAATACGCCTCAACCCTGAGCGTGAGGCGGGACGTATCAGTCGCTGCAAGCTCGACATTAGCTGTAGGTTCGATAACCGTGCGGCGTTGCATAGTATTCTGAACTTGATCGCTTAGCTGCTGAAGTTCACTGGAAGCTCTGCAAGTTCAATGGCCTCAGTTCTCATGCTAGTGAGAACTACGAGGACGAACTAGCTGAGCAGCTCGTCGAGTTCTTCAGGGGCGAGTACCTCGAGATTCTGGAAAGGCTCGAGTACCACATTATCTACAAGGAGACTGAGAACGTCTTCAACTTCGGCGGTGAGAGCGACAACGAGATCGACGGTGGCGCCTACTATACAAGTGTTAGCGACGAGGGCGGCACTGGTGGCGCGATCATCGGCAGGAAGGTTGTCACTTGGACCGAGATCATCGCCAAGGCCTCCATGCACGGCTTTGACCAGATCATTGCCCTCTCCCAGGCATCTATAGATGCCCATTTTGCTGGTCTCTGGGCGAGCTACGCGGAGAAGAGCGGTCACTATGCATCCATCCTAGCCAAGTGGCAGCACGACGAGTACTTCTCGGTTTCCCTCAAGCCGATCACGGTTCGCCTCCTAAGCCACAACCGTGCCCTTGTCTCGATCTTCCTCAGCTCTGGCTACTTACATCCGCTGAAGGGTCATGGCGTCGCACTGCCGGTTGAGTGAGTGTTCTCGATATTGTGGGCATACATGACTCCTGACTCTGCCGACAGCGAGGTATACAAGTTCGGAGATTGGCGCCTGTCCTTCGAGGTTGAGCTTAAGACTTGCAAGCACGAAGACTTGGAAGTCTCCGAAGACTGGCTATCAAATTTCACCGACTCTGACATCTGGAGGCAGCACGGTAACGTCACTGACCGTTACCTTCAGCACATCTGCCTCGACTTTAGCAGTGAGTACATGGTTACATCTGCCCCTCGGTAGATTGGTGGTCGCTGATCTTCCAACTGCAGGCGCCGAATTCATTCACGAGTTTTCAAAGTTCGAGGGCCTGTCCTACAACGAAGACGACAGCCCGATCGAGAAGGTCCAGGCCGCTGTCTACTATATCCAGAAGCAATACCTCCCTCTAATCGCCTACTCTGGCCTACATATCCTCTATACCATCCCGGTCTGGACCTTGCACGACCTCATGCCGACGCACTCCTTGACCGCCGTTGATTTCCATGTCTACTCCCAGATCACCGTCACTCGCCACAACTGCGCGCAAATCGCCCCGTCCTTGGAGCCTGCTCTGATCATCCTCGGTATGACCGGTGAGCTCTCTTTGCCCGCTTCGCGTCTCGGATTTTCAGCCCCCTGGGTCGCACGCGTCAGCAAGGGCATCTCCTACGGTACCCTTGCCATTTCTCGGCGGATCTTCATGGACCGATTTCTTGAGCTCTTCGCGAATGTCAACCGCCACACCACGATCGTGCCCGCCTTCAACGGCATCGAGAACGACAAGTGGCGACTACAACTTACCACATGGGCCGAGCATGAGTTCCGCAAGCACAGCAAGTGCCAATGGAAGGTCAGGAGCGAGCGTGATGACTTCATCAAGTACGCTTGGGAGCACCGCGACGTCTGGCGCTACGAACACGAGGGCAGTGCAAGCGATATTGTGAACGGTGTCTACTCCGTTATCAGTGAGTTGTTCTCCCAATATTGTAACGAGGCTCCTGACCGCAGTCCCCAGGTGTCACTAAGAACTACATCGAGCTTCCTACTGCTTTCAGGAACAGGAGCCTCGAGATTAAGATCTACGGAGAGAGTCGGCTGGAGTTGACCTTCGACAGCACCAAAAACATCAAGGGTTGGAGGTATGTCTAGCCACTGACTGGATCCGAACCCGATCCGACACAATGTACAGCGCGACGTCCTCAGCGAAGTGGAATGCTAGCCTTGATGTCACCTCTGAACAGAGCGGTCTCAAGGTTCACGCCCCCGTGTCGAAGATTCCGCAGTTCGAGATGGCCAAGATCGAGGGCGAAAACCCTGCTTCTGTCTTCAAGTTCTGCGAGAACCCGGAGAAGCTCCTCCGCAAGCACCTCCCGCCCGAGATAGACCTTGGCCCCATGGTCCAAGAGCTCAAAGCATTTGAGGGTGGCTGGCGCACTTTCTATGCAGGTGCCTCCCTGTTCACTCTTGCTAACCCCGTCTTCAACGCGAATGGCGACCTCCTGTTCGAGCTCCGCTTGCTTGGCCATCAGACGGTGCCGGCGTTCCCGACGTCGTCGCGCCCAGATATTCCAAGCGCCGCCACTGGTGTCGGGTTCAAGAAAGCAAGAACGTCCCGCTTCTCGTCTTGTGAGTGTCCCCCGCTTCATCTCGTGTCCAGCTGCGGGTTGAGTTTGCCCGTCGTCAGTCCGATCCAAGTCCAAGAAGACCGGCTTCGACACTGTTGCCCATTTCAGCGGTCCCGAGGTCGTCACAAACGGGGATAGCAAGGTCAATGACAGTGAGGGTGGCAACCTTAGCGACAACTACAAGGTATACCCGGCGACGAAGCTTGACGGTTTTGAGATCGTCGTAAACAGCAATCGTCAGGTTGGTGGAACCGGCACCGGCAGCCATGAGGGGCATTCTGCAGCGATGCCTGAACAGCACGAGTCAGAACACCTCTCGGAGTAATCCTTGCCGAGAGTTTCGAGAGCATGACCTGGTTACAGGCTACAGTGTGATCATGTTCTCGTCGGTCTGTGATGGTTGGTGACCTTGATGTCCCTTGTTATATGCAGCGCTCGTATCGTCGACACCCGAAAGCTTCCGACACTCGCATTGAGCACTTACTCTCAGGCTGTGTCTCGCATAGTACTGCATGTCTCACACAATCTTATCTGATCCATGCACTGTTCTCCTTTACTGCACTTCTTGTGCGATAGCAGGGCGATTGGACATCACAGTCAGGGACCAATTGCGATAGCAGGGCGATTGGACATCACAGTCAGGGACCAATTTGATCCCGACAGTACTGCCAACGGCGTTGTTCTTGGCGGTTCTGCGTAGGCCGTGTCTCACTGGTGCGGCTGAGTCGTCCCATTCAACCTGTTCATACCTCGCACCCAAAAGCACTAGCTTCTGCTGCATAGAAGGCATCAATGATCTTGTGATGGCCGCCAGATATGTTCACGCTTTGCAGTGATGGGCGCTCGTTGCCATCTAGTAGCCGCCAATTATAACAAGCCACTTCATTTTTGGCGATCTGCAAGGCGCTCTGGTTGCGATCGCGTTACGGTCCTTACAGCATTGTACAAAGTAACTCGCGTATATAATGATTCAGCAAGACGTTTCGTTTCACGGAACCCACACCACCCTCTGGAGATCCTCGGATGCCCACTACAGATCAGTTCAGCTACAATGCAATGTGCGTGATTCATTGTTACGCAAATACCAGAGACCCTGATCTCGTGACAGCGTCACATCCATGTGTGGGATGGCCAGTGTCTGTGCGCAAAGCTCCCTTCCCGTACAATCGCTCAAAGCGTCTGACAACCTCCAGGTTTGGTCGTGTATGACCAGATTGCGACGCTACCAGATGAAGTGGAGTACATATGGCGTCGCAAGTTCAGTAGCGTCAAGCTATTGTTCTTGATGAATCGTCTCGCGTTGCTATTATGGGCTTCAGCGCAAGGATACATCAATTACGGGGCATATGTAACTTTCTCTCTTGTGTGGTGGGGTGGGCAAGAAACTCTGGTCTGGTCGATGGGGTAAACCTACAATCCTTGCCCTTGGTTGGAACGTATGACCGAATCATCCATAAAGCTGTACCATTATGCAAAATCTCGGTCTTGCGTCACAAGTGCTGATGATCATAATTCAGGCTGGTAGGTCGCAGTACCGCATAGCAAAAAATACGGGAAGCTGAACTACTCCATACATCTGGCGTAGCTTTCATTGCTATCCGAGCCTATGCGCTAACGGGTGGCCGTTGGATTATCTCCATCGCCGTCTCTATCTTGGGTATCAGCCCAATATCAAATTATATCATAAGCACGGTGAGAAGATCTCGCGAAATTACCTTTCATTCACTCAACGATCACTGTTATCTGCAGCCATTCATCAAAAACGTAATGCCTGCAGATCGAATTTTGGGATCAGCGGCTCCCATTTGCTCAAGCAGTCCACTCAAACCTTTGGAGAGCTCAGGCCGAAACTCTGTGTGCGTCCCGCTCTTGAGCCGTTGGCAGACACTGATGTGAGATACCAACAGCGGTGAGCGGTCCACTGCTTCGTCAATGTGTATGACAGGATAAACTGCGCTCTAGGAGCCTGGGTATCCACTGCAGGAATCCTAGTCTCGGCACTGGCAGACCTCATAGTGATTGTCGTCACATACCTTAAGGCGCGCAAAACGGCTCGATTGTTGTCCCAAATGCACGGCAGCGGATCCTTGACACCGATCCTACTCCGAAACGGTAAGTGAATCTGGCTGGTTGTAGGGCCAGATTTCCGACGTTACCTCGGCCATTCCAGGGATCATTCAGTTCACGTAGGCTCAGAGCAACTCATGTGCCGTATTGCTTCTCATGACCTCTGACAGGATCTTGGTGTCACTCAATCTACTCGGTCTCGTTACAAGAACCATGGACCCCTTTTGGTCGTCAACATGGGTAATAGTCACAGACGTTCGCGGAATTTCAGAAAGCTGACTATCCGTCCGCAGGACTTCACTTACCTCCTGACCTTCCAGACTCCGTATGTGGCTCAGACAAACGTCCGCGTACCCGCATCTCACATTTGCGCAGCCTCCAAGCTATCATCGTGTCACATTTTCTTCTTAGCGTTCGGGAGGCAGCCCATGCCGAGATTGCGTTTCATCCCGGCGTTGACTCCCATTATGCATTTCCCAGTCTGCAATCGAGCAACGGACTGGGATTGCAGCAATCAGGGCTGAGATTTGCATCATTCGTGGGACCAATGGGTGGACCTCTGGACACTGGCTTTGATGAGGAGCTCGACGACGACGACGTCTCAGGCAGTGATGACGGGATACGAGACGATGAGAGTCTTGCGAATGAAGAAGCAATACAGGGAGCCAAAGAGTGAAACAACGTGATTATGTGGCGTTGATGCGCAAAGAAGTCGTGTATCAGGAGTTGCTTGAATCTATACTCTATCTCAGCCTTCGGCAGCGCCTTGACAGAGCCACTGATGCCATCTCAGACTCGGCGAAACAAAGAAGACGCGCACCTAAGCAATATCCCGTCCAATCAATGCGAAGTCGGTTGCTATGACGTATGGAAGACACGGAAGACCACTGAAATCCAAACTAGATTGCGGACTCAGCCGATGCTGTGCCAGCATGCTTTGTATTGATGTGCCCGAGGATGCCTTTCGCATCCAAACGGCGTAATTGACAGACGATGCTTGAGCAAGTTCGTCCGGGGCATTGTCCTCAGTGCTGCGAGACTCTTGTGGTATGTAGCACGGGCGTATGGAAACTGAGACTGGTCAGCTTCGCGGCGCGCTCATGCCGCGCGTTTGTTTGGTCGCGGCGTGTCGTTACGATGCAGAGACCCCGTGCACCGCCTGTTGAACTTCGTATCTGCATAGTATGCGTCGATACGACATGTCGATACCATGATCATCATGTAGGGACCGGACAAGAAAATATGACCAGTCGCATATTGAAGCTCCAAGCTGTAGCTATAAGGCCTATAAGTTTGTGGATGACCCGAGCCTCAGATCTTCAGAGGCGGCACGACGCGTAGGTCAGACGGTCAGACAGGCTCCTGCCCATCCACCACTGAGAGTTGAGGGGGAATCTCTCCGAGCCCTGCTGCTCTCGGCCATAGCTCAGCCACTTCAGCCACCGCTTGTGCCAAGTCCGACTGATAACCGACATTATTTCAAACTCCCCAATTTTAATCCCCCTCAACTCTCAGCGGCGGCTGGCGGATAACACTTACAAATAGCGGCGACCGGCCAGGGAAGCTCCTCCATTAGGAAGGTCTGCCTTCCGGCTTGCGTATCTACTGTAGTGCGTACGAGCATAACAAGCTGAGCAGCTGCATAGTGTGCATTCATCATGCTGAACCCAGTTGCCCTACATCAGATTCTATACTATCTCAACAACAGCGGTGTTTCATTGTCCGAACTTTTCATCACCCTTTTGAGTCATCCTGGATTCACAAATCATCCTGCCACGTTAAATGTTATGACAAATATCACACAAGTCCTTGCTGCGATTCACTTCAATTCTGTGACTTCTAAGCGTGCAAAGGACTGGTATCATGATGTTCTAAAGATGCGCTATCATGACGAGATCCGTGAGCTGGTGTGACAAGAGAACGGATGGCACTTTGTTCCGCCGAGAATCTGTTGAACAGCCCGGACTTGCCAGAGGCAGGGGCGGCGGCCTAGTTTCTCATGTGTCTTTTGATGTATTTCCGCTGTTGTAGGGATGGAATGGGTCTTGCTAGTCATGGCGTGTAGTATAGAAGTCGCAAAATAATTCTATTATGCCCCACTCATGCTACTATCGACTCCGGCCGTCGTTCAACGCGCGGCGCGACACGTCGCGCAGATCACATGACACGTAGAATTACAACAAAATCGCCCGACTTTCCTTCCTAATGGAGGTGGCTCCCCCGCCGCGGACCGCTATTTGTAAGTGTTATTCGCCAGCCGCCGCTGGGGGTTGAGGGAGAATAAGATTGGGGAGTTTGAATTTGGGTTCGCGTATCAGAGAAATCGCGTGGTAAACACGTGAAAGTCATGTGATTTATGTTTTCCGTAAATAACATGCAGTCAGGCCTAGGATGCAGCTCCCTCAACCCCAGTCAATATCGACATCAGGTAGATCGAGTCAGATATAGTAAAATCTAGCTACATTCCCACGCACCTAGGCAAATCGAGTAAAAACTAGTTAGAACGTGCGAGACTCCCATGGCGTGATTCATGCACACATGTGCTCGGGCGCTTACCTCGACATGACGCGCGCCATGCACACTGTGCAGCGCCAAACAGCACACTGCACAGTGCACCATGCACAGTGCCCAGTGCACAATGCACAATCGCATTGTGCAGTGCGACGCGCACGCATAGCGAGCATGTGTGCATAGCGCTGCGCCGCACCCCGCGTCGCTGCCTCTTCTTTCCCCTCGATGTCCACTGCCATCTCCTTCACTCACTGCACTCATACATCACACATGTCATCCGTACCCGTGGCGTCCGTATTCAGTTATGCAAACATTTAGATGGTGAATCAAACAACTGCCCCACTCCACATATTCTTGCCTTCGACACGGATGCAGCAAAGCTGGCTTCGAGTCGTGAGGGATTATATAAGCGCCGTCCCTTCTCTCATTCGGGCGATGACCTCATAGGTCCGACACCCTCCCGTCCTCGTCGTCACTTAAAGCGAGGTCTGTCTTGTTACC
>KB445818.1:81476-108920 GCA_000320605.2 Gelatoporia subvermispora B
GCACCTTCCTGTCGCTTCTAGACTCCTTCTAGACCTAGCCATGCCTAGCCAGACCTAGACTGGGACATGTGATTCTGGGACACCTGCACATGTGCGCATCACGTGCATGCTATGTCACGTGACTAGCCTGGAGCCACGCAGGCAGCCACTACCAGCTAACTCGTCACTGTTCTGAGAATGGAACACACACTGCCTGCCACTACTCTAGCGCTGGTTAAGCGCTTAGCTTCGAAAAACTGTGACAGATTCACTCTGATATATCCAATTTGCTCATATCTGTCTGCTTCTCAGTGCGCATAACCTCAAAAGATTTGACAGAGCTCTCAGCCGAGATCAAGCAGCCACGCCTTCCCGAGCTCACCGGCCGGTTCCTCTATGACAAGCTCCATCCAAACTCCCCCTACGACTCCGGTGAAGACAACGTCCGTGCAGAGGATTTCCCAATCATTCGTGAGAAGATCTACACGTACTCTTCAGCTGCTGCGACCTTCTATGCCCCCAGCGACCCCTGCGGACCGGGCGGCATGCATCGCGAGCATATCCGTGCCACGCCATCATGGTTTAAAGGGCCGCCGCACTTCGATAACGTCTTTGTCGAACAAGGCAACAATCTTTCTGGCATGCGCGGGCTCGTGGTCGCTCGCGTGCTGCTTTTCTACAGCTTCAAGCATCGGTACAAGAAGTACTCCTGTGCGCTGGTCCATTGGTACAAAGTTGTGGGTGAGATGCCAGACAGTTTGACCGGCTACTGGGTTGTCAAGCCCGAGTTTGTGGACAATGACCGGGATTGGCCAAATCTTCAAGTCATCGACTTGGAGTCTATTCTACGTGCTGCCCACCTTATGCCTGTTTTCCCCCAGGAGTACCTGTTCCCGATGATGTCACACCCCACAATGCGCTTCTCGCCTACAACACATTCTACGTTAATAAATACATCGACCATCACACGTTCGAGCTGCTCTTTGAGCCGTAATGGGTGAGCTCGTCTGATGGTGCGTGAGGAAATTTGTAGTCCTCTCCATATGCCTTACACCATGCCAGCAGGCATTTCATCCACAGCTCTCTCCGTTTTGCTGATCTTTACTCACTAGTGCAATCGCTACCCCTGAACACGCGTCATTGTACTGACATCTAATGTCCAGCCAACGCCCCATCTACCTTCGCTCGTATTGCCGGTTTTTATTGACCTCACAAAGCTTCTCGTCTGTATCAAAAATCTTCAGCGATGTTTTTCTGTATTGTAAGGTACGCCTTCAAGCATTATTTGATATCTGAGTGACATACCGCCTGCCTTCCCTCATTCGACCTTCAAATATTGCCTGATACTTTGGCGACATTCCACCGGCCTTCTTCGCACCAGCTCAATATACATTGATTATATCTATTGTGAATGCTGCATTACATCCAGGACCGCTTCCGGTGCTGCCTACAGGGTAAGATCAGCGCCGTTCAGGTATCGTTTGTTCATCTCGGCATTGACCACAGCTACTAATGGACGTTTTGAATGTAGAACCGCTCTCTATTCCCTCAAGTGGTAAGACAGTGCCATCCAGGCATCACCTCTTTATATCCGTGTTGACGTTAGTTCCCACGAGCTTTGATGATTGTAAGGTCACTCTCAATGCTCGTAAAGGTAAGACGGTGCTGTCCAGACACTGCCTGTATATCTCCACCTTTATCCCATCTGCTCACGAGTTCTTATGATTATAGAATCACGATAAATGCTCATGAAGGTAAGACAATGCCGTTCAGGCATCGCCTGTTTATCTCTGCCTTTGTCCCATCTGCTCACGAGTCTTTTGACTCTAGGACCACTCTCGAACCTCGATAAAGGTAAGACGGTGCCGTTTAGGCACCGCCTCTTTATATCCGTGTTCACCCTAGCTTACGACGAGCTTTGGTAATCGTAGAGTCACTCTCAATGCTCGTAAAGGTAACACGGTGCCGTCCAGGCATCGCCTGTTTATCTTCGCCTTTGTCCCGTCTGCTCACGAGTCTTTTGACTTCAGGACTGCACTCAATTCTCGCTGAAGGTAAGACGGTGCCGTCCAGGCATTGCCTCTCTATATCTGTGTTCATCCCAGCTACTAACGAGCTCTGATGATTGTAGAATCACCCCCAATGCTCCTGAAGGTAAGACGATGCTGTCCAGACATCACCTGTTTATCTTCGCCTTCGTCCCATGTGCTAACGAATTGTTTCAACTTAAGGACGGCTCTCATCCTCGCTGAAGGTAAGACGGTGCCGTCCAGGCATTGCCTGTTTATCTCCGCCTTTGTCCTATCTGCTAACAAGTCTTTTTGACTCTAGAGTTGCTCTCAATACTCGTTAACGTAAGATGTGCTGTCCAGGCATTGCCTCTTTAGATCTATGTTTACTCCAGCTACTAACGAGGTGTGATGATAGTAGAATGTCTCTGAATGCTCGCTGAAGGTAAGACAATGCCGTCCGAGCATCATTTTCATATCTCCGCCTTGATGCTGGGTGCTAACGCGTTTTAACTGCATCTAGGATCATTTTTGACGCTGCCTGGGGGGTGGGGTGGGGCAAATTGATGTTCTCTGGTATGATAAGGTGCGTCCACGAGTACATGATGCCCGTCGTCTGTTTCTTATCTATTCCTGTCGACTTCGGTTGTCGACAATGCTCTTTAAGAATGCATGGTATGGATGTGGCTCTTCATACGCAGAGTTTGCAGCGCTGACGTTCACTTCGTACAGATAGCCCGCGAATAGGTCGGCAACATATGGCACCCAATGACATCCTGCCTACCGTCTTGTTACCGGCCCGAAGACCGTGTCATCCATTGCGTGTAACTTGTCAGGCGGCATTTTGGAGGAGGTCCAACAAGAGCCTGCATGGCGCATGTCCGTCCAATGGATTTGGCCTTGCCTTTCATTATTATACCTTCTCTAGCACTCAGTGCCCTGCAGTAGACCCGTTATCTGCGTATCAGGACTCAGATCCTGCGTCCGACTCTTTGCACACGACAATTGCTCGAATACTCAACGGCAACATAAGTACAATCATGGAATCATCCGAAATGCCGTTCAGAAGTTCTGCCACCAAAAGTCTTTTAAGTCGCGAACGGTGAGACTGAGTACTGATACGGGCACGAAGTCATGGAACAAGTCCTTTCGCAAGTTTGATGAGGGTGAGTAAGTTCATTCACAGGCGTACAAGTCTTGAAGCTGGTGGAAAGACCAGCGGGCGCTCCAAGGTACGGTAGCAAGACTGGTGGACGTGCCCAAGGCCTGAGCGAAGGCGCGACCCAAGCGCCCACCCTGATTGCAAGTGATTGCAAAGTGCCTCCTCCATATCTTAGCGCCCAAAGTCCCGATAAGCCATATCCGGAAATTACTGATGTGGGTCAGTGCTGGGCAGTGCCGTATCAGGGAAGATAGCATACCTCAGCCATGGAGACATACATAGACGTGATGAGCGCGTCAGCCTCAATGTCCTCGAAAGGACGCAAGCCTTCCAACCAGAAAGATTCCGTGGAGTCCAGAAAAGAGTTGATGAGTCGATCAATGGGCCAGGGGCGGGATGAGATAAGTCGGCTAGGACCTGAGGTGACAGGAGCAAGCCAAGTGGTGGATGTCAGATGTTTAGGCATGAGGAATTGGAGTCTTTGAAAGAAGATGCGAGCGAGGCGAGCAAGCAAGTTGGAGAAAGCGAGACTGCACGGTGTGCCAGTTGGCAGTGAGCGGACTTAAAAGACGAGAGGCGAAACATTTTGTTGATTCAGGAGACACAGTCACGAGCGAGCGTGGTGCCTATGGGTGGCGAGCATAGAGCTATGTCGAACGACAGCGCGTGCATAGATGTAACGAGTGCGGCAGGACCCGGCCTAGTCCACCGGCGTAACGGCACTAGAATTGGTTGTAATGGGTTGTAAATTGGGACGGATAGTCCAGCGGCTGCGTGTGGTGCAATTCCCGCACGTTCCATTTTCCACAACCGTTACAATAGATGTCGCATGTACGGTAGGAGTATATCGAGCGCGGCCGTTAGAGAAGAGCTCTGTAGGTAGGGACGCCTACAGAGTCCTACGGAGCGCCTATATCGCAGCGCCTGCCGATCGTAGCCTAAGTAGAAGCACCTGCCCTACGGGGGCAAAAGCACCGTTCCAGATGTGAGGTAGCACCGAAGGCTTTATTTTGCGCTATCGAGTGTTATGAGGTGGTGTTATGCCGGGGGTCTGGAGAACCCTCCATTGCCGTCTGCATTGCAGTCGGAGTTGGCCCAGGATGACTCGGATAACCTAACTGATCACGAGGAGAACGATGCCCGCTACTATGTACAGTTCTCGGACGACGAGCCTGTAGAATAAGATTACTAACTTTTGCCTATCTAATTTACGCCTCTAACTTGTTATCTACCCTGCTGGATGCTCGAATTCGTACTTAACTCACGGTCTGATATGCTACCCTCATGACTCGAGATCTTCGCGTAATACCGTAATACGACACTCCCAATGGTCAAGCTTTCAAGTTGCAAACAACGGGGCAATGGTTGACACAGTTCACGGGGTCCTGAACTGTCTCGACCGCGGACTGATGTTCAACCGGGTGTTTGTTTGTGGCGGACGAGCGCGGCAGCGTGCGGCACGAAGCTGACCAGTCTCAGTTTCCATACGGGCGCCGGCCGTTTAGCCGCGCATAGACAGAACTAGGAAGTGGTGAACGATACCTTGCATGAGAGCTCACAGTCGACTTTGGAGTCCTTTCTTCTCGCGTCGCAAAATCCATGGAACACGCAAGCGCAATATATCGTATGTCGTTCGAAGAGAGAGAGCAAGAATCAGCGGTGCGTGGCCGCGTACTTAAAAAATGCACGTGACTGTAGACGCGGCGGTTAGGGGGAGGTGGCTGAGAATCCTGAGATCCTATCCTGACTTTGGTCATACCTCCGCTTCGTCACCTTCGGTCAATGGTCCTGGTGCAATTTTATCAGTAGAAGCGTCCTCAGAACTCAGTCGACTGCGGCCACACCTTGGCCCAACAAGAATAAAACTTACTGCTCGGCTTCGGGTCTCCTCTGCGGCCAGAGCTGACATCTGAAACCTCCCTTGTATCGCTGATCTAGCTTCAGCTCACGTCTTATCACCATCATGGACGATACAGTCATGGACGAAGATACCAAGCGCTTTGACGCTGTGAACGGCGGGAACGAGGAGGACAACCAACCGGACCCGGATGAGTCGCTGATGATGGAGACGGGGAACGGCCGCGTATGGCTCGTCAAGGTACGTCTGTCCTGTCGCATCCATTACCATCGTCCTACTTAGCATCTCCATCTCACCCTCACAATCCAAACCATTTCACTATCGCAACCGCCACCCACCCAGATCCCAAAGCACCTGATGGAGAAATGGTCGAGCATCGACCAAGAAGGCGTGCACCTCGCCACGATCCGCGTGTACCACCAAGCCGAGTCGTCCACGGGCAAGAAGCCGCGCATCCTGCTCAAACTCCCTCCAAATCCCGCGAACCCGGACGGCGAGGGCGACGAGTACGAGATGGACATGGTGAACGAGGCGGTCGAGAACCAGGTCGTCGTCGCGGAGCGCGAGAAGGAGCCGGGCACTGCGAGCCGGGCGCGCACGACGATCCTCACGGGGCGCGTCAAGCACGAGTGCAACCTGCGACCGGTGTTCAGCGAGCGGTATCGGCAGCGCATCAAGGAGCGGCATCGGGTGGCAAACGCGCCTGCGCGGCAGATCATGCGCATCGAGGATGCGCTGCCCGGCGGGCGGGGGAACATTAACATGCTCACGAGCGGTGTGTCGCACACCAAGCCATTCGACCTCGTCGTGCGTTTCTCCTGTCCTCTCTCACGTCTTACCGCTCACTCCCCGTGGCTGTACAGCGGCCAAAGCCGAAGCCGCCGAAGGGCCAGTTCGAGCGCATGGCGCGGATGCCGCGCGACCAGCTGCTCGACGAGCTCTTCAAGGCGTTCCAGGAGCGCGAGCACTGGTCGATCAAGGTCCTGCGCGAGCGCACACAGCAGCCCGAGGCGTACCTCAAGGAGGTGCTCGGCGAGATCGCGTTTCTGCACCGCGCCGGCGAGCACTCCGGCACGTGGGAGCTGCTCGCGAACTACAAGGGCAGCGGGGTCAAGGCGGAACATGTGCCCGTCCCGAGCGCGGCGAGTATGGCGGGGGTCGATGTGGAGGAGATTAAGATGGAGGGAGAGGACGACGACGACGAAGACGAAGACGAGGACATGGAGGAGGTCTCGTGAGGGAGGTGGAGGTGGTTGTGCATCCGTGTATTGTTATGTCTCGCATCCCCGTTGCATGCATCATGATCTCACACTATTGTATCTATTCTACACGCAATCAATACTCTGCCCATTCCGTGCATTTTGACTTGGACTTGGAGACTTGACGTGATGGAGATCAAGAAGCAAGGTTCCGATGTATGCGAGTATCTAGAGAAAGCAGGATGTACAGCCGCAGGATCCGATTTACAGTGATGGTGGTATGGTATACAGAAAAAGTAGCGCAGACAAAAGGTCACTCAACAAGCAAGGCAGCAGTTCCGTGACAAATGAGCATTCAGCTGTGCGAGACGGCCTTGCCCTTCTTCGCCTTCCTGCCCGGTACGCGCTCGTACACATTTACATCGTCTGAGTCCTCCTCGAGCTCATGTACAACGCCGCTGCCCTGGCCATCATTTGTCCGTGTGCCGTCACCGTTCGAGTTCCGATGCGAGGGGTGCGCTCTCCGCCGGCGATGCGAGTGGTTGGGCCCGTGGGCATGGTCACACTCTGAATGCGAGTCGGAGTCGGAGTCGGAGTCGGACGACTCTTCGGAAGACGACTCGTCGAATTTCCGAGGTTTGTGGTATATGCAGCAAACTAAACACAGTGGAATGAGCAAGTATGGTGTGCATGCGGTGTGAGTACGCACTTTTGGACGACTTCTTGCCTGCGCCCTCGTTGTCGACGACGTCCTCTCTCCACACCACGCGCGGCCGGTTGCGCGGGGCACCTCGCAGGCGCAGCGTTCCCGAGACGATTGTATCGCTGCCAGAGCCGGCATCGGGCGCGGAGCCGTCCTCGCGCGGCTGGCTGTCCCGCAGGGTGATGGTGCGCGAGCCGTCCGAGGGCGCAGAGGTCATCGGGCGCTGTCGTGTGGCTGCGAACGCCATGGTAGAAAGTTTTTGATATGTTTCTGGGTGCTGTGAATGGGTTGAGATTGTGGGTCGCGCCTGGGATAAGCGAAGATTTTGGAGGGAAGGGAGGGTTAGGGTGTGGAGACGGCGTAATTGTAGTGTGCCCAGGGGACGGCGTCTCCGAGAACCTTCAGTGCCTCGCGCTTATGTAAGCCGACCAGCGCAGAGAAAGCGTGTTTCTCTTCCTCGACGCTCGGCGCGTTCCTCGAGCCTCTTTCTTCCTTACCGGCATATCGAACAGGTTCAGATCTTTCTTTCCTATGCAACTGTTTACTCGGAGATCCTGGATTGTGGTGCGCTGAATCTCTGAGATAGCTCGTCGTCGTACTTGGTCTCCTGGGGTAGCAAAACGCGCAGCTCGGTGGGCCTAGGGGCAACTAGCCTCACTCCCTGGATTCTTTGCTGATGACCGGACTACACGAGGCTCTCGTAAAGCTAGCTTCCTCGAGCTTCTTCCAGTACTTGAGGGAACAAGTCTCGGCTTCCATCCGCCACGCTCTCGCACGTTCAAGGCCGCGTTTCGCAGGTCTCTTTCTCTTACGGTCTCTAGCTCCGTTCTCACTGGTTTTATGACGCACCAAACATGACATGACGCGCTGGACGAACTCTGATCGTGGCCTGCGATCACACGCGCTCCGTGTTGCGACGTCTCAGCTGCGCTCTGGTCAGCGTCCTTCCAACTTCGTGACTTCTGCCTCCGGCGGCCATCTTTCTCGCCCTTGGGACCTTTTGCTCGGATACTGCTACAATGTCTTGCCACGTATACCTCTAAGAGTACCGGCCCTTCCTGATATGTATCTCTACCAGTTTGCGCTGCGCTATCAGGATATCTACTCGGCCGAATTCGGGCGCGCCACGGTTCATCTGCATTTTCGTCTCATCCCCCGGGCCCAGTCTGGCGCAAGTCCGAAGCATCGTTGGAGCCGGTTGTCTACCGCTGACATATCTTTCGGAGCCTGAACATACCGCCGGAAACCCTCCACGCTCCCACCGAGGCATTCGCTGACAGAATTTTATTTTCTGTGAATCACGTGACCAAGAACTGTTTTGCCGCCTGTGTCCCGCCTCGCTGCGCCGCCATTTGACTCCGCGGCTTGCTCATCCATTACCGACCTCGTCCATTTTTTCGCGATTTTATTGTCACTTTTCCGGAGAAGAAACGGCGCGAATTGTCCCGGGTTGCGTCGGCGTCGTTTCAGACACGGCAGCCGCTGGCCGGTGCCTCCAGTCCGGCTCCGAATTTGGAAGACTTCCCCACGCTGGGCCACCCTTGGTTGTCCGAATAATTCCTCTGGTGGTGCCGAAATTCTTTATCGCTTGGCCCTACTTTGGAGCGTCGCCCGCAGTCAGCGTGGCATTTCCCTTCTGCAGCTCGAGCCACCAGTGGCTGAGCCAGGGCCCCCGCACGTGTGCCACTGAATTTCCACGCCGCCCCGCGCTGATTGGCTACAGGTATCGCGGGGCGGAAGCGTCTGCTATTTTTCTCAGCTTTTTGGGCCTCCCATGTTTCTCACCGTCGGGCGTCGTGTCAAAATATGTCTTATCGCACACATGCGCTGCGGTGTCAAGCACGGGAACACCTGATGATGCACGGTCGCACAGACCGGTCGAGAAGTGTGCATATCGCAGATGTCCGCGTGCGGACGCAAAAAAAGGGCAACCAAAGCCCGGTGGCTTTGATGCGCTTCACAGCCACCGGCGGCAGAAGCTGATACCTTTTTCCGGGCCGAACGCAAAAACGCAAACAGGGCTTTTTCCGGCGGCCCAAACGGGTCGTGTATAAAAGGGCGGCCACGGTGGCCACGAATCTTTACGAGGCCCGTTCGTTCCTTTAGACGTCGCCCGTTCACCCTCCTTCCTCTCCTCTCGTCCGTGCGCCCCCTCCGCCCCTCCTCCCCGCCCTTCTTTTCTTCCGTCACCAGCCCGCTTCACTCGCTGACGCCATGTTCACGTCTACGCTCGCTCTCTTCTCTCTCGGGCTCTTGACGACGTCCGTCTCTGCTTTCGATCTCTCGAAGAAGGACAACCTTGCTGTGTGAGTACCATTCGCACTGCGCAATGGCCACTGTGATGCTGATCAGGTGGCACATCAGCTACTGGGGACAGGATGGCGCCGGTAACCAACAGAGTCTCTCGTATTACTGCGAGGACGACACAATCGACATGATTCCGATCGCGTTCCTGTACGACTTCTGGGGCCCGGGCGACCTGCCGGAGATCGACCTTTCCAACGTGAGTCCCCACCTCATCGCGTGGCCACTCCACACTTCCTCAAATTGCGACTGACGCTGGCGCCGAAATAGATTTGCGGCTCTTGGAACCCCTTCCCCGGCACGTCGCTCGCGAACTGCCAGTCCATGGCAGACGACATCAAGACGTGCCAGGCCAAGGGCAAGGCCGTGACGATCTCGCTCGGTGGCGCGACCGGCGTCGTTGGCTTCTCGTCCGACTCTGCGGCTGAGGCTCTCGCGGACAGGGTCTGGAACTTGTTCCTCGGTGGCTCGAGCAGCACGCGCCCCTTCGGCGACGCCGTGCTCGACGGGTAAGTTTGCTGCGCTTCTAGCTGCGGTGGCACGTGCTCACGTGACCTATGGTACGATAGTGTTGATCTTGACATCGAGTCCGGCACGCCCGCGCACTACGCTGCATTTGTGAACCGCATCAAGTCGCACGCGGATGGCGCGTCCAAGCAGTACTACGTCACCGCCGCGCCGCAGTGCCCGTACCCCGACGCATACATCGGCGCCGCGCTCAACGAGGCGCCGTTCGACGCGGTCTTTGTCCAGTTCTACAACAACTACTGCGGCCTGAACGCGCCGTCCGAGTACAACATGGCCACGTGGGACAACTGGGCGAAGACCGAGTCCGCGAACAAGGACGTGAAGGTGTACATCGGCGCCCCTGGCTCGGCCGCCTCGGCGGGCTCGGGCTACGTCAACTCGGCTACCCTTGCGGGCTTTGCGAAGGAGGCGCAGGAGAAGTACTCTTCCTTCGGCGGTGTCATGCTCTGGGATGCCTCCACCGCGCACAGTGAGTAGTCTTCACCCTCGCCGAGACTCGATCCGGTCCTGATTATGTATCTGCAGCCAACAACCGGTTCGACTCCCAAGTCAAGAACGCCATCACCGCCTCCGCGCAGTCGCGCCGCCGCGACGTGGACGCGGACGACTACACGCCCTCCTCCAACTCACGCGTATTCCGCTTCTAATCCCCTTCCGCCCTTAATCCTCTAACTTATTTCGTTTTTTACGCTGGGTCTCATCGCTGGATCGTTCGCTCTTTCTGCTGTTATGGGCTACGTGTTGTACACATAGGACCCCCGGTGGGTCTTGGGTCACCGTCTTTGGGCTGTGCTAGTATCACATCTCTATCGCGCGCGTTGAGCGGCCTCAGGGAGGCGCTCCAGGTTAATGTATAGAATATGTGTAGCAACAGCGTACCTGTAGCATATCGCCACGCTCTTTACGACACTTATAGATGATGCAGTGCATTCAGACTCGTATTTTCGTTGGTGTGATGCGCGTGATATACCGGGCGGATTGAGTTCTTAGAAAATTGACTGAGACGCTGCTTCGAGCCGTACTTCCGGAAGACGCGGAGGTGGTACCCTTCAGGATGTTCCAGACCTTGGTCTGATACATTCCTAAGAGTATTAACCGGGCAGCAACGCCACTAATTCGTGCTACTGTCATAAGGTCAACGCCATAGCGGTCACCCGATCCCCTTGGTCCGACTCAAAGCACCACTGGGCATCACATGCGTTAGAATGCTGACCGAGGTCCGCTTCAGCGTCGCTGGGACGCCAGATGTCGGTGGAGTCGTTACACGAACTACGGTAGCCGTCAATGCATCCATTCGTCAGGGCTTTACATCTAGATCACAGCGTCCAATAATACCCATAAACAGTGAGTTGCGTGTTGTGTGTGATAGCAAATAGTATGTGCGAGTGGTCAGCCAGGCAATAAACTACGACGAGTCCTCCTTCTCGCGCAACAAGGCTCCAGCCGTCTGGTCCCTAACGCCCTGGACGAACTTGAACGCATCCGTCCCTCCCGTGCCAACCGTGCTCCCAGCCGGGCCTGCTGCCCTGCGGGACGGGCTAAGGATGTACAAGGCCACGATCTTGACGTGCATGTCTCGGAACTCCTTGAGCGCAATGAGCGCGGCATTGTACGCCTCGCGCAGCGGGGCATTGTCGCTGTTCTCCACGAGCGTTCGCAGCGGGCGCGGGCTGGAAGAGAGGTGTCGCAGGAAGGCGCGGTGGTGCCGCGGCATGTACGACTGCATGCGCACAAGGAACGGTGTCGCAGGGGCGGACGGGGCGGAGCTGAACGACGCGGTCGACGCAGGCGGGGGCGGGGCCGGCTCTGGTGCAGGCGCAGCGGCGGGGGGCTTGGTCCCCGCGCGCGCGAGGGGGAAGTTCGTGTGCGAGTAGCGGTCGACGCCGAGGAAGACGTCGAGCGCATGTATGAGCGAGCTCTGCCCGGCGCTCGGGCCCGAGAGCTCCGGGGGGTACTTGAGCGCGGGGTCGCGCTCCATGCCCTCGAAGACCCACCTGCGCTTCTGCGGGTCGGAGTCGGCGCCTTTGAACCACGGGCGGATCTCGTCGTAGAAGACGCGCGGGTCGCACCCCTCGCGCACGGCGCCCAGGATGCGCGTGAGCTCGCCGATGACGCGCGCGAGGTCGTGCAGCAGTGCGGTGATGCGGCGGAGGGCCGTCGCGTCGCCGATGAAGGCCTCGTCCATCATTGCCCGCATGAGCCCGAGCGCGTGCACCCCGCGCAGCTCGATGCGCGCAGAGGAAAGGTAGAACTCTTCTTCGTCGCGCGTGCCGGTGAAGAGCGTCAGGCACCGGAGGTTGTCGAGCGCGGGGACGGGCGGCCGGAAGCTGTCAGGTGGGGGAGGCACGCGGAAGGCCCAGTTGTATAGAACGTCGTCAGAGTAGGTGAGAACGGGTGGGAGCTGCAGTTGGGACGAGACTTGCAGAAGGGGGAGCGTGACGGGAGGGGGGATGCGGATTTCCGGGGCAGAAAGGGGTATCGTGTGCACGTAAAAATGCATAACCCATGCAAGGACATGGTGCGCGCGGCGCAGAAGGAATTCAGAAGCACTGAGCCCTTCGGTGGAGAGGATAGGCAGCTGAGCGAGGGTCCATCAGCATGGCTAAACGTGTGAGATTGACTTGAGAAGTACTCACTTCGCGAACGCGGGCTCGCCATCGTTCGGCCCGGGCAGCATCATCATCTGTCAGCCCATCTTTAGATGCGACCTGCAGGTTGCTCGTCAAGGCCTCGTCCAGTGCGGCCTCCCATGGCTCCCATTCTGCCGGCAGACGGGTTAGCGGGGGTTGGGGTGGCATAAAACCGGTGCGGGGGTCGACATCGAAATCGTGGGCGGCGACGGTCGACGTGTCGGGCCTGCCGAGCATAGGAAACCCATGGTCGGGTCGCGGTAGCGCGAGGAAATGGTCTGGGGGAAGGGGATTCATGTCTGGCGTGATGGTCGAATTCAGAACAAGCCGGGACGGCGGTCCAAAAAGCAATCAGCCCAGCGCGCGGGTAGTCGTCTGTTGTGCGCGGCAGGTGAAGGTGTGTTGGTCAGGAGACAAGAGTCGTGGGGTATTTAGACGGGGCGCGTTGGAGGCGACGGTGGCGGGCCCGGAGCATAGTGGCTGAAGTCCAGACTGGCTGAAAAAGATTGATGACCAGAATAGTAATCTAGCCGAGCCGTGCGCTGCCGATCTCGCGCAGTGTGAGCTGCGATTAGCCCGCTCTGTCGTCATTGCGCTTCCTCTTCCTTTGGGATCTCTCTGCTTCCAGTCCGGCGGTTCTTCTGGCACACATGCGAGAATGCTGACTGAGGTCATCCAACTCTGTTCCTAAGGCTGCCGCCGCGCGGTGGCGGTACACCCCTCGTAGCGCCTCGCGATAAAATCACTCCGCGACGTTCCATTTCAGCGGCAAGCAAAGACAACTCTGTTTTCAAGTTAGGACTACCTGGGACTCACCATCTGTAGCTGCTCACCGCTGAGATACTGCTCGGATGGTCTGGGAGCATGTTGCTGGGATGGCTTCTGGAATCTCCGCAGCGGCTGACAGACACATCGGGCATCCGAGGTCCTCGTACTTTCCCCCCTGGATGACTATTATTCGAGATTGCCACCGTGACCGTTTTCACAAGACTTCTCGGAATACTCCAGGACTACGATATCTCCTCGAGAATGCAAGTTTATATCGCTGATTCGTATGACTCTTGTGACTGCTCACGTCATGGCCGAGCTATGCTGAATGTGTACTGTGGGATGCGACTTTGCGCAGCTTCGCCAATCTCGGAGGATCCATCGGGGTGTTCGGCGCGACTGTGAATTGAGATGAAGTGAAGGAGATGGGCTCAGCCATCCTGGGAGCGCAGATCTGGCCACGTAGTCGTCGGCTCCGGTCTCTGACGCTCACCTGTCTTACCGGTCCGCTGTATCCCCATTCACACGTCTTCGCGGCGGTCCCGACCTCGTCTACACATTAGGGCCTCTGCGACTCTCGCCATCTGATAGGCTTACAGGGATGAACGATATAGCTAGGATGACTCATCCTCGAGCGTTGCTGATCATTGGGCCAGTCTAGTAAGTATCTGTCGCTTAATGATCCCTGTGTCTTACCTAATGTTCAGACCGATTACTCCTCTGCACCCGACACACGAACGCTGTTAAGTATGCAAGTCCATCCGACGCGAGAAACTCTCCTGAGGTCACTCACAGGCGTCACTCACAGGCGTCAATATCAAGCCCATGCTCGTTGTGGAGAAGCGGTGCTGATCGTCTTGCGAAGCGCCACAGGAATCGTCGAACGTACTCTCAACGAGGCCGTCCATGACAGCATCATCGTGGATGATGCAAAGTTTGACCCAGCTCATCGTCATTGTCGCCGTACGTATGATTGTCCATGAGTCTGTTGTTGCCATGTTCATGGGATTATCTTAGGAGGCTTCACTAAATATACTCCGACGTCGAGAAGCCGAGGAACAAGCCGGGAGCCTCTCGGATGAGCTGGAAGTGCAGGGACGCACTATGCACCCGCATGGCATCTTGTTGATATGTGCACATGTCACCTTATGGCCGCTTTGTCAAGAAGTCGGGTAAGCAGCGGTCTCGGGGTGCGCAACGTTGTCGTCGTTGACCTCAGATGCAGAACGACCACTGACTGTGCAGTCGACAGTGCTACGTTCTCCTGAAATACAGATACTATGGTGTATAGAACTTGTACCATGGAATGTGGTGTGCTATCGACATCTCCCGACACAGCCCGTGAGAACTACGACTTCAGGGATCCAATAGCCTTCGAATATGCGATGGTTTAGTTCTCCTGAGGGTGTATCCAGTTCAGTGACACCATGCCCCGGAGCCTACTGACTGTATCGCCTCAAACTGCTCATTTGATTCTTGTGTATGATGTTACAGTCTGTCAGAAACTCGTAGTGTGTCGCGCGCATAGTCGACAAAATGCACAGTCCAAAAAAGGTATACACCATGCATAGTAGGCAGATCCTGTGCCTTGACGCTGCCTCACTACAGAATTGGCGTCTGCGGCTAAGTCTCTTTGCATCACTACCGCTCACCAGTACCACTGAACAATGCCGACCAGAGAAACCAGAATTGCAGATGACGTTCTTGCTAATTCGATCACCATCCTCGAGACGCTCAACCAAGTCTCCAGTGCTGCGGGCGTGGTGCCTCTCGTTGGCGCCATTATCGCAACTTGCGTGACCGTCTTACAAACTATTGAGGTGCGGCCTCTGCATGATCTCCCCAACCATTTAATTCAACCAGAGAGAGCCAGAAGGTCAAATCCATCCGAGATCGCGCCGATCGTCTTGCAAAGCGCATCACCGGGCTGGCAGAACACATCGAACACACGATCCGTAGCGACACCGATGCGGCTGATGCAAGTCTTGAGACCAATCTACTCATGCTACTACAGTACGGAACACCATAATCGTGCTCAGTATCGCTGTCTAACATGCCATTTCTCACAGGACGCTTGAGCGCATCAACCGGGATATCACCAAACTACGTACGAAAAAAGGATTCAAGCTATTTCTGCAGCAAGCCAGTCTCAATGACCAGCTTGATGATATCGTTGATAATTTGGACACCGCATGGCGTTCCTTTGACGTACGTACTCTACTCACTCTATCTCTCTCGTGCATGTGTGGTTCAGATATTGTCTCCCAGACCTGCTGCCTCATACGTCTACAGCAGAAAATGAACCACCAGGCTCAGGATCAACAACGACAAGCCATATACGATGACAGGCAGGTCAGTACCATCTGTCCATTACATCCCAGATATGACCTCATAGCATAGACCAGTACCGATTGTTTCGTCCTTCCGATATACGTCTCCGAGAAGTGAGCAAGCCATGGAACGTATCAGGTATTGCCTACGGTGAAGAGTGGAGTGGTGAATGGGAGGGCCGGGCTGTCGCAGTACGCATCATCAGGGGCGAGTTAAGCTCGGACGTGAGTCATTCGTACTATGTATGGATCCATGCAGTCGTCTACTGATTTATTATAAATATAGGTTTCTACAGCACTCATTTGTAGAAGCTCTCCCCGAACGTGAGCTCTTGATATTCACATATTCACATTGAAAGAATGACTCTTCCCTGTATCAGGTATCACCCTTACGTTGCTCAGATACTTGGCTATTCCCATCCTGATATCCCGGAGAGATTTTATGTTCTAGAATCTGGTAACGATCAAACAAATCGTCTGGTACACAAACGCTAAATTTCCACAGGATCTGTCCCGCTGGCGCAATGCTATGCCATCGCCGATGTAAGAACAAGACTTATCGTCTGGCTTCAGATGGTTCGTTCAATTGTGCTACTCGCATTGCCACATCTATAATGGTTTCCAGATGCTCGATCATCAGGTATCTCAAGCTACAGATCAATCTGCTTGTGATCCTAAGCTACATCACATAGACAGCCCGGCGTGATGTATTGCAGCTGCCCCCGCAGACCTCGTACCACGTCAGTCCTGGTTCCGACATAGTATAAGATTACTTACATAACTCTCGAAACGGGAACGTTTCATATCAGGATTGCGACGAACAGATGTGCTTACAGACAGCCTCTCTCAATGCTAATGGAAGGCTCCTATTAGCTATGGAGGATCTCGTCGGTGGATCCTCTGCGTGTATGTGGACATCATGGGTTGACCACTTCGATCCTGTAAGTATCGTCAATAGTCTATCATTTCGTCCCCCTTTGCTTACCAAACGCTTTAGCATTTGCAAAATGACCGCGACATATACTACGTCCCATACGATGACAAAGTTGTGGAAGAGATGATGTCCTCCCTAACATATGAAAGACACAGCAACATGATCTTTGATTGGTCATCTCTAGGGAGCTTCGGTATCTTGGATAATCATCCTGCCGTCGGCGACTATGGATTTATCACCGCTTTTGATGAGTTTGTGCGCCTCGGAAACATTATGGATCTGGTGCTTGGCGACCGGCGGTTGTCGGAAGGCTTGGTTAAGATTCAACACCGCATATTTCCAGATGAAGAGAGTGAAATGACGGATGGAATACCACGAATTCTTCAGTACGTCATCCGATGATCTTATGGTCTACGTACCATACATATGAATTCTCCGCAGCATTGAGCTGGACGACACTCCGATGCATGGAATGTATTATACTCATGTGCTTGGTAGCGTGTCGCTCAAAGATTGGTGCATGTTGGCCTGGTGGGATCAAATGGACAGTATCGCACGAGAACACCGGCTTCCAATCCACGAATTGGTAGTTAGTAAGTTCGCTCCGTTTGTGCTTTCTTGAAGACGTCTGACAGTGAGCTATGGTAGTTAACGAGCACCAACTATTTGCATCTCTGTATACTCTTCCAGACATCATGACTCCAACGTGTCCGGAGGACACTATCGGGCTCGTTGCTGATAGGATTACAAGCCCAGAAAACGTCTCCACTCCAGCTTCACAATTACCAGCAGTCTTCGAGGAGCCCTCATTATGTATGGGTATGTTCACAAGAATATCTGGCAGCTTCATCTATGTCTTATATGACTGCAAGGATGTATGGATGTGTATTTTCATCGCACCCTCAGCGACGAGGATCTCGGCCGAGGACCAGCTGACTTGTGGGGATACTTTTCAGACGACCCGGAGCCTATTCCAGAGCCTTCGCCCAATTTTGAGGTACCGGGCTTTCTGACTGAATGCAGGTGAGCGGCAAGAGATTAGATGTTATGCTATGATTTGATCGAGTTTTAGTTCGCGAGCGAAGTGGCACAGACTAACAGCTCTGGAAGCTGAGTTATATCTATGTCTGAAACGACAAACGAAATCCAGAAGGTCTAAGTCTACGGGGAGCTGATAAACTACAAGTGAGCCGCAAGATTACCCTGCTATGCTACCTTATAGATTGACATATGACTATTAGACACCTCGAAGATATCATCCAATATCTGAGGCGTAGCGTATCCCACTAAGGGTGAATGGCAGTCGTGATGGTTCCAACGACCAATATCTCCTGAGAGATCTCACCTTACCTTCTTACTCGCGATGTTAACCTGAATGGACTTTGTGGACGCACATAGAAATCTACGCTGAATGTAGTACTCAAATGGCGTTAACCATAAAAGGAGTCCTTAGAACGACTGCAGTCCCGTGCTTTGACTTTGCTTCGCGACTTCGTTTGCCATGTGGGACATGCGTGATCCAGTCCGACACCGTCATGGCCACTGAGAGCGGCAGAATTGCGTCTCGGCCCCTAGCCATTCGATCGTCGTCCTCGAGATACGTCACCCAGTGCCTGTCTTGTCGGCACCATCATCGGGAGCCGCATGAGTCCACTACGAGCAAGCGAGGTCATGTATCCGTGCTACTCATGCACTGGCGTCCTAAACGCGGACACTGCATAACGTAAAAATATGTCGGTGCTTGAAACACTGCATCGCGGCCATCCGACGATCAGCAAAGCAATAAAATGCCGAGTTTATGTCTCGAACAGAAGGCTTCAAGACTCGATGCGTCACTGTCAGCCTCGGCACGCCACCTCATTCCGAAGAATCCCCCGGTTCTCTCTCCTAAAGCGTGAAACATGGCAAGAGATCCAATTAAAATTGTATGAAACCTTCGTGAAGCACTATGCAGAGGCAATTACAAGCGAAACGCTCCAGTCAAATAGATTCCCGTCGATGGGTCCAATGACATAGCCGGAGGAACAAGGGTGGACACCGCTCAGTTGATCGTGAACTGGTTAGACTGCGCGAGAATAGTGTCCATATGGTATGCGTCCTTGACGAGGTTGACTTGGTATCCATTACCGGGCGTCAAGCCACCGCTAGGTGAGTTCACGGTGGCGCTGCCCTGGTTGCCCGTGACAAACCCTGCGAGGACCTGTTGGGTGGGTGGGTAGTGGTTCTATTCGTGATTTTGTCACGGACGTCAGTGTAAGCTGCAAGAAACACGGGGCGACGCACCTGGTTGCTGAGGACGATGGTGAAGTTCTGCGGGTCGGTGTTGACCATGATCCAGGATACTGTGTTGGGACCGTTGGCAGTCCAAATGGTGTCGTTGGTGGGGTACGTGACGGTGTAGGCAGAGGCCGATGCGGCGAGAACGAGGGCGACGGCAAAGGAGCGCATGTTGATGAATGTTACCGGAGATCCGAGAGTAGAGAGCTTCTGGGATGCGTCGAAGGCGGATCGCCGGTGGGAGTAATCCAGCAGGGGGCGAGCTGGTGGTAGAAGCTGAAAATGGGTATTTCGGATACGCAAGCTGTTGTTCGCTCTCAAATACAAGCTCTGGCTGGCTTGCAGGTGGCTGACACCGGACTGCCTGTGTCAGCCACCCTATGCCAGCCATCTGCCGGCGACTATATGCGCCCAAAAGTGGCCTCGGGCCCTGAAAGAGCAATATCCCGAGTTTCCGTGAAAAATAACTGCATTGTAGGATATGTCGTCAATTTAGAGAGACTCAAGGGCAGTGAAATCGGAGCCACAGCAGCATCGAAAGCCAAAGGGCCCGAAATTCAAGTCGCCACCCAAGTTTGGAGTGATTGATGCACCTGCCATCATCAGAGAGTTTTTGTCGCCCCTGCAGCATAGGAAGTACAGTGAAACGAGAGGTGTCCATACCGTTCAGCGACGAGCACGGTAGGGAGTCGGACTGTCGCGACTCTCAAAAGAGCTCAACGTCGACGCCGCAGAGCTTATGTCAGCAGCGGAGCTCGGCGCGAGAGCCGGGAGGCCGCTTTCGTCAGGCGGCGAAGGCAACGTCGCCCGCAACTCGTCTTCTCGTCCTCTTCAACGTCTCTTCTCGTGTTCCTCATGCTGTTTTCTAGCGAGGCGTAACAAACGCGCAAGAGTCGAATTTCCATGCTGTGCCGAGGCGACGCGCAACTTAACGCATCGCGGGTGCGGGCGGGCTGACACAAGCTCCCCGGACATAGGCTATAGCATCTAGTACCGCGCGGACTCTGCTGGAAAGGACATCTACGGCTTAGACCCTCCGTTTTGTTCAAATTGTTCTGTTGTATCATCATGTCCGCAGTGTGAATATGACTCAACATCTTTCCCCTTGCTCTGTGGGAGTTGTCAAGTGCCGACTCGCGGATGTCAATCTGGAACCCTCTGAACCACGGATACTACGCCGCTTGTGAGCCAAGGATATGACAGGGTAGATGGACAGGACGAGAACACCGAAGGATCGGTCATCGGCTTGAGTGCATGGGAGAAGACTTGGTGTAGGACAGCATAAAAGGTGCGCGTGTTAGATTTTGTTTCGCCACTCCACATATTCAGCGCTATCGTACCGCATACTAAACACTACTACCACCATGTCCGCCCAGCAGAAGGCACTCTTCCTCACTAAGAAACACGGCGACTGGGAGGTCGGGACCACCGAGGTACCTACGCCTGGACCCGGGCAGCTACTCGTCAAGGTTGAGGCGACCGCGCTGAACCCGCTCGAGGTTGGGATCCAAGTGCGTGGGATACTCGTTGAGGACTACCCTGCCATCCTCGGAGTGGACGCAGCAGGCACCGTCGAAGCGCTCGGCGAGGGTGTGGCGGACTTCGCTGTGGGCGACAGGGTGTGAGTGAGCAGTAGTAAATGAGTGGATCTCTACTAACATCAATGCCATGCTTGTATGGTAGCCTTATCGAAGGTTCCTTCATCAACGGCAAAGGTACCTTCCAGCAGTACACCCTAGCGGAAGCGGTCGTCTCCGCGAAGATCCCAAACAACATCACCTTCGACCAGGCCGCGAGCGTCCCGCTGGGCCTCGCCACCGCCGCTCTCGCGCTCTTCGACCAGGGCTCTGCGGGACTCCCCCCTCCGTGGGAAGAGAGCGGTAAGGGCAGATTCGCTGGAAAGCCCTTCGTGCTCTTCGGCGGAGCCACGTCTGTCGGGCAGTATGGTGCGTCCATCCTGCCACCGCTTACCATTCCAGCACAACAGCCTACTCACTTCCGTCTCCACAACAGCTATCCAGCTCGCAAAGCTCTCCGGCTTCTCGCCCATCATCGCCACCGCCTCACCCAGCAACGCACCGTACCTCCACACGCTCGGCGCGACGCACGTCCTCGACCGTGCCCTCGCGCCTGACGCGCTCCTTTCCCAAATTACCCAACTCACGAGCGGCGTGCCCGTCGAGATCGTCTTCCTCACCGTCCAGCTCCCCTCGCTCGAGCTCCCCGTGTCCGTGCTCGCGCCCGGCGGGACGCTCGCGACGGTCTGGCCCGTGATCGACGACGCGAAGCGGGCGGCGGCGCCCGGGAAGAAGGTGGCAGGCGTGTATGGAAGCGCGAATACGAAGGCGACGAGGGAGACGGGACATAGCTTGTACAGGAGCATCCCGCGACTGCTAGCGAGCGGCGAACTTAAGGTAAGTGGGGGTCTGGGAACAGCGAAATTATGATGGACGATATACTGACCCCTTTGGTCGCGGATGAAGCCTAACAGGGTCGAGAACCTCGCGGATGGGCTCAAGGGCATCGCTGCGGGCCTGAAGAAGATGGAGAAGGGCGAGGTTAGCGGGGTCAAGCTTGTTGTGCGCCCGCAGGAGACTCTGTGAGCATGATGGTGAGGTGAATTCCCAAAGCCAACTGTCAAGTCGATTCATGAAGAATTATAGCAATCGTCATTAGTGTATAGTCAACCCCTCTCCACGAACATGTAGCTTGCTGTGTATGTAGGCTCTGATATGTCGTGGTCTGCTCGTGTAACTAGTTGTATATGAGCTGTCGATCGCGTCATGCGTGTGATTACTCGCGCTAGGTGGACGCGATGCGACGCTACTTTACTGTGTCAATCATTCACAATGCTAATTCAGTCTCGTCTCGTGTGCTCTCTCCACCAGCTCTTGTATACGCGCTATCCTTCTGCTATGGTCTCGATCAATCCCACACTGCAGCGGCACCAACAGAGTCATGATACTTCATCAGAATCAGAGATATGCTGCGCTGCACCCGTTACCCGGCAATCTGACTGCTCTAGTTAAGTATATATACCCGCTACAGAAGCACTATCTACTACATGAGTACTTAGGGTGCGATTGCGCAAGCCGAGGTTTGTCTCCATATCTCTTCCCTTGACCACCACCCGTTGTCAAGCAGCCGCTGCTCAACGTCTATCCATGATCATGACCCCCGGAGCACCTGAGTGCAAGAACCCACGCATCATCATGGTGCATTCTCGGTCATCTGTCCCGGATACGGTTTTGTGATCTGCACATCACGGCGTACCAGACTTACAGAGATCACTGCCCCGTTTGCACCGCGCCCGGTAGGATGGCAATGATGGAGCAGCCCCAAGACCAATTGAGCAAAACAGTTTCGAAGTATCTGTGCGCACGATCCTGTGTCGAGATCTCACCCTGCATTCAGTGGCCTTGCAATCTCCACCGCCTGCGCGCTTACCGCGCTCGTTACGTTCCAAGTGCCGACGGTGTACGAAGATCTGGAAGGGCGCGATAATGTCAATGGAGCGACCACGGTAGAGACCTGCGAGTGTCAGATACGTGTATGCGCAAATTCACGGCGATGTCTATGGCGCAGTGGAACATGTGCCTGCACGATGCGCCGTGATTGATCCTTGCTCTGCGCGGTTCGGCGGGTAAAGAGGTCAGCTAGGCAGACAAAGAGTACATCCAGAAGCAGAAGTAGAGACGCACATACGAGTAATATGTCAAGGAATGGCTCTGCCCGCGCATGTGCCACCGCCTCCTGGGTATGTTCCTGGCGCATATAGTTGCCGTTCCTGCGTACCGCTTCCAATCTCGCGAACGACACAACGGAAGCTCAGGGGTCATCCGACAAGATGCTCAAGAATATACCGCCATTCTTTAGATGCAAACTCCTGCACCCGTTCTGGAGGACTTGTTACACACCCGACTCCATCCCGCCTCCTCTCTGGCGGGCGAGAGTGCACGGGTCTTACAAGACATGCCCCTTCGTTATCCTCGATACCGCTCACGTCCTTGAGCAGACAGGAGCCGCCTGCATCACGTATCCCCGCACCGTGCTGGTCGCTCCGCTGACCGGAGCGGTCGAGATACATGCGAAATAGTGATCACTAGAGCCAGGATGGTGTAGAGGTCCACGCGGTCGCGAGGCGCACACACTCCTTGTCGATGCTCAAACACTTCTCCATGAAGTGCTTCGAATCTGAGGTGGTGAGTGGTAGCTAATTCGTGTTCTGAGATCATGGAGTGGACGTACCTAGACGAGCCACACGCGGCCGTTTCCCGTCTTCGGGGCTGGTTAGTTGTCCTCTTCATTCCCAGCGTTCACAGAGTGAAGTTGTTGCGATTCCTTTCGATGAGCGTATTATCCATGCTGGTACGAGTAGTCGGGTGGAGCTAGGATCGAAAACCGACAAAGCGAAAGGGTGACCATAGTGGTGCGATCGAATCTCGATTCTCCTGAGTTCTGACCTGTCGAAGCCGCCGCGTCAGCGGTCACGTGCATCGTCTGCGCAGCCTCGTAGGGCTTCGCACTACTACCACTGCTGATTCTTGCAGTCGCCGATTATCAAACGACAGACGGTGTTTTGCGTTCACATCCCGTGGATTGCTCGATACGAGAGGGGATTATCCAAAGCATTGACTCTTACGCAGGTCATCGCCCACCGCTCTATGTGCGCTAACTGCACTGCATGCCAAGGGGAAGCTTCTTAGGGCACTGTCCCGGACGGACCAGCTACAGCATTCGGTGTCTATCATGCCACATGAGCGCGAAAGGCGTATTCCTGTGCGTCAATGAAAGCATACCGGTGCAGCATCAACTAAGCCCCACAAGCTAGATTCGGAATCCAACTATCCTCCGTGTCTTCTGTGCCCTGAAATGCGCTGTAGACATGTTCTACGCCATGCACACGCGTGTCTCGACCGCATGCCGAGCTCTACCCTCGTCAACTTCGTTCATATCTTCTACACCTTGTGATAGGATCCATGCTGTGTCGGCCACTGTTGGTCGCAGCCAGTCTACCTCCGACGGAGCTTCTGAGGGCAGTGTATACGATGAGGCCAGCTACTAGTGTATTCGGATGCCAGAGAACTATCTGTGGCTCGGGCTACTACCATATGTGCTACAACAGAACCTGTGCAATAGTATATGCACAGCGCTGAAGGCTCGCGGGCTCGGATCTGACAGATTTAAGGACACTTCATCGACGTACTTCCTCTCCCCTCATCCTGAACGACCCACTGCCCAAATCCCGGCGCTCAACGCAACGCGACCCCGTCCATAGACCGACAACTCCCACAATGGCTGATCCCTCGCGGCGCTGGTTAAAGCGTGGCGTGCCTGATGTCCTACAAGGGCCCTGGAAGCGAAGGAAACCAGATTCAGTGCAAGCCCCAAGAACGGCGACGAGCTCTTCGACTGATCCGTCTACTTCGTCACAGCATTGGATGGCAGACGCTGCTGTATTTCCCAGTCACGTTTCACACGGATTCAGCTACCCGCCTGCGGGCGCGGTGGGGCTCGAGATGACTTCGTCACAACCATGGGGGTGGACCGCCGTTGTACCTTCAGTTCACACCGGAAGCGAGTCCATACACCAACCATCGAGTATACCGAGAGTGGAGACGAGCACCTCACCAGGAAGAACAGGATGGGTGGTGTTGAAAGAGGTACTCAAAGCGGTCAGGGACGGCAGTGATCTATTCTTGCCACTGAAGGCAGCTCTAGTCGGCGTTGTCGAGGTGATGGATATAGTCGATGTGAGCACCAGTCTCTTGTTGAATCATCTGGGTTGCTGTCTGACGGTGTCAACAACTCTGATCACCTGCCGAACAGAACATCGGGGAAGCTCGAGATGGATTTGAACGGGTAGCGCAAGATATTGGTCAGCTACTGCGGACTTTGTCGCCGTACGGGACAGAGCAACATGCAAGTCCGCTGGTCTGTCGGCGCCTGCAACGCATAGAGGAGTGAGTATCTCGTTGCATGCGGCTTATGCACCGAAAGCTTATGCACTTCAGAGTACTCAATCACGTCAAGAAAAAGATCGAAGACAAGACACGACGAAACTGGATGCGACGTGCGTTTGAATCATGGACGGATGTTAAAGAGGTTGAGAGCGCATTTCGTGAACTGGCCACTATGATGAATGATATCCAAGTACGTCGCAGCTGATCCTGTGTGACGACATGTCTCTTATCTCCTAACACAGCTTGAGTGCAATCTTCATACTGAGCGCATCGCTGAAGACCTCGACATGTCAAGTGAGCATTTCCGTTGCATAGCCGCCACACTGCTGACATGCAGCAGGACTACTAGCACAGCTTCAGCATGTTCCGGATGCTGGAATTGATGCTCAAAGCGGTGCCGAATGCATGCAAGGCACTCGGGAAGCCCTCCTAGGTGACTTGAAGTCCTGGAGCGGTGATTTTGCAGCTCCACGTATATTCTGGCTCGACGGTATGGCAGGCACGGGGAAATCTGCTATTGCCCGCTCACTCTGCATGATACTTCGTCGCGCCGGTATATTCGGGGGTAGCTTCTTCTGTTCCAGAGGAACCAACCGAGATGACATCAAGCGCATCATCCCTACACTCGCAGTATCGCTCGCCTACCAATTCCCAGCATACAAACGGACGCTATTGGAGGTACTGCGAAAGCACCCGGATGCGGGACACGACAAGGTTGACACCCAGGTGGAACGCCTGCTTCGGGGCCCCCTTCGCGAAGCATTCGGTGACGTGTTACCTATTCTGGTACTGGTCATTGATGCCCTCGACGAGTGTGCAGACCAGAAGGCCACGTCGACAGTCCTCACCCACCTCCTCCAAGTATCGCCACACATGCCCATCAAATTCTTCGTCACCTCACGCCCCGAACAGCACATCCGCGCTCAATTTGAGAGAGGAGATCTTCGCATTCGACGCATACTCCGTCTGCACGACATAGAAACGAGTATCGTCGAGACAGATATACTTCTTTACATCCGTCATCGTCTCCATGAAGTCCGACGTTCCATGGCCGCCTCGGAGCCCTCGTATTCGTTCCCTCCCGAATGGCCCACCGATGCGGACATTGTCACCCTCGCGTGCCACGCAGGGAAGCTTTTTATCTACGCGTTCACGGCAACAGAATATATACAAAGTGTGGATCCTGTGGGACGTCTGCGTAGGTTTACTGGCCTCGAGAATACCACCGGCAAGCCGTTCTACGGACCACTGGATGATGTATACACATTCATCCTCGACAAAGCTCTGGATCCCAAACATTACGAAGCGGAAGAACTTCACACCATCAGGCGGATTCTAGCTGCAATACTCACTGTCCGTGAGCACCTATCCCTGGATATCCTGGCCAATCTAATTGGTATACCTGCACAACGGATCCGCGTCATGCTACAGGCACTCCACGCTGTTGTCGATGTTCCTCCCCTGGATGATGTCGGTGTCATATCGACATTCCATGCTTCGTTCGGAGACTTCATGACCACTCCTGAACGCGCCGGGCAGTTCTTGATTGACCGGCAAACTGGTCACCGTGACCTAGCGGACTGTTGCATCCGAATCATGGACTCTGAGTTGCTACACTTCAACGTCAATAAATGCACCACATCGTATCTCCCTAACGACAAGCAACTGTGCGCAGCGCTTCCAAAACAACTCACGTACGGATGCTCGTATTGGTCCGACCACGTCATCGCTCTCAAGGATGCGTCTGGACAGCTGCAGGATTTGGATTCCGTGTTATCACGAAAGCTCTTATTCTGGCTTGAGGTCCTCAGCACGCTGCGGCAGCTTAATCGAGCGTCTATCATGATAATGCAACTGCTTACCGCTCACGAGTTGGTAAGCCCCCAAAATTACGCGATGTACGTATGCGTCGTCACATTGCTCATCATTTTATTGTCAGCATATGGCAGACGATCGGTCGCGATTTCTTCGAGATGCGAACACCTTTGTTCTGTCCTGCAGAGAAGCAATCGAGAGCAGTGCGCCTCACATATATCTCTCTGCACTCCCGTCCATTCATTCATCTTCGAAGATTGCGGAAGCATTCTGGCCGGAGTTCATGAACGTGCCTGTGATCATGACAACGGGCATCAACAGGCGTCGTAATATCCTCCAGCATATCGATACTGCGACATATGTAAAGGCGGTCACATTCTCTCCGGATGGGACCCGGATCGTATCTGGCTCGGAGGACAAGACCATCCGCATCTGGGATGCGAGCACGGGTCAGGCGCTGCTCGAGCCACTCGAGGGGCACACGGAGGAAGTCACCTCTGTCGCATTCTCCCCAGATGGGACCCGCATCATGTCTGGCTCCTACGACAAGACCATCCGCATCTGGGATGCGAGCACGGGTCAGGCGCTGCTCGAGCCACTCGAGGGGCACACAAGTCATGTCAGCTCCGTCGCATTCTCCCCAGATGGGACCCGCATCATGTCTGGCTCCTACGACAAGACCATCCGCATCTGGGATGCGAGCACGGGTCAGGCGCTGCTCGAGCCACTCGAGGGGCACACAAGTCATGTCAGCTCCGTCGCATTCTCCCCGGATGGGACCCGCATCGTGTCTGGCTCATGGGACCACACCATCCGGATCTGGGATGCGAGCACGGGTCAGGCGCTGCTCGAGCCACTCGAGGGGCACACATGTCCGGTCTTCTCCGTCGCATTCTCCCCGGATGGGACCCGCATCGTGTCTGGCACGTACGACAAGACCATCCGCATCTGGGATGCGAGCACGGGTCAGGCGCTGCTCGAGCCA
>KB445818.1:139078-287272 GCA_000320605.2 Gelatoporia subvermispora B
CTTACAGTAAATAATTGAATTAGAATGTTGATTTTTGCTATTTTGCGTGCGCTGATAGAGTTCTATCAGCGACATCGGTCGCGGTCGAACGCATTTTTAGCCGCGGGCGGCTCCTTCTCTCACACATACGAAACGGCCTCTCGGGCGAGTCTGTCCGTGCACTTCTGTGTCTCGGTGAGTGGTATCGCCACGGGCTTCTCAAGGACAAACATATCAGATGAGGACGCAAATCAAATTTAGTGTTATGATCGAGCATTTAGTACGAGCTTGTACTGTACAGTGAATGAGAGCAGAGGCCTACTCGGAGTGACAACCCGTATATGAACCCCTCACCCTCGTGTACCCGCGCTACCCTTGCAATACCCGTACCCGCCTGACGGGTCCGTACCCGTGGCGGGTAAGGGTAGGGGTGATGCTCCGGACACCCGGGGGTTCACCCCTGCAAAGCACTAATCGTCGAGGCTCAACTCTGCATGCCTGCTCCGGTACCGTCGTAGCCAAGTTACGAGCGTTGTCCTCAACGTCCATCGTTAGCCGCCCTCTGGCTCTCCCCATATCTCCGGATACGATGCACTCGGAACCTGCGCATCTCTCCTAGAGACGATGAAAGACGCCTCTGCCGCAGTATCTGTCATACCTCTCCTAGGTCCAGTCATGGGAGTCACTACTAACCTTATTCGGACTGTCTAGGTGCGGTGCGTGAACAAGTTGGTATCAGCACCCAAGTGCTTGAAGATAGCACATGTGGATAATGCCGTCTCGCATGAGTTGCAGGTCGCAGATGCGTATCGCCTGGCGAGGTTCAGGTCGCTCACCAGTCGTCGAGTAAGCCGCTTCCAACTCTCTGAGCTTGAATGCTGACTTCATCGAACTACGTTCCAGGACACTCATGGCTATCCGCACTGACGTCGGGAAGATCAAGACGTGGATCAGCAGGATCCTGCAGCATGGCACCTTCAGCGACGCTTCTGACGACCACATGGAGACGCGAGACGCTGCCTGGCGTTTGTTCGATGTATTTGCTCTTCAGCCGCTGCGCATATACGCGCCATTCAACAGCATACATACTTCGTACATATCTGCCACTCATAGATCTGCAACACATAGATCTGCAATAGAAATCGGAATTGCGGTCGCGACAATCTTTACACCTGACCGTGACACGGGGAACTAGCACATCACATGCCGATGTCGTCGTCGTATGATGCCCGGTAGGGACATTGCAGGAACGTGTTATTTCAGGCTAATCTTCCAATAAATTCTCAGCTCCGTCTCTTTCGCTGGTACAATGTACTCCTCAACAACCCTAACGGTCCGTGGAGCCTGAGCGACAATGCCAACGGGACGGAATCCGAGGGGCAGATGGCCTGGGAGGATTATCGCAGTCCGCGTCTTTGACGAGGTCCTTTCGTCTCAGGTGAGCGGACATGATCTTCACTCGCGGAAAGGGATCACTGACTGAAAAGAGTTAAGACCTCGTGCAGCTGATGGATTCCATTCTACGAGCGCGCGCTAGCACGAGCCCGCCTGCTCTCGGGAATGCTATTGGCTGACTAGCTCCAGGAAACGTCTATTAATCGCAAGTGCAGGAGAAGTTCTGCGTGAGGTAGACCGGTCCATACATTGATCGAACTTATACTAGTGTATCTCAAAGAGAGGTTGAGTTGCAGGTCATTGAGGTTTCTCCCGATACCCCATATCCCCGGAGGTGGCTCAGGATGTTACTGCAGGCGGCTAGTACCTCATAATTTAGCATATCGATATGCACTGACGTTGCATTTCCAGCTCGCGGACTATGCCGCACGTACCATATCGCTGCGACTTCCATGGAAGAATCTATGCGTTCCTCATGGGACTTGTATAGATCCGTCGAGGTAAAAGCTGCGATGACTCACATCTGCAAGCCCGGGAGAGAACAGATATCTCATTGCCACCGACAAAGATCCACTAGAGCACGGGACGTATGGTACGTTAGGCTGTGGTCGTTTGTTTATGACGACGTGAACACACACGATATCTCGTCTTCGCGGATTCCACCTCATGCGCGAAGTCGGCAAGCGCTGGCAGTCCCGAGGGGCCAACCTCTCCACCTGTGGTAGCACTCTCGCAGACTACGGATACATAAGCGCTGCGCCTGGTAGGACGAAGTCTCTCGTGCGGCTAGGGACCATCAGGGACATTCTAAGGCCGCCCGTCAGTATGCGGGCGGGGTCCCCGGAGGATTCGAGCGAGGCGCCCATTGGGTCAACCCATCTGCGATGCACCAGGCGCCACGCTGATGTTGATATGTATGATTGCGCAGCTTCTCTGCGGCGAGCGACGTTGCGCACGAGTGCGCGACCTTGACATATTTGGTTTTCCTGCAGGAGTGATGCATGAAGGTATATTGGAACAGGCTTCTAGACATCGGGAGAGCGCACGAGGTCGCCCCGCATGAATTCGTCCGCAGTAAGTTTGGCGATGTGTTTTGCTTCAGCCAATGGCCATACTCTCGCAGTTTACAAGAGTGAGTGCGCAGCATAATTCGTTCTGATGAATTGGTTCATAACGAAGTCGGGCCGCTTGGATGCGAGCGTCGGTATCTGCGAGGCACTCGGGAACCCTCCCTGGTACCAGTATCGGCGACACGACCCTGAGCGTCTCCTGCTCACTGACCTGCTGCGTCTGATCTTTTATGAGATGGTCTACGAGCTAATCGCCCCGTATTGCTGCTCCATCGTCTCGCAGACGACAACCTTATAGACATATCATCGCCTTCGGGCTACTGGTCTCTTACTATATGTGCCCGTGCCGTGGTCCGTGGCAGAGGCTGAAAATTTCTGCTATCTGGACGCAGCGCTCGTAGGTGCCCGTACCGTTCATGTAGTGTATGAACCCTCAGCGTATAGGCTCCCTCACGGGCGCAAACAGTTTCGATGTCCGATTTCTGACCTCTTTAGGTTTTGTAGGCAGCTGCGGACGCTTTCGCGTCGTCATCCGCAGACGCACCTGCAACGGAACGTGTTCTCTGATGAGGTGGAAGCAACACTTGGCACAATGGTAACGAATAAATTGACATCTTGAAATCATAAAATGTCAACTAAAAACAGACCCATTCTATGTACAGCATTGATATCTAGGCACAAATTCGAGTGAATGGAACTATGTAGCTCTACTCCAAAAGTGTTAGTACAATGGCAATCTCGAGTCTCCTCAGCCGCTTGATTCTGGTTATGGGTTTGAATCTAAAATCTACTCGCCCCGCGTCATTCCGATGATGTCCGCAAGTCGGTATCGAGTGCTGTTCACGTGAAAGGCGACGTAGCCCGCCACGAAGGAATCATATGCGTCTCTAGCCTTGCCCTCGCCGAGAATACGTCTGACGCGCTCGACACCGGCGATGGTGTCCTCAATGACGTCGTTGAGGGTTTTGAGGGAGGATTTGTGCGAGACGAGTGCGCGATCTTGGACGTAGTTCCCGGTCTCGCCCTCCAGTACCTCCTTATAGAACGACATAATATCACTGCAAGGTCATGAGTGAACACAATACCGAGGCAGGCCAGATGGTGTACACACTTGGCATAATTGCAAAATGCTGCAGCATCCCTTCTTCGAACGGTAATACAGTGAGCATCTTCGGGTCGATACGGACATGATCAAGACTTACATGGCCTGCATAAACTCCTTCTCATCCGGGAACTGAGCTAGCTCCCAGATGCAGCATCCGTACGCATCACAGAGCCCGGTCTCAAATCTGCGATACTCTACGAATTGGGAGGACACGATTTGCTCGTGATATGTATTCTCAAGTATACATGCATCGACGAACGAGATTCCAGCGGAGAATATAAATCCGGAAGACATGCGGGGGACGGACTTCTACACCCGAGCGAGGCTCCTGACGTATTCACCCAGGTAGCCGTCGTCTTCGTGGATACGTCCCGTCGCGAGGTCGTAGCAGAACTCTTCGCATGAGAGGTCGCCGAGAATTGTGGGGTCATCGATAGTAATGGCGTATGGCAGACATACCATGACATAAATATTTTTGTTGCACATACCTCTCGAGAGTCCCAAAAGAGACGTCCGAGCCCCCTAGGGCACCTCAAATAAACACATGAGTGAGGTATGTAGACAAAACCCACGCTACTGCGACGCTCGTGGCATGCGAGTAAACAATCGCGGCGATATCGATAGCGGCTGAGACGTAGGGGCGCGGGCACGGAGGACACGCCCAGAAACTCATGGCTTCGTCAACACGCTGCGTGCAACCGGATGCTATGCGAGTGAAAGGAACCATATGAATCTATTTTAGAGGGCGTTTGATACAATGACAACTCCGAGTCTCTTCAACGGCCTTATTCCACGCGGCATCTAATGTTTCCTCCGGATCTACTCGCCCCGGGTCGTTTCGATGATATCTGCGAGCCGATACCGGGGGTTATTCACGTGATAGGAGATGTAGCCCGCCACGTAGGACTCCCATGCATCTCTCGCCTTGCCCTCTCCGAGAATACGCCCGACGCGCTCGACGATAACGATAGTGTCCTCGATGACATCGTTCAGCGCTTCGAGGGACGTTTTCCCCGAGACGAGGGCACGATCTTGGACGTAGTTCCCGGTCTCGCCTTCCAACACCTCCTTGTAAAATGACATGATATCACTGCGAAGTCATGCATAAGTGTAAAGGTAAGTTGAGCCACGCGGGTGTACTCACTTGGCGTAGTTAGTATACATTGCGGCATCCCTTCGGAAGAAGGACACGGTGAGCATCCCAGAGTCACTGAAAACAAAGCGAAGACTTACGGAATGATCTGTATAAATTGGTTCTCGTCCGGGAACTGAGCTAGCTCCCAGGGAAAACAGCCGAACGCGTCACTGATCCCGGTCTTGAATCTGCGATATTCGATGAATTGAGAGGACACAATTGGCTCGTTAGATGTGTTTTCAAGGATACATCCATCGACAAATCCGATTCCAGAGGTAAATATGTATCCGGAGGACATGCGCGGGAAGTGCTTCCACATCCTCGCGAGGCTGCGGACATATTCGCCCAAGTAGCCATCGTCCGCATGGATCCGACCCGTCGCGACGTTGTAACAGAACTCCTCGGAGGACAGGTTGTCGAGGATCTTGGGGTCGTCGATAGTGATGGCGATTGCAGTAAAGATGGCGATCTCGACTTTGGCTTCAAGACTCGTGAGGTACGAATAGGCAATCACGGCGATATCGATAGCGGCTGAGACGTAGGGGCGCGGGCACGGAGGACACGCCCAGGAACTCATGACCTCGTCAACACGCTGTTCAAGCTTGAGATCTCGCTCGAACCTGGGGACAGTGATGTTGAGGCGTTGGACAAAATTTGAGATGACAGTCTTGGAAATTTCGGTGAGTGATGCCTGGGATTGGGCAGCGGTATTTGGCCTGGTTGTGCTGCATAAGGTAAAACTGAGCGATGCGACACCTCGTGAGGCGAAGATATCCTACCTCGCAGGGCTGGTGTATGTAACCGCGGTAGGCATGTTGAGCTGAGAGAGAAAATGTTACTGTATGAGAGGAGGAGTTTGGCCGCTATGTGATGCTGCAGATGATGAGGAGTTCGATTGTTGTGTGATCTCTTATACTCGTTTGAGGCAGTATCTTGGTGGTGATTTCGGTGGAACTGATGTACCGCCATGCGCTCTCGCGGCTACATACCGCTCGACGCCCGCTGGAACGCCGACGATCATGATGTAGAGGCTTTCCGTTGAAACAAGGAATCGAAGTGACTCCTTGACTGGCAAGTGGATACGCCGCCGGTCGTATAATGCTCTTCGATGGACTGCAATGCATGATGACAACCGTTGGAAGGAGTTGAGCCGCTTGCGCAACACAGTAAGACATAGCACGCGAACAGTGTCACGTGCGATTCTACCGAATCGACCGTCTACAGCGCTTCCCTACTCAGCACAACATCGACTTGTCGACAAGCGCGCGCTACTGCGGCCACAGTCCATGGCAGCTGAGACAGTGAAGTCATATACCCAAGGGCGAAGAGGAGACCGAGACAAGTGTTGTGATGCGGCGCGTCACAGACGGTCCAGAGCAAGGACAAAGGCACACCTCGCAGGAAGGACGCGCCAGGAGATCCATAAGCTCCGCCATCTGACAACGAATTCATTCCATTCCTTTTTAGGCGCCAACGGGCCCGGCGCAGTTGCCAGGGCAGATCTGCCCGGGTGCTGACCGAGTTACGGGGACACAAAGTTTCAATGAGTGCGACGATGGATGGCAGAGTCTCGTGCTACATGTAATGAGACCTTCCAGGAATCGGGCTTGTACCGAGGGACAGTGGAGGCCATATTCCTCCACTGCAACTTCCTCGATGACGTGATTACTAACTTCTGACGAATCTGTGCAAAATGTTCCACCGCCGTCATTCATCGGAAAGAGGGCCCGGTGACATTATATCAGCTGAGAAGACCGATATGTATAGGTGCGACATTTGCTGACGTCCGGCGGATAGCTCATCAGCTCATGTTGAAAGTAAGTGAAAAAAGAGCCTACTTCGCATATAACATTGCATCCCTGAACAGATATCGCTCCAATCAGTCTAGTGGGTGTACGCCTGAGTAGCTCCCGTCTCAAAACTGCGATGCTCTACGAGATCTATCGCCTGGGAATCAATTGTAATGTCACCAAAGGAGTTATCATCTGCGGGGATGCTCACAAAGTCTAGCGCAGACGTCATGATGGTGCTCGCAGAGAATGTATGATATTACTTCCAGGATTCAGAGATGGACCTGGAGAACTCGCCGAGCATGCCATCATCTTGCTGTATGCGCTCTCTCGCGAAGCCTCCGTGAAATACTTTGGAAGTAAGCAGATGGAGCTCCTCAGGCAAATCCAGCATGATGATGAAGGCCATAAGTAAAGCGATGAGAGCACGAGTGTTTGCGTCCTGGATGTGGCAGTAGGCAGTTACATTTAAAGTTACGGCGGTGATGATGTTTAGGCGAGGGAGGCGAAACGTTCGAGACTCGATCGCTTCGTCGACGTGCTGCTCGAAAAGAACGCTGCGTTTATACAGAGTGACCACGACGTTGAGATCGTCAAGCAGGTTTGTGATGGCATCCCTGTAATTCACGGTGACAGTGCTCTATCCGCTATTCTTTCAGTCAATGTGCGCACGATCGGGCCAATCAGAACCAAATGATCCGTGACAGCTGTTTTCTAGTAGAGAGAATATTTCATATTAAGCGGGAGCGCTGTAGAGAAAAAAACCCATGTCAGAGCTGGGAGGATATGAGGTCTCACAAAAGCTGACATAAATGCTGCGTGTGAGATGCGGCGAAGTATGTGATGAGCGTATGAAGAGGGCCTTATAGCTGTGGTCGTGCCTACGTCGGTGGCGAGCTTGTGTACGCCAGTCTCAACCGTGACAAACCTTACTGTTTGTTAGGCCTCCAAGTCACAGTATAAAACCTCCAGAGGTACAAATGGCGCAGTATGACAAGTCGCTATGGGTGGTTCAAGCTGCACCGAAAGGCGGCATCATCAGTAACGCTCACAATGACTGACATATGCAAAACGGAATCTACTGGAACGTTCAGGACAAGCTGTTGTCGCCTGAACGTCTTCTCTATGTTATTGCAGACGTACCGAATCATTTGTATATCTAGTAGGAAAAGAGACAGTAGGCTTCGAAACGTTGTGTATCTGAAGTTGGTGGCAGAGAGATCAAAGTGACTTTGCATGCTATTGCGTTTAAATGGTGCGGTGACGAGGTTCTGGATGGAGATAAATCTCATGATTCAGCCGGTGCGGATTACTAAATCAAATCAGGAATTGCCTGAAGTCTTGAACAACCCAGATACCGACTGTAACGTATCAATTACCGACGACTCCCGTGTATGCGGATGAGATGACTGTGAACAATGTGCAGCGAACACCACACCCACCAATGGATATCTTTCTATTCTGTAAAGGGCTTACAGTAATTGAGTGATATTCGCCGATAGAACGTGTGTATTACCAAAGAACTGCATCCGCAGGGGGCGCGATTGGAACGCATTCAACGCAACAACGCGGGATAGACGCCGGCTCTTGTTGCGTAAGCAGTGACACCATCGCCCGTTTCTCCGAGTGACCGCCTAGATACGGACATTTTCGCTCCGATTGTGAATGTAACTGCCACTTTGAGTAAGGACTCAGAGTGAAGAGACGTTGTGCCATTACACGGTCCGGCACAATGCCAGCCCGTTCAGAGCACTCGTTTGTGGCGGAGCCGCGAGCTCGAGCGCCACACGTAGGGCGGGAGACTGAGAAGAGCTGAGAAGCGCACAGCAACTACTCAGGGGCGTAACCAACGACCTGGTAAGGTGTCACCCTAGATTCGAGAAACTAGTCAAGGACAAATATATCTCCGAACAATTTGAAAAGGAGTGTGACATTCACTGGAAGATGTGGACGACAATGTAATGTTGTCAGACGGACCGAGTGACCCATGCCCTGTGACATACTCAAGCTACGATATACTTAGTATCAACAATCTCAAAGAGACGGTAGCGCGGGGCACTCATATGGAAGCTGAGGTAGCCGATCATAAATGCCTCCCAGGCGTCCCTGGCCTGACCGTTCCCCAAGATAGCGCGTACGCGCTCGGAAGCGGCAATCGTGTCGTCGATTACATCATACAAAGTCTGTAGATGTGATTTCCCGCTGAGGAGAGAGCGGTCTTGCAAACAGGTACCACTCTCGCCGCTCAAAGCTTCCTTGTAGAATGACAGGACATCGCTGCGGGCCGGTAAATGATTAGTCCGGGTAATGTGTCACACATGAGCGTGGGCGCACTTCAAATAGTTGATAAAAAGCATGGCGTCTCTAGGTGTGAGTAAGGTCAGTGGTGCTCCGCGGTTGGTTTTTGCTGAATTTTGTGCGGCTTACGGGATAGCTTGGACATATTCAGTCTCGTCTGGAAATTGGGCCTTGTCCCAGATGAAGTAGGCAAACGCCTCGGCCACACCTGTCCTGCCCCTGCGATATTCGATAAACGAAAGCGCGCCGGAATGCATAGTGAGATCCGGGAAAGTGTTCTCCAGGATGCAGATGTTCACAAATTCGAGCGAGGATGTCATAATGCAGCTCGCGGCGAACCTTGGATAATATTGCCACGACGCAGAGATGTACCTAGCGAGCTCGCCAAGTAGTCCGGTATCCTGTTGCATGTGCCCCTGCGAAAGTCGTTCATGGAAGCTGTCGAAGGCAAGGGCCTCAAGGACGTCCGGGGAGTCCATGGCAATAACTATAGCCGAGTAAACTGCGATGTAAACACGAGTATTGAAGTCCCGGATATGATTATACGCTGTGATCGCGATCGTAATCCCGGAGATGACGTGGGCCCGAGGAAGCTGGAAGTTCCAGGATTCCATGATTTGGTCAACGCGCTGCTCGAGAGAGGGGTCACGTTTGAATGTCGGCACTACAACGTTGAGTTTTCCGAGCAAGCCGGCAATTGCGTCTCTTGAGTCCGCAATAACGGCAATCTACTGAGTGATGAACATCAAAAGTGCAATGAGTTTATGCGATTCTCCTGACATTATCCATGGCTCGCAGAACTTGCCGAGAAGATTGCACCTTGTGTTCTGCTTGTCCTGTGAAAGTGAACTAACGTGAAGCAGATTGTTGCATACCGTGATATGAGAGACAGGAGCTAACTGGCGAGGTGTATTGAGGATCCTCCCCACGGCTTATAACAACTACTTCTAGATGGTTCGATGCTTTATCAGATTGTGGGGCTCGGGATCAACTTCACGTTCCATCCGCTATGAATATTCCCGTACTCCCGGGATATCGGCCAGCCCATGAGCCATTAGTTACCCTGTCAAACAAAGTTGTCTTGGCTTACACGAATTGAGGAATTTGTGCAAGAACGTCATACACAGGAGCCAATAAGATCGCTTGGCAAGGATTTGATGATTAGCATTTTGAAATGGCAGTAAGCTGTAGGCGCGATCGAGGAGTTAGCGTTGCGCTGCGTTACCCAGTCTTATCTTTCAGTGTGGCTTCACATGTGCTCGATGAAATCAAAACATTACTTGATTGTTGTGCGCGTTCGCGCACTGCAGCTGCCTTCGTCCTCGATGGTTCGCATGTATTGTGCTTGGCCCATCGCTCTGTCCAATCAGCGACCTCAGGACAGTGTTATGCAATTGCCAAGTGGTTCCAACAGGCTGCTCATACATGAGTAAAAGCGATACCACCGCGGGCTTCGGTCCGACTGATGTATCACCATGTCCGGTGGAGCAGATAAGAGGGACGAAAGAGGCGATAAGGGTCCCCGTGCTGCCAAATCGACCATACACTGCTGCACCTGAGGAAGTGTACATGCCAATAGCTCGCTGCGTCCTAAAACAACAGGTCATTCGGGCCCAGAACGTGCATCGTGTTAGCTTCAGGAAATTCGTTTGGAACAGTGGGCGAGACGTCACCATTTCAGGGCATGCCACCAGCTGTCATGCCCGAGTGAGTAGAAATACTGCCGGATTGCATGTATAAAGATACGTCAGAGCTTCCTTTCAATACAGTTTATCAATAGAGCATGTCTCGGGCGGCCCGTCTCGGACTTCCACAAAACTGGGGTCGAATGGCAGAACAACTTGTAGCAATCTTTCATGGCAGCGTAGCAAACTCAGACGGAAAGCTGAAATTGTCGCTCTTGATTCAACAGCGTACATGTGTGGGAGTGCGTGAGCAGCGGGAACTTCGGGGGATACTTTACGATACCATATACACAAGGAGGCATACTCGAGGTGATCAATGGATGACGGCTTCGGGAAGACGATGACAGAGAACACAAAAACAGTCATCGGTTCGCCGTCTCCGTCCTTTGCATTGCCGGCGCCTGGTTCAAGCCGCTCGAGGGGCGCATGCTCGAGATTCTTGCTGTTCCCGAACGTGGGTTCCGGTTGACTGCATCAGCTCCTGGGCATTGGCCCGGTGATGGTCCTGTAGCTCTCGCGGAACTGGTGAGGTACAGCTGTAGTGTGCGTTCCGGAATGGAGGCACAGATTGCAGCCGCTCGAAGAGGTGTAAGCCTGAACTACGTGGCTTCGTAAAGGGACGGTGCCTGCTTCGTGCGCTGTCATATTTGGCACATAGATGAGATCGGCGCCACCGGTACATACCGCCCAAGTTTGAGACCGAGGCGTCACGCGTCAGCTGACAAGTAACTGAGCGTCTATGCTGTGAAGAGTATCAAGGAAGATGTCATCGGAGACCTAGCATCTGTGCGTGGTCGAGTCGTGTTCCAGTCCATCCGTCGTTTATTGCTGTACTGCTCAAGCTGCAACGCAACTCAGAGGCAACAATGGGACCAGTTTCGTATTGCGACAGCTGCTATTCCGGAAAGCTCGAGAAGGGGCGCTGCACACGCAGTGATAATAATAGCACAAGCTTCCAAGAAACCAAAATGTCCGCACGAGTGGCTCTGACGTGACAGCATCCAACACCGGCTTGGCGGTACAGTAAATGAGTGCGGGCTTAGATGTATAGCCTTGTTCAGACAAACAAATAGCGAATGACCACTCGTTATATGAATGGAGGGCGCTTGAATTAGGTCCGCTGAGTAGCTCGAGATCGTCACCGCGTCGTTCTTGCGTGTCGGTGCCCAACGACTTTCTTCATTCCTGGCAGTTGGTGCTTAGCCTATCAACGCTGCTGCTGTTCCCGAGGTAAGACCAGAATACACTCCACGTGTGTAGCCTTGGAATGGAGGCGGATCATGGTCGCTCGTACAAACTGAAGTACTGATGTATCGCCTCTCCGCCAGATCCAAAGTAGGGCAAATTCCATGTCAGGCTTCGTGCTATTCCGAGATCATCGTGTGAGACGGCGCACTAGCGGCGGCGTGAGCCTCGCAGAGCACGAAATGTCATCCCAAACCAGGAATGATATTGCGTGTAAGCATGCATCGCAAGCTTGATTATACAATAAATCAACGCATTTCTTGATATTGTTTGCGATTTTGATCACTACATTATTCCGCAGGAAGCCAGACTCCGATCGCCACAAAGCTGAGACTCGGTAGAAATTTGGAAGCAGTCTTCAATGCGGGAGCAGCAAGGTCGAGCGGCATAGCGAGCTGCTGCGTGTATTTCGAGACAGTTACAAATGAGGTCGGTCCTATCAGTCGAGTCGAAGAAGAGCGAGGGATGTGAGGCCGGATGTTCTGCCACGCCACTGTGAGCGCGCGAAGGATCCTGCCCAGCTCTATCGTCTTGTCATGGAGAAAAAATGTTCCCCAAGAGATACTGTTTATGCTAAACAATCGACGATAAAGCAACTGAGCCGTAAAGTCTTCAAGAATGTGCATTAGCAATGGAGGTAGCACAACAAAATGACTCGGCCAACCCTGCCAGATCCAGCCACGCGACACGCGCAGGCGCCTGCACCTACTGTGCAGATAAACGCCAGTGACTGTGCCACGTACTTGTTCCTTCGCGTCATCTATTGCACTGGGGTTGTTCTACTCATTTTTGTCCCTCTCGCGGGACATAAACCTTCAATTCACGATGTTCATGATGTCAGATAGGTCACATTGTACACTAACTTTGTTGTGTATCCTACTTTAGTCGCTGCACGCGGCAGCATCCACGAGGAACAACACAAGCAGGATGACCTTGACTCCGTCCAGTTATAACTTGTCGCTCAGTCTTACTGCAATTTTGCGAAGGGTATTTGGTTCTGATTGATGGTTTCGGAGCTGATAGGACTTTCACGGCCGGGTACGTGCACGTCGTATGGGTTGGACTCGGAGAACGGATGTCGGTGTGCAGCTGAACTTCAGTTTGGTGCATTCACATTTGAAGCGGCGTCCAGAGTGTTGCAGGTGAGCGGACGAAGACGGAGCACAGAAGTCCGCTCATCCACAGTCTACTGCCCATCTGGCGCAAATGACTTCTGCGCTGAATCCCGCTCACTGGGGTTGAGCCAGGAGCGCACCTGGCGCAGAAGTAACCTCGCCGTGACGAGGAACACGCTCGGAGATGCTATACTTTCTGGTTTTGCCGCCCAACCGTCTCTGTGTCTACGTTTTGTGGATTTCCTGCGAGAGACTCAGACAGCGAAGAGTCTGCAGTGGTCGAGGGTATGTGTGCTATCCGAGCATATGGCCAGTTTTGTACACAACTGCACTATAATATTTCTTTCAGTGCGGCACCTAATGTCGGTGCTTCATTGCGTCTCACAACGATGCCTATCTCGACTGAAAAAGATCCATTGCTTGTGCAGTACGCACAGCACTCATGTGGCTTCCCAGCGGAACGTGGTTCTCTGGTCGATCGACAGAAGCGGAGACAAAGAAACGCAAGCAGTGCAAATGCTAGGACAGATGGAAGTGATCAATGCAATGGTACGTTGTGTGCGGCGGACTCAGGTTCTGCATCAATCGCGCGCAGTGCGTATCACGGCATGTGTCGGGTTCCCCTCTATAGGACGTCCCAGAGGACGACGCAAGCCCTATCGGGCGAAGGCCACGGTTTTTTTGGATGAGGAAGATACCTTCATAGTACACTTGAGAATATGCTACATCTGGCGCTACTGAGCCTGCTCCGCGAGATGAATCTCAAGGCGAAGACGTTGAGACGCGGGTGAGTCCCATTCGCGGTGTCAAGGGCGATGTAGCGGAAGTATCAGCTGACTTGCGCTGCAGGACACCGATCGGTATTTGGCGAGAAGAAGCGGCGTGTGTTCACTACTTGCCAGGAGCCCGTTAATTCTATTTCTGTACCAATTTACAAATTATTGTACCTCGTTTTACAAACAGTACGTATTACCTTCAAGGTTTCGCCGAGGAACAGTTTCTGGGATTGTTTGCTTCGGTTTCCTGTTGACGGGTGTAACTGAGTCAAACTTTCTGGCATCACTTGGAAGTCTAAACCATCCTCGATGCTGAATTTGCCCTTGGAGGAATGTGGCATCGATCTCCTGAGACGATCGTAACGTGGCATCAGCCATGTATGGAACTCCTTAGAACCATATGAGTCCCGTGCTCTGCACTGCCTCAGGAGTTGATTCGCGCCTATGTGCGATACAGCCTGACATCGTACTACCATTCCGTCATGTCGACCAAGAGAGACCGAATTGCGTCTGACACACTCAATCATTCAATCATCATCCTCGAGACACTCAGTCAAGCATCCGATGTTATAGGCGTGGTGCCTCTTGTCGGTACTATAATTGGGGCATGCGTGAGTCTACTGCGAGCAATAGAGGTGATGCCTTCGTACTATTTTGTCGATCATAGCCCTGAGCATCAGCGTTGCAGAACGTTAAGATTGCTCAAGACCGCTCAAATCGCCTTGCGCGGCGCATAACAAAGCTCGCTGAACATGTTCATGAGACCGTCCACGACGATATCATGGCAGTGGACGCAAGGCTCGAGACCAGCTTGTTATCATTGTTGTCGTACGTATACTACAGCAAAACCGGGCATTGCGACGTTCACAGTGTCACATATGCACAGGACGCTGGACCGAATATGCTCCGACGTCGAGAAGCTGAGGAAAAGAAGAGGATGGGTCCGATTCCTTCGACACAGTAGCATATCGGATACGCTAGATGAGCACGCTGACACATTGGATGCAGCATGGCGCTCCTTCGATGTCAGGTCCATGTTTGGTTCGTCTCATACGCATGTGCTGATGAATGTTCACTCTTCAGACGTGTTGTTTGATAAGTCTGCGCCAAAAAATGGACCGCCAGATACAACATCAGCAGAAGCAAGCTGTGTACGATGACCAGCAGGTCAGTGTCCGTTGCCGTCGCGACACTTCGCTCAGTGTCATTGATATCCGTGAATGACTACTCTGACATTCACCTTAGTACCGGCTGTTCCGTGCGTCTGACCTAATACTTCGTGAAGTAAGCGGATCGTGGTATATATCTGACGTGGCCTGCGGCGAAGAGTGGAAGGGTGAATGGGATGGCAGAGCTGTCGCCATACGTATCGTCAATGATATAGCAGATCCAACTGTGAGCCAAGCATTTTGGGAGCATGCCTGTGAATACTAACCGGCTTCCATGTTAGGTTTCATCAGCTCTCCTCTGTAGGACAGCACCCAAGCTGTAAGCATCTTCACAAACAATTGTGATTGTTCTTTGAATGTCACCTCTATACGTCAGATATCACCCGCGTATTGCGCAGGTACTGGGCTACTCGCACCCGGATCTTGAGCAGAGATTTTACGTTCTCGAAACTGGTGAGAGTTGACTTCTCATGTGAGACTACCAGCTACTTCATGAGTCTCGCGGTGTCAATAGGGTCCGTTCCATTGCTACATTGCTATAGTATATCTGATACAAGAACAAAGCTCATCACTTGGCTTGAGACGGTCAGTTCCGGTCATGGTACTCATAGAGCCAGATTCCGAGCCACTAACGCCACCGTTCGCAGATGCTCGACCATCAGGTATTTCGAGGCTCCTACACCGGGGCTCCAAGTTTGACACATCTTTCTGTATGTAGGCCGCATGTCGCAGCGCATTGCCACTGCTTGCGGACTACCCTTACCACGTCAGTTGACTATCACACAGCCAATAGAAATCGGAAGGTCCCTGATGCTCACCTAGGACTGCTACGAAGAGCCATGTTTACAAACGGCTACACTCGATGCAAATGGGAAACTCTTGCTGACTATGGATGACCTTATACATGGTTCCTTTGCTTGTATGTGGAGGTCATGGGTTCGCCAATTCGATCAAGTAAGCATATATCACTCAGTTCGAACCAGTTTTTCCCGCACAAACCGATGTTCCGCAGCGCATGTCGCACGCCAAGGGAGATTATATACCATACGATGCTGATGTCGTGCGCGAAATGCTGTCCTGCGTCAAGGACGGTTCCACAAAGTCCAGAGTGACATTCGACTGGACATATTTAGGTGAAAATGGCATCATCTCAAACAAGGTTGCTCCTGGAGACTATGGGTACATGTGCGAACGGTCCGGTGACTTTGTACGCTTGGGGAACATCGTCGATCTGCTCGACGGCGACCACCGACTAGCAGATGGCATTGTCGAAGCATATCATTATGTTTCATCATCTGATCAGGAGGGAATGGTGGAAGGGCTTCCGGAATGCATACCGTACGTACTTTTGTATGAGAAGCATTTGCAGCCCGACATACTGAGCACAAGTCTATAGGGTACAACTTACAGCCGGAGAGACGCACATAAATAGCAGTGTGTCGCTGAAGCATTGGTGCAAGATGGCGTATTGGGACCAAATAGAAAGCATTTCTCGCACGCACCACTTGCCCATCCACAGCCTTATGATCAGTACGTCACTGAAATATACTGCAACACACCGGTCCCCTGAGGTTAGAACGCTGTAGTCGACGCCAATGTCCTCACGGCTTCCGCATACGTGGTTAGCAGCTCTCCGAAGAACAGAGAAGTGACCACGTCGCCGATCGTACCACAAGAATGCAGCACACGCTCGATCCTCCCAGTACATCAACAGGAATCCGACAAGTCTAGTGCAGGTAAGTCAATTATATTCGTCAATGCGACAGTTGTGGTCTCACGGGCAAGCGCAAGGTACCGCGAATCTCTATTTCCACCGCGTAGTCAGCAAAAAGGATCTTGGCCGTGAGGTACCTAGACCATGGGGTCACTGGTCATTAGACCCCGAGTCGTGTCCCGGTCCTTGGCCTGATTTGAACATCACAGGTCTCGAACTCCAACACTGGTGAGTTACAAGCAAGCTTCTTGTGCGAATGGCTCTGATCATGGAGCTTAGCTCGGCGGCCAGCTGGCACCGGCTCACAGTCCTAGAAGCTGAATTATACCTTTACCTAAGACGACAAGAGAAGGCGTGTGACTTATCGGAATGCTGGAACAGCGTTCAAGACCAGTGACATCTTCTCTGCTCTGCATGATGCCCGGGTCTCTCATAACTCCCGCATAACATACAATCAGTGACATTTGTCTCAGTGCAGTCTGATGTATACCTCGGAATTTATATTTACAATGAAAGGAAGTTGGATTTGATTCCTGACGCGTATCACGTCCTGTCTACCTCCACGACATCGTTCCGGACGATATCAAGCTTAGGCTTGACATCCGGGTCTTCGATAGCAGATGCGCGATCAGCACCGTCCATTCCATCGTCGTCCATATCTATAGTCCGCCTAGCTCTGCGCTCATCCCTGCGCTGGAGATAGAGTACTGTGAGGGCTGTGCATACTGTGGGATGTTGTATTTGATCAGAATATGCCGACTTTTGTGTATGACATACGTACTCATGGCGAAGTCGATGCACGCTGTCGCCACATTCCCCTTGAATACCCTAAATATATTGTAAGATAATGAAACTTCGTTGTAGGTACAATACACACCGTGGCTGCTCGACTTGCGGAAAGATGACGCTAGTGCAAGGGTGTGAGCAAGAATTCGAGCTAAGTGGAAGGCTTAAGTCGTACATGGGTAACCACGCTTGTGTCACATAAGCAAACGTATTGCAACTTGCGACGACGAAGGAGCGCTCTAAAAATTGTTCTCAGGAGCTATCATCGTCTCATAACATCCGCATTCACTCTCGTTGTCGCTCCCAGTCAGTTCATTCGCCCAGGCGAGAATGAGCCCCGATAACCCGCCCGTGACGGACGTCTACGCCAGGGTTTAGCGTATGTTAGTCTACGTCTACTAGAATAGGAAGGTCACTCACAAAGTAGTAGAATACCCAACGCCTATTCCTTGTGAATCAGATCGAGAGTGGTATGTCCAAGGATCAGGGACACGGTACCTGGTAATGTGCGTGTACACTGGGGTGGCAGCAAGCACGATACAGGTGATGACACTCCACGTCTGCCTCCGTGCTCGGTCAGACTTCATATATCGGCCCAAGGACTACGTACCCCTGCAACGATGATAGGAGGCCATCTTGCCTTCACTGCATCCGACCACCATGCCCAGATCAACGCTAGGTAGGGTGATGACGATAAAAACATAACTTGAATGGGAAAACCACGACTCACTCGTCACTACCTGAATGGCCTGTATCCCCAGAGGATATGTATTGATTTGTCCAACCGTGTACACTTGGTGACCGGGGGTATTGAAACTCTTGAGCCTAAAGGCATATCATTGAATTCCATTTCGTTGTCACCACGATAATATGCGGGACACCGTACCAGAAGATCATCGAGGTAGAAGGGCCACTTCCATTATTGAACTGCAGGTAAATGAATTGTCGTCATGAGGATCATATACTCGATCGGACACACTTACTAAGATATACACTGAAAGTTTTGGATCAGCTTAGACTACATATCGAAGGAAGGTTACTTACGGAGTGTCAAAAGATACACATGCCACGTCTTGAAGAACCCAAGAACCTGGTTACACGAGCTGTCAGCTGTCGCAGTTATAAATATAGTCCGCAGATCACACCTTCTCTCGAGTGAACTTTTCTGGAGGCTTTCGACCGATTTCTTCCATTCTACGCTTTGCAAGGTCTATCTGTGACTGGGTATAGAACATTGAAGGTCGCGTATTCGATGGGAGGTCTACCAGTATGTGCGGAATTTTTAAACTGTCAAGTGATGGCAACAAGATGTTACCAACCTGGCATGATTAGGAATCCAAGCAGTGCAATGGGGATCGTGATAATGCCGTCGATGATAAATAGCCCTACATATCGCGGTAGGTGAACACAGCTTCGTGAACACAAAAGCGAGAATGGTACATTTCCATCCTGCGAGGCCGTATACGCCATTCAAGCCGTTATAAGCGCCCTCGTGTCAACGTCAGTGCTCATCGATAAACTGATCAAGGCGCCAAAGTCACCGTCTGCAAGAATCCGCTGAACATGGGTCCTATCGCGCTGGCAGTCTACATAATGATCTTAGGTCACGGAAGTCATGTCTGTCGTGTCATTTGAACGCTCACATGAAAAATGCACGCTCTCTTGCCGAGCTCGTCCCCCTTGTACCAGCTACCAATCACATATTGGATAGCAGGATAGAAGGTCGACTCCGCGAGACCTGGATCAGATGATATCAGATGTTTTGGCAGTGCTCTTGGGTTCAGGACGGAGCTGATTTCAGGACGCACCAACGAAGAATCTGATTATCACCAATGCCTCAAAGCTGTTCGCGGTCGCGAGAACCATAGTTAGCACGCTCCAGATCACCTCCATGGCCGGAATCTGGGCAGTGACAACACAAATTGAGCAGAGGTATGAAGCCACTTCTCCAAGTACAGACCCATATCGAGGGCCGAATTCTAGTAATCAACATACTGGTACAAAATTGAGTCGTGTGTGATAAGCGCAAGATATAGCGATAGGAAGACTCACTTCGACGGAATTTGACCAATGACATATCCGACTGTCCATGCGGTCGTGATGTAATTGAGTTGATTTCCATGTCTAAGGTGGTCAGCCCAGTAGTACCTAAGCGGCGGGGGTGGGTCTCACAATCCCAGACTGGATGGCGACATGAGCGACAGAGAGGCGCGCGGGATAGATAAACGTACTCTTCTTGCATTCCTGAGACGTATGCATTCTATTGGAGCTACTCAGGACTGGCAGTGCTCACGTAGATTGAGCTACTCACCGTCACATTTTGCTGATCTAGGTACGTGTTGAAGACGATAGTTAGGCCGAGTGGCTCACAAAGAAGAGACGTGTAACTTATTTGCTGAAGTATGATAGCGCAGCATATGTCAAAAGGCAAGCATCAAGTTTCGCCAAGAAACTGCGTTCCTCAGGCGACTTGTCCCAAGTATCCCTGCGTGAGTAGAGTCATGTAGGTCGACCTAAGACTAATAGAGGACCATACAAACCAGATATAACTCCTCAGAGGCCTCCGCGATTCAGCAGTCTTCACGGTCATCTTATCGAAGGTACGAAGACGAGCCGGAAGAGACTCCAATTTAGGCGCGATTAGGCCTTCGGTTTATACGGTCACTTGCCAGTGTATAGTCCCTGTGGTCTGGCCGTTTCGCTCGCGCCCGAGAAGTCATCCGGAGTGCAAATGGCACCATCGTCGATAGCAGTCTTGGAGCGATTTAGTGGAGGTACAGAGAAGCATCGACGCGGTCCAGCGCATCAAGCTACCCGAGTGTTCCTGGTCTACCGAGGACGGGCTATGACTGAGCAAGGGTAGAAGCACGCGAGATTTGAGCGGAATGAGAGGAGGTTTGCTTCCAAGAGAACTCTCGAGACCTCATGAGCAGACCCTGGGACCCAACGAACGCCAATAGCACAATCGAGGAACAGGATGAGGTGACCGGCTAGGCGCTCTGTCGCCTCTTTCGGCCATCTGAGTCTGTCGAACCAACAGCTCACTAGATCGAAGAAAAAATGTATGCTTGCAGCGCAGTGAAGGAAATAAATGTGTTCAATACCACGCCGAATACATCCTGCGTACATGCGCTTGTCTGTATGAACAGAGAAGGGTTCAAACGTTGATCGAAAAGCAAAGGTAAGACGCGCTTGTGGCTGAGGCGTCGTTTCAAGCTCCGCGACATATTTCGGCCTTTTCCGGTGCTGCCCGGAGCGTGTCCCGGCGGCAGTCCTCACAAAGTGAACAGACATCCATGCTTTCAACCATCGAGTCTCTAGGGTCATCTGCCTTGCTCAATGCCCTAGAGTCCTATCTCGGCGTTCAGCTCGAATGTGCCACGTATTCGTATTTTCCCAAATATATGTTACCTCTCTCCAGTGCCAACTGCGTTCCGTCATAGGTGCGATTAGCTACGCCTGGTAGTCGTCCCTATGGTATCATCGCTGAAGAACAAGGACCTAGATATTATTGAAGGCCATGTAATACCCATTCTCCAATATCGGATTTTCTTCTTTAACTATGAAGACAATGAAATTCAGGCCGTTCGACCCCACGCAATCGGAAGCGTCGTACGATCTCAGATTAGCTGTCTATACATACACCACCGCGATCCTTTCTCGATGTGTTCAGGTGACCAGAACGCGAGAAGCACGCAACTATTGGGCGTGCTCCTATTCTACCGCGAATCCACTCCTTATCTGCAGGGTCCATCCCGTGATGAAAAGCCGATCACACCATCGAGGATCGCAATGAGGTGACTCTCCAAGCGTGCCCAAGAAGCTCGTTCACCAACGCAGTGTTGGTAAGATCACGGCCGAGCTTATGATAGCCTTCGTCAATCGCAGTCATAAAGCGGCACACATGTGGGTAATTAGGAACAACTGGTCTCGCCCCCACCTGCGACCGTCGATCATCTCTTCGTCCCAATCCCATTATGCCCGTTCCAGTCCCTGAACTCGGCTCGTATAACTTTGTACAAGAGACCAAGGTACTGTGTTCCGCCACTTGCAGTGGGTTCCACTTCTGATTAGCTTGGGATTCGCAGGAAGACCTTGACTGGGCTGACTTGGTCACCATCGACCTCGGTCTGTTCGGTACTCCGGAGGGCAAGAAGCAATTAGCTGCTACACTTGTCAAGGCCGTGCGCGAGGACGGCTTCTTCTATGTGAAGAACTTCAACATCTCACAAGAGCACGTCAACCGGCAGTTCTCCCTTGGCAAGCAGTTCTACGATATTCCACTCGAGGAGAAATTGAAGTATGTCCCGGAGGGCCTCGGTGAGTTTCTCAGCCTATCAAACCTCGCCATGGTTTTGATGATTTGCCAGACAACGGTGCATTCAACGGATACGTGCCTGGTGGTCGGCGAATGTGTGACGCCCCTTACATTCGGGTCGTTCTTGTGATTGACGCTCGTATAGCCTGGAACCTGTCTCTGGATTGAGAGATCGCACCGAAGTCTATAATATTCCCAGTGAGTATACATCCCATTGGAGCATATCGGCACGGTATTGAACGCATAGCGCAGAATTCAATGGAGACTTTGAGCACCAGCACCCCGACATTGTGCAGAGCAACCTGCCTGAGATCGAACAGTTTGCCAGGGTGAACCCCCTTATTTTGCTATAGATTATCCCGATCGCTTACAGCTTGAGATAGTCACTTCATACTGAGGTCCTCGACCCCCTGCATGTGCTGCTCGCTATCGCGCTCGAACTCCCCGAGGATTACTTCACGAACATCCACAAGTACGACATCAAGAGCGAGGTCAGTATGCCTTCTTCAGTAATCCACCCAGTGTTAACATGGTGACGTGAATCAGGACCACCTGCGTTACATGAAGTACTCCAAGTACACTCCCGAGGAGAATCTCAAACTCAATGGTCTCTGGGGTCGCGGGCACACCGGTTCGTCCCTTCGTCCTTTCCAGTCCAGCATAACTCAATCGTAGTTTCCAGATCTGGGTTCTTTCACTCTGTTGTTCCGCCAGCCCGTCGCCGCGCTACAGATCAAGAACCACGTCACGGGCGAGTGGAAGTGGGTCAAGCCACAAGACGGCACGCTCACCGTTAACACCTGCGACGCCCTGTCCTTCCTGACCGGAGGGTACGTCAAGAGCACAGTACACCGTGTCGCTGTGCCTCCGAAGGACCAGCAGCACGTTGATAGATTGGGCCTGCTCTACTTCTCGCGGTGCGTATCATACAATTTTCCACAGATAGACTTGATGTAGTTGGACGAAACTGACCCACATGTACATAGCCCGCACAATGATGTCCCCCTCGCCACGATCCAGGACTCTCCAGTTCTCCAACGCGCGGGCGCCACTCAGAATGAATTCGAGGCGAGCGGCAATCCCGTGCCCACCATGGAAGGTCAGCGCCTGCGTCTTCGCCTCCTGATGATACAACTGACCGAGTTCCGTCCGATCTGTGATCTGTACAGAGTGGACGTTCGCGAAGCAAAAGTGGCAGCGCGCGAAGAACATCGTGCGAGGCGACACCAGCCACGCAACCGCTCAGATCCTTCCGGGGTGGAACGAGAAGGTGTATGCATAGACTGGAACGAACGGCGCGTCGGAGTGATCATAGTTCAATCAAACTTGTACATCAGCACTGCTCGTGGATTTGTATCAAGAAGATTTATGCGATCTGGGAGACGTCGGCTGATTCATGAAGAAGCTGCTGTTGATGATCATCGGACGTATGAATGTCGGGGTCAATGTTCATGATGTCCGTCACGGAACAGTTCAAGTTCTGGCCGTGATCTGATGGTCAAGCAGTGTCAATTCAACTATGAATCGAAGAAGCAGATTTGGGTATCTAGGCATGTCGCTTGTGAACGCAGGACAGTGGATAGTTCTCGATGTAAGTCAGTCTTCTAAGTATCGCCACCAAGTCACGAGCCCCCGAGCGCCAATCTCCATTGCATAGCCTGGTTCTGGTGCAGATCAAGGGCATTGACAGAAACAGCTTTGTATCTGCAATATCTCGTGACGTCACGATCACATTTACGTGCATTAACAGTACTGCTGTTGTAGCAAACAATTTACACACTCAGCCTAGGATATGACAAACAGTCTGTAATATGATTTCCTCTTGTTGTCGCATCTATTGCAAGCCGATATGCTCAGTAGAATGGGCAAGGTTACAAACACTACAAGTGCTACGCTGTGATGCAGATGGCTACTACAGCGTGTATTGGTGGGTGTGATACAATCCCGATAGATACCACCTCGCACATTGTATTTGCGAATTATACACTTCGCATCGGAACTCTAAGACAATGGATGATATGCGCCGTATCGCCCACTGTAGCGCCAAGTTATACCTTGCGGGAAACGCAGTGATTAAGTCGTCATAAATTCCACGATATGATTCATCAGGTGAAGTGTGTGATTGAAGACACATTTGCACCTACGTGACGGAATCCTTGATCGAGCGTACGATCTCTTGGTCTCAGCGCCCCGACATCACCATTGGATGTTCGGAATGCCACTGTGCTCCTGATCGTAGCACCATTCTACAGAAATCAGTTCCCCGCCCCGTGTTTGATTTATGGGATATTGTGCAAGATTATGATTATGTTGACACCCTGCGTCCTGTGCCGCAGCTCGGCGATGAATGTTTTCTGCTGTGCTGTTCGCAGCGCGAATGCACGTAATGAACCGCAGTCCTGTCAGAGGGAGGAATGGAACTAGCAGATATCGCAACAACAATCAGCGCGCAGATAACAGCATGGACTCCTGGCTGTGCTTCTCTGAGCTCTATTTCAATAATTTGTAGCCTCGAAGATCGTGACAGAGTGTCGGAGTAAGAGCTGCTCGAATGTGCAACATGCCTGACCAACATTGGACCCCCATGGGCGGGGGAGGAGGCGTCGTCTTCTTTGGAAACAGATGGGTCATTCTCATATTTGAGAAATACATCGCAAGAAGCAGAACTGTTGCATCCGAAGTGACTAGTGAGGACTCGCGACAGGTCGTCCGAGAACAGTCCGACCTATCGGCGGGGTTATGTTGACTGAGTGTGAGAATCCGAGGAAAGCTATCCAAGTACCACAGCGTCATTTAGACGTAACACGGGCCGGGTATATAGAGGGAAGCTACTCTGTATTTCGAGCATGTTGGGTTGTGAGGTACAACATTGTCCGAGTCAACGCTGTCATCGGAGTGAGATACTGCCCATAAGACTGATATGGGGGCGGGGAACAAGACAGAATGCATAGCATAATTGTGTTATATATCCGACAGGTAGATGTGTGGTATACTGACGTGTTTGGATGTACATGTAGGCGACCGGGTCGACAAGAGAAAGAATGGTGAACACGTAGAAATGATAGGAGCTTAATCAGAGCAGCGATTGCATACCGTCATGATGCTCCGTAGCGTAGTCCAATTATACTGAGCTGTTCCTCCTCTCGTTTGAATCATGAAGCCTTCTACAAGGTCTTAGCTATTCTTGCACCTCGTATCTTTCGTTGCAGCTCGGCGGTGAATGCTGTTCGCTGTTCGCCGCGCCAGAACACATAAAGAGCCGCAGTCATGTTGGTGTGAGAAATTAGAACTAGCAGACATCTCGACGACGATTAGCGCGTGGAGTATACTAGGGGTTCCTAGTTCTGGTTCGTAGTCTCGGTAGCCTCCAAGCTCGAGGCTTCTTGTATCGAAGATCGTGTCACAAGTAGCTGAGTCAGAGCTAGAGCGTCTAGATCACCGTAGCCCAAACTGATGACGTGTCAAACCGACATTGACAAGGCGTCAGCTCCGGACTGGCCAATCTCATATTGAGAAGGGAGTGCAAGGAGCACGCATGAAGATGCACAGAATCACCGAGTGGTCGGTCGAGCTCGTTGCAGGTTGTCCAAGAATGGTCTGACCCGGCGGCCAGAGGGAGGCGATCAAGAGTAATCGTTGCCAAATACCAGAGCGTCACTTTGGACGTGCAAAGCTGACAACAGTAATGATGCGGCCATTCTCCGCTGCAGAGGAACCGTCCATCTTGCCTCATGGCATGAAGGTTCGAAACAAGACATCAGCCTGCGTATCAAACCTAGCCGCACCTTGGCGCATTGACGGCAGAGTACATGCACCATCACAGGAGTGGCCAGACAGCATGTGCGCCTCATATCATCTGTCAATGGAGCTGAGAGGGCTTACGCTGCGACAGTGGAGTCTTCTGATATGATGAGCAACGGGCTGAAGGTATCGCCTGCGACTCACAAAGCGGACATCTAGCGCGTCACAGATCCCAGAAAAGCTTGCCGCCCTATCCAGAGAGGCCGTGTAGGACGTCAAATTCACCGCATAGCTCCTACAGCATCCCAACAACTGATCTGGTGAAAAGTAGTCCACCGAGCCTGTGTAAACGATGCGCGCGGCGCGATCTGACGCGATTTGTCCCTGATGGACGCAGCACTGTATGATGTATTCGGAATACGAGGTACCGGTGTATTAGTGGATAAAGTTGGCATGCAGACGCCATCGAGATGTGGTCGAAGCCATCGCATGGACACCGGAGGCCCTGGACGAGTACGTCGGACGATCCGACGGCTCTGGTGAAGTAAGCCATGCCATCAGGGGAAGCGCTGCGGGCTTCTGATGATTCTGAAGAATGGAGAACGTCGGTAACTGGCATATTTCACGAATCTCCGCCAGTACGTGGAAACGAGTGAGGCATGGGGGACGTAGTATCGTTCAGCAGTCGTCATAACACCAGGAGAGACAAAAAACCGGGCGGGTAAGCTTTTTGTCTTCGAGGATTCTAACGTATGGAGGCTGTCAAGACGAGCTTTTTGTTGTGGACTGGAAAGCAGACGAGGTGGTATTCGAGAAAGAAAGCAAGACAATAACCGTCGGAACGGAGGGGGCCCATGCCAGGCCGTGCGAGCTGCACGCGCCCGACGCGAGACAAAAAGATAGGCGGTAATCTCTAATCTGCCCTTCCCGATTTGGTAACAGGTGGCGTGCCTCTTTCTCTCATCACAATTACCTGGGACTTTGCTCGCATTCATTTCGTTGCCGCATATTCAGACATGGCGCGTCGTATTAGGTTCCGACCATATAAAGTCTCGCCTGAAACATGGGCCCAGCACCACCAGCCTGTGCTGACTCGATCGCAACCCTACCTGGCTCCTGTGAATGGCTACTGCTTACGTGCAACCCGCCGCCGCCAACTACTACACCATGCCCGCCCACGCACCCCAGAGACAACGTGGATACAGACTCTGCGATCAATGCGGTGCGGTTGAGCAACCCCAAGCCTCTCGGTTCCGCCTCTGCGGTGGCTGCGTGAGCCGTGCCGATCTTGCTAGCGCTTGCATGTCCTGACGTACAGCGATCCCTAGATGACGACGCAGTACTGCTCTCAGGAATGCCAAAAGCTGCACTGGCCGTCGCACAAGGCCATCTGCCAGCACACTGCGTCGCAGATCTCGAATGCGAAGCCCGTCTCGTCCGGCATGGTCGACGAGAGCCTCGTGAAGAATCTCCGAAAATTTGTGTCCGCGCACTCGACGCTCCTCGGATGGGCCGGGTTCCAGGCGCTCCAGCTTAAGCGCGTACCTGCTAATGTACGGCAAAACGCACTCCTCGTTGAGCTCGACTACCGCCCGTCCTCCGACTCGCTCCGCCGGTAAGTCCATTCTCGGCCCCCTCTTGGCGCCGGCAATGGCTGACACTGCCGCCAGCTTCTCGATAAGGAACACACACATCGTCCCGCGGACGTACATCACCGACAACGACCCCCTCGTCGGTGCCGACATCCAGCGCCGCGAGGACCGGTGTCGCAGGAGCGGTGGCATCGGCACTGCGATCATCCTCGTGCAGTGCGGCGACATCAGCCAGGTCATGCCCGTCGAGGTGGACTCGCCCAACCGCATCTCGTGGGACTCCCGAGACGACTGGGCCGATGTCCTTCGCCACTTCGTCGAGTCCGGGAGGACTGACTTCAAGCCGATCTCGACAACAGCACGAGGGTGAGTACATCCTCGCCATCTTCGCATCGCCTGATATTGACGGATCGGCACAGGATCGTCTACGGATGAGCACTGCACAACTCGCTGAGCTTGAGCCTTGCGGACCCCCGACGTTGATCGTCGCTTCCGCCCTTCGCCCTTCTTCACACACGTCCGATGACAGCCTCCAGGGATATATTTATTCCTCGAAACATATCTTTGCTGTGTATCGCTGCTTCGCCGCTCTTGCCTTTCATACTTCGATGTAACTTATACACAGCATCTTACCACGTGTAGCATCATACTTTCGTCAATGCATTCTTCCAAGCCATGATATATGTTTCGAAGTCGGATATGGATCGATCCCGATCTTCCCCGAGAGCTGCACATTCTATCGAAGGCGTTGACATCGCCCGTCAAAATGGAATTGAAGCCGCGTAAATTCCAAATGCTCGCAGATTAAACGCGTGATATTCAGAACGAGAATATCAAGGGACACCCCCGAACGGTCGCTAATGACGTTCTGGTCCATCACAATCTCTGTTCGAGGCATGCTTACAGTTACAAGCGCTGTCCAATATCAAAGGAGCGGAAAATTTACAAGCAAAAGCTGTGTGAGTTGGCAAGTATGTGACAAAAGCAAAGAGCGATATATGTACAGCGAAGATGATGGCTGGCTGTAAATATGGGATAAATATTTACAGATTGAGAGACCGGATGGTGGTACTGGATGGTGGCCAGTAGTCAGTGGTCGAGCAAAATTATATCATGAATGGAAAGGAAGCTAGGAAAAGGTCATAAGTCGCCAATGGAAGGCGGAGGTCGTGAAGTCGTCAACTAGTCGTCGTAAAGAGGTGTGCGTACGCAAGACCATCTTGCGAGCTTGTCCCAAATTCGTGCTACAAGTTCAGAATTTAGAATGATTTATTTGACAGAGATATTCGACATCCTCACTTCTGCGCTTTCTCCTCGCGAGCAAATCCGCAGAGGGATAGCGTTCTGAATATTGCGAGCGCCTATGGTTGGGCCTCGAGGGCCATTGGGATACGGCAACATAGGGAGGGAAGCTATGGTGGCCACCGAGTCAGACCACGTTCGCATTACAGCATATAGCGAACGTACCGATTTTGATACTGGTTCTCAATATTATGGAGGTGAAGGTGAGCAGCAAGGGCCTGCAGATCGCGCAGGACGTTCCCGCAGCCAGGGCGGTCGCACATGATATCGTAGTTGCCGTGCCCTCCGCGGAGCATCATACCGTACGCTTCGCGTCGCTGGAAACATCGTGTGTAAATGCAATACAATGCGATGGTCAATTATCTGGAACTCACTGCATCCTCCATTGCGTCAACCTGTGAGAAGCGTACGCGCACTCTCGGACTGGAAGACTCGCCCACACGCCAGCTGTAATAGCCAGTCCGTCCGTCCTGAGCAGAGCCTGTATAGGACGGCCGTCGCCCTCTTGTTTTATCTTTCTCTACGTGCGTCGCACGGTAGCGCGCGGCAATCTCTTGGGCGGGAGTCCGGCCACCGTGGGTGGTCTGTGGCCGTGGGCGCATGCTCATTGGATGCGAGACCCTCACACGCGTCGACGAGTCGCGGTACGCCCAGCTGCTCAGATCGTCATGAGCATATGCTGTCGCCCTTCCAGCATTTGAAGCTTCAGACGGGAGGTACACAGCATAGCCTCTGTTCCGGAGGGTGGCCTTACGCCGCGTCTGTCTGCGGGGCTGAGGGAGCGGGGGGCGGGCAAGCGCGAGCTGTATAAAATCCTGCGTCGCGAAGCGCAGGGGCGAGCCGTGGTTGTTCATGGGCGTAGAAAACGCAGGCAGCGGCGCGCGGGGAACTCGATGTGTTGTGGTAGACTCTTAAGAAGAGGTCCGGTGTGGCACCGCGCCCAAGGCCACATCCCTTAAAGCGCGGGCAAAGCGCTGCCCGACGGGTACGATAGCGACGGCCTGCTAGGTTCCCGCATCCGATTAGATAGATCGCACCGCTCAGATGACAAATATGCTTCATCTCTTGACTCTAACGTTGCAATTGGGACTGAGCCTCCCGCATTTCAGCGGTGCGCACGTTCCGACTCGCAGCACGCGGGGCCACGGAGCTTATGGTGGGAAGGTCAGGACAGCTTCTCCGTCCACGCGTTTCATTTCTGCTACGAGATTTCAATCGAGAGCTTAGCTCGCGCCCGGGTCGTGACCAAGAACGTCGAGCGCAGTATGTGAAGCCGAACCGACAGGAGTGGCCGCGGGAGGACTCTGTGCCAGGAAAGGTAGGAGGCGCCCAGGAAGCACCAGCCACAGACGCGTCTCGAGTCACGTGCGTTAGATTGCAGGCCTGCTGATCGACGACCTCGGCCTGAGCAAGCCCAACGCGGGCTCCTGCTTTAGTTCCTTTCCCGTGTACTTCTTGCATCCATACCATTCTGGCTGCTTTATAAGATATACAACGTGGTGCAAAATGTCGGCGCTCTCTCTTTCCGCTCGACTTGGACGTCGGTCACTGTTCGCGGCAGCTGCCTCTCACCCAGCCCGACAATGTCAAGCCCGATTCATGAGCAAGCAGCCTGCATACGAAGGACACATCCCGTTAAACTTCTTTGAGGCTAGTCTACTGGCAGCTGGATCAGCTTTCATGTCACTAGCCAATCCTCGGAGAGGAGGTAAGAATAAATCACACTTCCAACTTGTTCATCAAGAATTTACATGTCTTTCAGATATGGTTGCCGCCCTGGGGGATATCACCTCAGGTCCCATACTGCCGAAGCTGCGCGATAATATGCTCGACAGCCCTGAGGGGCGTCGCATTCTCAAGGAGAGACCACGCATCAATTCGCAGACGATCGACATGCAAAAGCTGGCGTTGCTTCCGGAGGGCACATTCGGTCGGGCGTACATCACATGGCTAGAGCGATGCGGAGTGACCCCAGACACCCGAGAACCCGTAAGCACTTTACCGCACTGCATTATGTACTGCTAACGTCGCTCACTGTGCTCTGACCGCAGGTACACTACGTTGACGACCCCGAGCTTGCCTACGTCATGCAGCGCTACCGCGAGTGCCACGACTTCTACCACTGCCTGTGCAACCTGCCCGTTAACGTCGAGTCCGAGCTCGCGCTCAAGTTCTTTGAGTTCGCGAACTTCGGGCTGCCCATGGCTGGCTTCGCCGCCGCGTTCGGGCACCTGCGTCTCTCCTCGCAGAAGCGCGCACGGCTCTTCAAAGAATTCGTCCCATGGGCGATCAAGTGCGGAGGCAGCGCGAAGAGCCTTATCACAGTGTACTGGGAGGAACGGTGGGAGCAGAATATGGAGGATATGAAGCGCGAATTCGGGATTTGGGATCCGCCAGAGGCGAGGTGGAGCAAGCCGCTCAGCGAGGCGAAAGCTGCGGCCGAGAGGAGGCAAAAGGAGGCTGAAACCCAGCTGGCCTCACGACCGCCACAATGACCGTGTACCTATAGGGCACTGGATACGTTAGATCATTCGCGCACTTCGGAACCTGAGGCTCGCATAGGTCGTCACCACGCGTTATAAGGTACATCTACTCTACGTCTAATGCCGGGCCCCGGTCCTATGCAGAGGCCTGCCTCGCATCGAGGATCGTATCCCGCAGCCGCTTCACCGCTTCGTTCACATCCGGCTCAGGCAGTAGGCTGAACGCAGCCCGGACGTAGGCCGTCTTCCTTCCGTTCGGCAGGAAGATAGTTCCAGGCAGGGCAAGCACTCCGCGTTCGTATGCCTTCGTCCTCACTAGTGCCTCCGAGTCGTCCTCCCCATCCGGCGAGTTCAGCACCAACTTGAACCTGTGTCTCTGGTCAGCCCTCTCGCTAGGAGGCCAAGAAGAGATGTTAGTCGTACCAGATGAACATGCCCGCCTCGGGCGAGGTCCACTCCGCGAGCCCGTTGAGGTGCTTCTTCATCGCGCTCTCAAATACGTCGCGCTTCTCGCGGTAGAACTGCGAGACGGACTCTGTGTGCTTCTTGAAGCCGACGTAGCCCCACGCGTTCAGGATTGCGTACGTGATCGTCTGTGTGAGCGAAGGTGTTTGCAGGCTCGCGACAGCGGTCTATTGCATGACTGAGCGCTCAGCGGTCATCGGCGCGAGCAGTGCGGTCGGCAGGACGTACATGCATGTCGATGACAGTCATAATGGGCTCGGGGCCGCACAGGAAGCCAATACGGATGCCAGAGGATAGGATTTTCGAGAGACTGTCGAAGCGCAGGACCCGCCCGACTTCTGGCTGTTGCGCCTCCAGGGCGAAGTATGAAGGTGCACGAGCACCGATACCGTAGTAGAGGTAGTAGTAAGGGTCGTCTGGCGAGGCCCCGCCCGTGTTAAACCCATAATATGGAGACGTAGTTAGATGCCTTACCCTCGAGGATGAGAAAATTGTGCTCCCTAGCGAGTGCAAGGACTGCTTCCCTGCGCTCCTGTGTGGCTGTCATACCGGTCGGGTTGCAGCCGTACTACGTCGGGTCAGGGCGAAAGTTAAGGACAGCAGGTCTAGGCAGACTCACCGGTACTGTGTAGAGCACTTTTGGTTTGGGCTTGGAGGCGGGCCAGTTTTCGAGCACCTTGCGCAGCGAGTCTGCGCTGATGCCGTATGCATCGGTGTCCACCTCTGCAACATGATGGGAACATCAGGTCTTTGACCTCACGCTTCGGGAAAGAGGTCACAAACCGATCATCTCGCAGTGAAGAGCTTCGAACATAGGAAGGACTCCTCTGAGCGGAATGTCAAAACACGAGAAACTCTGGTCGGACACTGAAACTTACGCGTATACGGGGGACTCGACCAGCACAGGCTCCCCTGGGTTCACTATTGCATTAATAGCCTGTACAAGCGCGGTCAACTGTGCATCCTCGCCGTTTGCAGGAACCCTACCTTGTAAATGAGGTCCTGAGATCCCGAACCAATGCTCGCTCTCCACCCCTCCCCCTTCTTCCTTCCGTGCTCAAGTTCTTGCAATCCATACACCCACTCGAGCAAGCACGGCAGCCCCGCCGTTGGGCCATACTGCAAGCCCTCCTGCAACTGCGCCCCGCCAATCTCAATCTCAACCGGGCTAGACGAGCTCGGGTCGCGCGCAGTGAGCTTCACGCCATCCAGCGGGAACGTTGTAGAGTTTGGTTTGCCTGCAAGCAGCGAGATCACTCCGGGTTTCGCCTCGAGCGGGTACAGACCGCGAACTTGGAAGCCGCGTCAGCGCCAGGACAGATCCTGTCAATTGGTCTGTGATTCACTCACTCGGGCTGGGCTTCCTCTCCTTCGCGGCATCCGAGAGGAATGTTTGGTAGAACTCAGCAGGGAGTGCCTTGACCATAGTCGGTTCTATTCGGGTTTTATGCAGGTGGTATTCAGTCGTTCAAGATCAATGATGGACCAGCTTCTAAGGCTATATATATGCCCCTCACAAGACCGGAGGCAGTCCTTGTGACGATGAGACAATGGCACCGCTGTCAATCAACGCGTTTGTTGGAGGAGAAACGTTACCGACGATCAGACGATCAGGAGTCATTTGCCTTTTATAGAAGGTGTAAAAGAAGGAGTGGCTGTGGATGGTGGCGATGCGGTACAGCGAGCAACGCCGCGGAAACATATAAAAAGATATAACTGATGAAACTACATTGCAACTCAAAGGACTCTGGCAGCTTGTGCCTCTAAGCCCACGTGTTTTCGTCTACCCCAGCAGCCTTTGACTTTCCCCTGCATCACCAGCCTCAGCATCTCTTTTACCACCGATCCTCTTCAGGCCGTTCCAGGTGCCATAACTGACGACTTTAATTCCGCTGACAATCTTCTCGATGACCCAGTCTCTTGCTCTCCAAACGGCATGCTCCCTTGAGTCAATTCTGTCGCTCCGCACCCGGTGCTCGCCATCAACCACGACGCTAAGGGCAAAGAGAGTCGTGACGATAGATGACAGAGCCGTGCAGGAGGATATCATGAACATGATGACCATCTGTAGGCGTGCAGCCTGCTGGACGGAAGATCCACCGAGAATTGCACCAGTCATCATACCAGGGATTGCGATGATTCCGAGGACGCTGTCGACTGATTCAGTAAACGCGGGATTGCGTGATGTGTGCTGCGCACCTCATCTGGTTGATGTTCGGAGTAAGAGCGAGCCGTAAAGCCTCCTTGGCTATAGGCATGCATGCCTCAAATCTAGATGCACCAAAGGCAAGGTACATCTCGACTTTGTCTCGGTTGTCACTGTACGGAGTCACGGACGACCGTCAACAATGTTTCACGAACCGCCAAATCAGCTGCACCACTCACTGAAGTTCCTTCAGGACGTAACTAACAGCCACGACAATCCCGGATATTGTACTTCCGCACAGCATGCCAACAACTGGAACTGCGCAACGAGTCAACACTCCCGTAGAGTATATGACAAAGTTGCCTTACTGTATTGCTCGGGCTTCCAGAATGGTTCTACGTCCATTGCAAATCGAATGCCAATTATGGATACTGGGATCGTAGAACCAAGCATCCCGACAAGCACAGAGGGGAACTGCAACATTTCGTGAGCAAGCTATGTTTCCCTTGACACCGGGCTCACCATATGTTTGTATCGTCGCTTCGACTTGTTGACCACTGAATGTGTAGTGCGGGGTGTTAGTGCGACCATCAATACCAGGCATTAGTGGCATGCCTGTCTCTGTAGTCCCCATCAAATTCAACAAAACTGAGATATCACATAGACATGTCAGGGATGGTCGACCTCAACAGACACGAAGAGATGCACACACAAGCTATTCCTGCCACCGCCCAGGGATTGTTGGTCTCAAAAACCTTCTGCAGAACTAGTGCCACAACACTTAATTGCAGAACGCATCGTACTGCAGCGGTGACAAGAGAGCTTCCTATTCCGAGGTTGAACGTGGTAGAGACAACCGCGTCGAAGACGATGAACGAGAATGCCAGTCCGACATTGGCCCACGAGAGATGTGTGGTATCTTCCCTGGGACCAGTATCCATGCTTCAGTTACAGTTCTATCCGATGAGAAGCTCAACGCCCGGGGAACTTCGCCAGCTCGTAGGTAGAAAGCCCAGAAACTGCCTTGAATATCGACTTGAGTGGAAGGAACCATCGGGAGCGAGAAGAGTTCACTCTATTACTGTGACGTAATGCCGCTTCGTCTCGGCTATCGTGGGAATACATTGACCGTGTGAATTACGGCCAGATAGAGTTGCTGCAAGCACGAGGTTATCGCCTGCATGATCTTTCGTCTCGCAGTCATTCGTCCCCGTCTGCTTGCTAGGAATCTCAAGACCATGGTTGCCACAGATCTCGACTTCAACGCGACTTCTGAGCGCGTCTCCGAGTTACGAGAGAATTTGGCCGAAGTACGACAGCGTGTCCAGCAAGCGTCGTCGAGTGGTCGGAGCCCGACTCTGATTGCAGTTTCAAAGTACAAGCCTGCATCCGATATCCAGGCGCTATACGAGGCTGGGCAGCGTGAATTTGGAGAGAACTATGCGCAGGAGCTTGCGGACAAGGCTGCGGTGGTACGTTCGCCTGTCTCTGTGGTCTTGCATGTCGGACTCATCATTTACACAGCTGCCGGCTGACATCAAGTGGCACTTCATCGGCACTCTGCAGTCGAATAAAGCGAAGGGACTTGCGTGTAAGTTCGTTCTTCTTATGCCTATCTTACAATCGATCAATACGAGTAGGACATACAGCAATAGAGAACCTCGCGTGCATACAGACGCTTAGTTCAGCCAAAGCCGCCACCGCCCTCAGCAAAGCGCTGCCCGCGAACCGGCCTACGCCTCTCAATGTCCTGCTGCAGGTGAATACATCTGGGGAAGACGCCAAATCAGGCGTGGACCCACTCACACCTGATCATGCGCCCCAAGCGGATCTCATCTCGCTAGCCCGGCACATCATCAATGAATGTCCCCGCCTACACCTACAGGGCCTCATGACGATCGGCTCTCTGACTGAATCGCTCTCTTCTGACGAGAAGCCCAACGCGGACTTTGAACGCCTCAAGCAGACACGAGACCTGCTCGAGGCGGCGCTGACCAAGGAGCATCTCTCGGGCAAGTGGGGAGAGGAAGGGAGATTGTTGTTGAGCATGGGCATGTCGAAGGACTTCGAGGCAGCTATCAAGTCGGGGAGCGATATCGTCCGTGTCGGGACAAGCATTTTCGGTTTTAGGCAGCCCAAGGCTGGTGCGACCGCTTTAGCTTAGTGAGAGGTGGCTGGCTGCGCCCAAGATTCGCGGTCGTGACCAGATACTAAGCGTTCTTCAGACATTTGCGCTTAGCCAAAGCACCAATAAACTCTGTCTCATACATTGTAAAGAGTGACATTGTTACTTGCGCCTCGTCGTACTGAGACCTGCTGAGTACGGGGCTGCGGGCTGTTCAGGTTGGGTTCGTTTCCGATTGTTTTGCTCCAGAATCTCCCAATTCATACCCACAGCAGAAGGAAAGAACAACATGTGGAGCGAAAGCAGCGCCCTGTCGTTCCCATGTAAGCAAACGAACTGCGATTAAGCACGAGCGCTCACGAACATCTCCATCATAGCAAGCACTGAACATGACGTAAATGTCAAACTCCTACCATGTCTCTCAAATCGATCTACTCACGGAAAACTGCCCTTAGCGGGCCACAATACACACTCCCGGCACAAGTCGTGCGGACGTCCATCAAAGGCAGCGCCCTGTTTAGCGTTGCGACGCTCGCCACCCAGTAGGCCCACGTCTGCATCAGCCACACCATGTGTGGCCCAGCCTCCGTGAGTCGGTGTCGCCGAAAATGCGGATGAACCAGCACGACGACGAACACAGTGGACGTCACAAACGTCCAGCACGAAGCCCACCTATTTAGTGGTCAGCGCTCTTCATCCAGGTATGTGGCTCGCACGCACAGAATTAGCCTAATCCCCGATCTGGTTCCAACGTTGGGGTAGATTGTGGTGTGATTAAATTGAGCAATCAACCACGCTGAGATGCACATCTGTGCTTCGTCAACAGGAGTACCTGCAGTCAAGATGAAGGACCACTTGCCGCCAGGATGCTACAGAAACCCAGGTACATGCACACCCCTAGACGATACCACGCGAGACGGCAGTAAGTCAACAATTAACGTGAGGGGCCAGGAATCTCGCACTGACATGTCGTCCATTGTCGCAGCTTCTTGGTGCGTTTCTTCTTCTTGGAGCGTTGCCGGTACCGCTCGACTTCACGGGACAGATACCAGATGATTGCGATGTAGGTAGCAATCACAACGAGTCCTAGAATGACGATGCCGGCTGTCGCGCCCTTGCTGAAGTCACGACTTCCCCAGATATCGTCCAGCTGGGCTCGGCGCGCGATGGGCATTGTGTGGAGTTGGTTGCGAATAGAGAGAAGGGAGCGGTCGAGGTGAGAGACAGGTTCAGCCAGCTTACATGCGTCGCGGTAAGTGGCGCGAGCCACGCGTACACCCTTGGACGGACGTGTCTTACCAAACTGTAAAGCCAAGATTGCGTATAGGAACGTTTGCGACCGGTTAAATTCCGCGGCGCAGCGATATCGAATAGTTCTTTGTTCCAGAGATGCGCGAGGCTTTGCAAGGCAGCGGGTGAGGAGCATGCCTCGTAGTGATATAGCTGCACACCACGCGTGGAAAGTGCTTTGGCCACGCATCGAGTAGCGCCGTGGACAAGGACCGATCCACGTCACTAATGACCGACATGCGATTTCGGGCCGGCAATGACGTGCTCAACGAAAACAAATACAGCTCTTCGACATACATGATGTATATTGCTGGTTCCCAAAATTGTTAGCGTCTCGACTGACTCAACAATCCGCCGTTGTGTACGTCAATAATATCTTACTCGTGAAACACTCTTCGCATGATTACAGACTGGATTTCAGGACAACGTGGGGCACAATTAACGAACGGTCTATAGATACAAACATTCTCGACATATCGCTAATCAAAAAAAAATAGTTTAGGGACCAGCCGCCGGAGTAGTTACGGTCTGGGTAACCGTGTTCGTCGACGTGGTGTACGAAGGGACTACGACGGTTTTCGTAAGAACGTTGGTGGCGACAGTATCGGTGCTGATGGTAAGCTGTAACTGAGTGCGGGTAAGAGTATCGGTGACCGTGGTGGTAGTGAAAGTGTTCACGGGCGGTACTGTGTGCACGTAAGGCCCGAGCAACTGATCACGGAGGAAGTGCACATACCGGCATGAACGCCTGTAGCAACAGCGACGGCACCAAGGACGGCGAAGACGTTGACGAATAACATGGCAACTGAGTGAGTTTACGCCGAGGATACTGAAGTTTGGAATGATACCAGTTCGCGGCTGCTTCTCGTCTTATATCGCATTGCCACACAGCGGGACCACCGCTTTTCTCCTCCGGGTTACCCGTTATTTCTGTCTGCGAGGAGTTCAACGGGAGCAAACGCGGTGGGGCAGACGGTCGGGAACAGGTCGAGCGGACACAAACAAACCCATCAACCCGGGGCAGGAAGCAAATAGGCCTTAGGCTGAATTTTCGGATCGTGCGGATTTGCCGAAAACAAACAGCGGCAACGGTATCGGTCAACTACGAACCCCAGCTAGTACTAACTCGAATATTCCGTCGGACGGAAGTACAATTTCGTCTGAAAGTGACGTACGCCGCCGCATTTGTGGCGACCCGAAGATGGAAAACAACTTTACACCCGCTCTGCTCTTCGATGCGGAAGATAGTCACTTGCATGGCGGATACGCCAGTTAAATCACTGCCGAGAGATCTTACTCCGCGTGCGCGGGCCTTGCGACACAACTTCGCCGCAAAGCTTTGTTTGTTAGATTCAAGGAGTAGAGGCACAAATGGGATTTTAAGTCACGATGCAATACGCAGATGCACATTCCGAAGACTACGCAAAGCAGAAGAACGAATATGTCTAGACAAACAACACAGAGTGGCTACACATCACGTATATATCACGGATACAAAAACACGACTGTCTGGACAGACGGCGCAAATTTAAGGGGGGGCGGGCACGGTAACGGTCGTGTAAGTGGGCCGCCCGAGGCGGGTAATGGTAGCAGTGGCGGTAGTAGTAGTGATGGTGTTCTCGGTGAAGGTGCGAACTCTGGTGCTAGTGGTGGTAGCATCTTCAACCACGGCTTTAGTTATAGTTCTCGTGATAGTCGCGCCGTCTAGAACTCGAGTCAACCCTACGCGCGGGTGAGGCCAGGCAAAAGACTAACCGGCGACAGAGGCACCGAGTATGGCAACGGCGACAATGGCGACAAGGGTCTTTGCGTTGAACATCTTGATGAGGAGCGAGGGTCAAAATGTGCGAAGTGTGGTGATGAGGACGGATGCCAATACGGACGGCGAGACACATTATATGGAACTTGGCAGTACCCGCTCCCTCCGGTGCGTATCGCCTGCGCAGAGCGGATATGCCCAAAGTGACTTGGGCGGCGTCATCGGAGGTGAGCGCAGGTGGGATTGTGGATGCAAAAATAAGTGACGGACCCGGATGCAGGAGGGACCACCGGAGCGGATGCAAATGTCCGAGCGGCTGCCTAGATTCACTTTAGGCAGCGGCGGAACGAGCGTCGTGGATGGAATCGAAATCGGGGGCTAACTGATCCGGTATCTATTACCTGGTTTTGCACCGCTACATTACACCTGATCTTTGGAACGCGGGTGGACATATGTCTCTGACCTTTGTGTCCGTTTAGCAGCGTCATTCAAGGAAACTTGACGTAAAAGCATAGCAATAGACGATACCATCCTGTAAGTACTCCTACGCCGTCCAGCGCAGTTAACACCTCAATTGATCCGCTCGGAAGCAAATAGGTGGCCAAGGCCGTGTTCTTCTCTTTTCGTGCCCGCCTTTCAAGGCCAGTTTTCGTTGAGCCGCATTCGCCTAATCCTCTGGTGTATCGATGTCCGGTTACCAGTAACTCCGCGCCCTGCTCTGAGCAATGAGATCAGATGTACACCAATGTGTCCTGACGGGTATTCGATTGAGTGAGCCCTTAGGGCTGAGATTGGTGTCCACGAGGAGCATCACGAGTCGCGAAAAAAAATCAACTCAATCACATTCCCACTACGACTAGTAGTGGGTCTTGTGGAAGTAGTTGTCAATCGGACCGTAGATCTGCGCATTTTGGAAGCTTGCATTTCGGAGTTCGAAATAAATTACGTGTTGCGCTTTCACGGTTTCAACGTTATTGTAGTTCACTTTACGAACTGGCGCTTCAGGTGGCTGGCTCACCCCGTCCACTCCTGCGCTTCCCTTCGCTGGCCCGTCACATTGTCGCGTCCGTTGGGATGTCGTAGCATGGCATGGTGTGAAGCAAGCAGTAGGGATACGATGTGGTCGTAGTGGGCCCCGTCGCGCTTGCGCGCTCAGCGGTCCTTCCTCGTTCACGTCTACTTTATGCACCCTGCCTGCATCAATGCTGCTTCGCGGTCTTCAGGTAAGCGCTCATAAAGAGCCACTGTCCCAAGAGGCGGGCGAGATCTGAATCGGAGACACCAACCTATTTGCAAGGGAGGCCCCCAGGTGGTACCCGGGGTCCCTGATCGCGTTTTGGAGGCGCTTCTCACGAAGTTTGATTCCCCAGCTTCTCACTCAGCTCATATCACCTCAGGTTTCTCAGATCTCGTGTTGATACTACTTTGCAACATGCCCACAATTTTTTGCGAGGTATCGTCCACTCGTTGTCGTTTGAGGTATCAACGAATGTCGGCGGAACAGACGCCAATCCATGCCTTGGTCAGCCATCACGTGAGGCAAAACGCGGTAAACGCGTCGCTGTGGCCACATCGTGGCCTGCGCAGTTGGACGGCATTGCTTCGGCGTGGCCTGATCAGGAAGGAGGAGGGGGATACCCCGGTTCACGGGGTCCCCGAAATTTGGGAAGTTGATGTTTAGCGTTCAAATTCTGTCTACCTCTTGCTGTGTCCTATTATTGCAACCGTAAGCCCGTGATGAACCCGGTGCTCGGCCTTCTTACCAGTATGGCATCTTGGATGTAAGTACATACAAGAATTCTGTTGCCCCTGCCACGAACATCAACTGCTGACAGGCTGTGTTCAAGCAAAGAGGATGACAGGATTATCACGTGGTACCGGGACTCCAACATTGCTGGTGGTCGCCTCCAAGTCTTGCCAGACCTCAGTAAGGCCAGATCACCACTCTTAAGACACTCGGACGCGTAAGAGCACAGAGCATTTCCAGTAAAAGCATGCATGGTCACATAGAACATGGAAAGACAGGCTGGGTACGTGCAGATCATAGAGAGTACCATACAACACAACACCTGCCCACGCAGCCTCCGCCCTAGAGCATCATACAAAGAGGAAACGTTCAGGGCGCGTGGAGAGTCTTGAGGAAGGCCTCGCCAGCCGCCTTGGGCTTCTTGACGCCTTTTTTGGTCTCCTTGGCCTTCTTGATGCGCTCCTGCTTGACTGTGGCAAATTGTGAGACACAGGCTTACAACAACGTAGATAAGGCAAGACGTACGCAGCTCCTGGCGGCGGAGAGTCTTGGCGTAAGGGTTGAGGCGGAAAAGAACGCTCTTGTTGACAAGAGGGTTCTTGTGCTGCGTCCAGGGGCGCTTTTGGAGCTTCGAGTTCGCGGGGCGAACGACGGACTGGATCTCGTCGCTGTTGATCAGGCGAGTGACATCAGGGTTGCTGATCTTGGCGGTGGGGAGGCTGAATAAGGCAAGTTATGAGCTTCACGCCGTCCAATTCAAGAGCACAGAGCACATACACGTAGTTCTTCTTGTACACTGCGGGCTTGTCGAAGGTACCGAAGACCTCGTCGAGCAGACCGAACGCGCCCTCGGTCCAGATGACGAAACGACCAAGGTGACCACCAGGTGCAAGCTGGAGGAGGTTGAGGCGGCGGACGTTGACGAGCTCAACACCGGGAAGGTTGCGGAACGCCTTGACGACACCATTGTCCTCGTTGTAGACAACGAGGGGACCACGGCGCTGGCGGTGGCGACGGTTCCGCATCTTGCCCTTACCGGCACGGAGCTTGCGGGAGTTGGAGACTTTGACGACGTCAGCGTACGCCTTCAGGGACTTGAGGAGCGCGACGGCCTCCTTGGTCTTCTTGAAGGACTCGACCGCAGAGGAGACGACGAGGGGGACCTCCTCGATCTCCTCGATGCGATGACCGCGGGCGAGGACGAGCGAGGGGAGAGCAGACGCAGCCAGAGCCGAGACGGTCGCGAAGCGGCGCTGGTTCTGGTTGACCTTAACGTGCCACTTGCGCCAGGTCTTGGTCGGCGCGAACATACGACCACCACGGCACATGTTACCGAACGCAGCCTTTCCACAATGTCAACATCGCACTGATATCAAACCGATCCATATACTCACCTGGCCGGAACGGTGAGTTCCACCACCGCCAACACGGGGGATACGCGCAACAGCGCGACCAGTACCCCAGGACTCCGCAGAGGTCTGGTGACCAGCCTTCTCGCTCACGGCGTACGCCTGCCTCTTGTTCTTCGCGATGCTCTCTGTGCAGATTTCAGAGACGTTCATATAATACATCTATATTCGTTACTCACTGTGCACCTGTTGCACAACATCGAGCCTAATGGGAGCGGTGAGGACCGCGGGGAGGGGGAGAGAGCTCGAGGCCTCTGCAGATATTTACATCGTTAGAGATGTCTTTGTGAGTGCTGTTCATCTAGACACACCTCCAGCCGTGGAGCGGACGTTGACGGTGGGACGAGAGGCCATTTCTTGATGAAGTCTTGATGCTGCCCGCGACGGCGACTGCTGTGTGGATAGCAGAAAATTAAGGTTTGCCAGTACTTGCAGCCTCAGTAAACAGCTGTCAATACAGAAATTCTTTGTAATCAAAGCGCAATAAAAAATGACTCGGGGAAACCGTCGATTCTGGCAATTGTGACAAACGCCCTTCCGCATTCAGTATATTTCGTGACATTACTCTCGACTCGTCACGCCTGACGTCCAAGTTTCGTGTCCAAAGCTATCCAAAGTCGTTCGCGAATTCCGTGGACCTTGGCGACATTATAGCATCTATAATGATGACACTACGACTTCCTATATCTCGTCTCTAATGGAACGCGGTGTTCCTCGCTTTAGCATGTCTGTCAACGTCTTGCACAGTTCCTAACCTGCATGCGAACTCCCGGGACTCCTCAACTTCCAAGAATCTGATTTTGATCTGCAATCAAATTCGTCGCCGACGAAAGCACGAGATATGTTATCAGCACTGGTCCTCTACAACGTATAGCTGTATGGCGTATATAGCGGAATATCAAGTTCAGCCCGAAAAATCGCAGTCGAGTCAGTTGACGTGACTCGGGGATCATCTTCGTAATCGCCGCCGCCTGGGCCTTGAGCTTGAAGCGTGATTACTTGGCTATAAGTCTCAACCCTGAGGAACGAGCTCCCAGACCTCATCAACTAGCCATGACTCTCACTCCCATTGTGGGTCAACATGATGCCGCAGTCAACACCGTCCAGGTCCGGGTCGGTGTCAATGAACATCTTGCTAACAAAACGCTTCCGGCCGAGTTCTACGACCGGTACTTATCCCGAGCCGCCAAGAACAGACAGCCAGATCCAAGTGAGTTCCCATCTAGTCTTCTGTCAAACCTGGTGAATGTCTGAAATGGTATAGTTCGCTCTCTACTTCCGCTCGAACATACACCGGGCGTGATATCTCTGCTCGCCGGCAAACCAAATACGTCCACTTTCCCGATTAGCTCTCTCCACTTCACCACCAGGGACCCTGCAGACCCTGCGTCTGATGAGATCCAGCTCGAGCTCAGCCCACAAGAACTAGCGGTTGGTCTGCAATACAGTCTCACTAGGGGACTGCCTGACTTGCAAGAATGGGTGTACGGTCTGCAAACGACCTCACACGGACGCGAGAAGGATGAAGGCTGGTCGGTCTCTATTGGAGCAGGATCTCAGGATCTTATCTACAAGGTTAGCGACGCATCGCAATCAGTACCTCGTGTGACTGAGACTGAATTGTACGAAGGCGGTGACTGCGTTGGTCAACCCTGGAGAAGCTGTCCTGATTGAGGCCCCGGTCTATGCGTAGGTCCTTCAGAGACTCTGCGACGTATATTGAATCATGCTGATCACAGAGGAGTCCTACCAATATTTCAAACTCTAGACTGCGAGATGATAGGTCTGGACTTGGAATCACTCTGTTGAAAGTCACTTGACTTAGCCCTTTATGTAGAGGTTGAAACCGATGCTCAGGGCATTCGCTCAGACTCACTGCGATCCACACTTGATTCTTGGCCTGCTTCTAAGCCAAAACCGAAAGTCCTATACACTGTCCCCGTGCGTCCAGTTCATCGCACATGCCTCAATATTCCTCTGAACTCGCCCACAGTTCGGATGTAATCCAACGGGAATGACGGCTACCCTTAAACGCCGTCTTGAAGTGCTTGAGTTGAGTAGGGAACATGGCTTCCTCATCCTCGAAGGTCGGACTTGACAAAAGCTTTCGGCACAGTGTCAGCTGACTGAGCCCTCAGATGATCCATATTACTATCTGTACTACGGAACTACCCCTCGTCCTCCATCTTACTTTGATCTGGAGAAGAAACAGCCGGAAATCGGTCGCGTTGTACGCTTCGATAGTCTGTCGAAGGTGCTGTCCTCCGGCATACGGCTCGGTTTCGTCTCGGCACCGGAGCCCATCGTGCGTGCTATGGAATTACACGTGCGTGCAGTATTCTTACGCCATCATATTCACCATTCCTGACAGCTTTACAGACGATGATGGCGAATCTGCAGCCATCATCACTATCGCAAGTGATCGCACTCAAGCTTCTTAAGACCTGGGGCTACGCAGGCTTCCGCGCACACACAGAACGTGTGTCGCAGTTCTACCGCGAAAAGCGCGACATTTTCGAAGTAGCCCTGCGCCGCCACCTTGCCGGCCTCGCTGAATGGACAACCCCCGAGGCAGGCATGTTTGTCTGGTGAGAACTCCCGGAGATTCCCTGGGCTTACACCTGATTCCTGATGGGTCATTCGCACAGGTTCAAGTTACTGCTCGGCACGGCCGCCGATGGCGGCCCTGCAGAGGATTCGGAGAGCATCATCCGCACCAAGGCATTTGAACACGGTGTGCTCGCGCTCCCCGGTACTGTCTTCCTCCCCAGCGGACGGAAGACCGCGTATGTTCGCGCATCGTTCAGCTTGCTGCCCCCGGATGAGGTCAATGAAGCATTGAAGCGGCTGAAGGTTGCGATTATAGATGCCAGAGACAGCGCGTAAGATGTATAGCGGGGAAGATGTGCAGAGATTACGGGATTACGGGTATGAACAGTACTGATAAATAAGTCCTCGGGATATCATGAGAGCGATAGCTAGCCATAGAAGCAACGGACGAGAGCAATGTGGAAGCGTAACAGATCAACATACATGATTAGTCCATCCGGGGGTCCCAACACCTAGCCCTCTCGAGAACGTCTTCGACCTCCGTTTTTGGCAAGACCGACTGCTCAACAGCTTTTTCGAGGACAGACTCGATCCAATCTTGACAATTCCACTCTCCGTCGGGCCTTCTCACCCGCTCCCGCGCGGCAATTGCTTCCAATGCCTTCCGCTTCGTCCTGTCCATCACAGCAAGATGGAGATGCGCAGTCACGCCTGGCTCGGGGAATGCAGACGACTTGGTCATGGGCCCCCAGTTGGTGTAGTGGAAGTGGCCCCACTCGTGCACAATCTGCAGCATGCGCATATGTGGCGCCTCCCCGTCAAGGCGGATCCACCAACCCAGCATCCAATGCCGACCCTTTGGGTCGGGATGGTTGTTGGCCACCCGCAGGAACACCTCCTTGGCCTCATCTGCGTCTGGAAACATCCATGCTGTGTCGACCGGCTCGTACTGGCGGGCACACCGACCCATGTTGGGCTCGTAGATGTCCGCGTTGTCGCAGGTGATACCTTCAGGGTACTGACATGTAGACGATTGGGGCGCGATCGTCCTACTCGTCATCCTATGGGCTGTTAGAGACAAGCATAGTGAGTAGCGGCGAGGCACGATAGTAAGCATAGCAACCGACCGTTGGAGGCCGCTGCGAGGACGGATGCCGGCAGTTCTCAACGAGGGTGCCACGGAAAGGTATAAGAAGAAGATAGATGTGCCGAGCCCGGAGATGGTTGGGACCCACACTCGAGGGCACTCCCGGGGCTCGGATACTCGAAACGTGAACAACCGATCCACCAATTATGTCGAAAACGCTCAGCAATGGTCGGTGCATTTAGCGGTGCGGCATGACTACTGGCATGTAGATCTACAGATTCTACGAATTTGGGGGATGCTTGCGCGGCAGGCTGCTCGGCCTCGCAAACCTTGATCCTTTCTCTCGGTCGAACTGACTTCGTCGCCAAAAAGGCTCGGCTCGCGACTCCGTTCATACCAGTAGCTAAGCTGTCAGTCGAGCGAAGATGAATACGAGGATACAGCACAAATGCATCCTCGTAACGTGCATGGGATAGCATTGCTCGCAGCGACGGGGACGACCCGCGAGGGGAAGGTGAGAATCAGGGTCAGCGGAACAGAAACTTGATGCACATGGTCACCGCATGCGAGCACGAAGCGCCCGCATCCGAAGGCGTCTAGCCTCTCCTGCTCACGACGTTCTTCACGCTCTCTGGATCCGTCGTGCCTGCCTGCCTGCCTCAGTGCTTACCGATTACCTCCGGCTTACACACCATAACATGCTCTTGCAGGTCGTCTTGATGCTTTCTCGAGATCCTTGTCACTGAGAATCCATACATGTATCGGTATTGGGTGTCATCAGTCGTACGGGTACACCTCCGCCTTCTGCTCATCGGGATATGCGAGTCCCCATGATGTACATACAATACGAGCTGGACTGATACTGGGAAAACGTGGATCATGAGGAATATCGGTGCCCGCAAAGTTGGCTTCAGGCGGTCGAAAGTGGCACAGATGTCGTACTTGGTTCCCTTCAAGCTCCGTTATCTGCTCTGTGCTGTGTTCGGTGGACTAGATGTCAACTTCACATGAAAAGCCGTTGGGTTGCTCTAGCTGGCTGAGTTGCTCTGACAAACTCCACTTTCGCGCTGGGTGTCAGTTGTCCTAGTTCACTGCCTCTCACGACACATCTGTCAAGTTCGTAGGATTACCCTTTCCCACGTGTATGACTGCGGCGGGGCAGTACGGACATTGACTCGTTTACCAGCGGCGTATATAGTCCCGGAGCTCGCGTTAGGTCCCCTTACTCGGACTACAACTTCCATGCCCCATAATGCCCCGAAGAAAGACGAACTTCGCAGGGGGTTGCATCTGACGTCATCGGGCAATCTATCATTATAGTTGAGGCGCTGCAGGACTCGTCTAACGCAATATCCGCTGCGCCGTTCTTAGGTGCAGTGTTCGCCGGTGTCCTAGGGTTATTGAGGACCATTGAAGTACGCTCATGTCCCTATTACGAAAGGAGCTCAGCATTGAGTGTTCAGTAGCGAGTGAATGACACTCACGGTCGTGGCAAGCGCCTTGCGCGCCGTGCGGCAGACCTCGCCCAGCATATCAAACAGAGCATGTCCGACCACCTAAATTGCGTCGATTCTGAATTTGTTGTGGCCTGGTGGTCTCCCCTTAGGTTAGCTGTCTAATCAGACGGCAAGATGCGGTGGCACTGACGTGATCTTGTAGAGCCATCGACAACATCCGTTCCGATCTCAGCGAGCAATGCGAGCTGGGTTTTCTGCACCGCTTTTTGCATCATGTCAAATTTTCTGCTCAACTCGATGAATATGTCGAGAATCTTGACCAGGCGTGGCGTGCATTCGATGTAAGTGCTGTATCGGTCGATTGTGGTCTATGCCAACCGGCAGATCAGACCTATTGCTTGATCGCCTTACAGCATAGGATGAATCAACAAGCACGGCTCTCGGCAATGCAGTCCATGTATGATGAGAAACAGGTGCGCTACTATTTGGACCATTCTACAGGAATGCTCAGCGTCTTATCGATAGAATCGTTTGTTCCGATTGTTGGAGTTCAATTTACGTGAGGACTGCGGCACCTGGAGCATTGGACCACTAGCAACGGGGCCCGAATGGAGCTGCGATTGGCAGGGAAGAACGATAATTGTTCGTGTGCTCAAAGCTGGCGCTGCCAGTAAGGTATGTCCCATACACTCGTGCCTATTGCCGCCGAACGTATCTTGAGTTATTCGCACCCGGGAGAGCGGCAGCGTTTCTTCGTCGTCGAAACGGGTGAGGCTCACGTGTCACGAGGTATATGAAACGTACTCTGACACCACAGGTATTGATGAGGGGTCGCACCACTCAATCAGCAGGTGACGACCAGAGACCCGAAGGAGAGGCTACGCACGTGGCTGCAGATGGTGAGTGTAGCTTCACACTGTATCCCACAGGACCCAATTCCATCCACAGCTGACATGAAATATGAAAGATTCTGGATTATAAGGTATATTTGCACTCATTGCTCACTGAGGACTCTGAACTGATCTCGATATTGTGAATTCCGCTATGCAGGCCGCATCTGCAGCATTTGATGAAATGTACCCTCAATTGTGGCATCACCACGTGAGTCGCCGGGCCATTCAACGACGTCGGTGATGATTCTCAGGTTTTTCTCAGTGGTGTCAGGAGGAAGCTTGTTTTCCCAATACGAGCAGAAAGGGAAACGGGCGTCTTATATTTGCCTTGGAAGATCTACTAGGCCGACACCAGCACTGTATGATGCGATTCTGGTACTCGATGTTTTATCAAGAACCTGTAAGTCCTACATTTGATCTGGGTTCATCAATGCTCACGTCAGTTATAGGAGCCAGGACACATATATTCACGTGAGTAAAGTGCCAGTCAATTGCTGGCGCAGAGAACAAGGTGCTTATTAATCAACCATTAGTTGACACTTCATATACTGCTCGCCCTTGGTCTGTGCGCTCGTTTTATCTGCTCTCGAAGCAGGTGATTATGACGAGGTTCAAAGTCTTGCGGGAAGGGGAGACGTCGGGGAATACACGGGCATTGCCAACGGGTCTTGGCTACAAAACGTGGCTCTCGGTGACTACAGATATGGTATACATGATACATCGTCTCGACTACACTTCGTGCGCCTGGGAAATGTAAGAGATCTCCTGGTGCATGACCCCCGTTTGCGAGATTCGATCGCGGAGGTCGTCACGAGCACCAACACAAGGCCGTGTGTAGAGCATTCTTGCGAGAAGCTCAGGTGCGTCAGGTCTGCTAAGACAACAGACACATCTCACGTCAATGGCGCAGCTGGATGCTTTATCCCTGCAGCAGACACTGCTCAACGTATAAACGTTTACCGCAAATCAAACCCTGGTGCCAGGCAGTCTGGTTTGAACAGGTGGTCGACATCGCCGCGCAGCACCAGCTGCCTATAAATGCTCTTGTGCTCGGTAAGGCCCCGTCTGTGTCTCGTGATAAGATACTCATGCCCGTGCCAGTCCAGCAATTGACGCAATCTGTCCGAATCCAAACATTCGGAAACGAAGACTGCCGGCGCGAAACAAAGAAGGTAGCCGTGCAACACCAACAGACCGTCAGCTGGGCCCGTGGGACATCGCATACACCCTTACCATGTAACGGTGCGTCTCAAAACTTTGTAGGAAACTCAGACATCGCTCACGTGGATCTTTCTCAGCCCATGTTGATTCGGTGCCGTTTGGCTTGAGCATTAACATCGCACTGAACGAAGAGGATATCGTACACGACTGTCAGCCAGATTGGGGACATTGGACTCTTTCTACAACAGTGGACAGCACAGGTTCGATTCGCCCCCCAGTCCCCCTCTTGCCTGTTCGTGCTGGCTTTACCGAAATTCAGTATGGCGGTAAGCGCTTTGCCGAGCTATACCAGTCGTAGGTGCCGTTCACACTTTGCTATCCCCCGCGATTTACAAGCACTGTCATCTACAGCTGCACTCCAACAAAGCTGATGTCTATCAACCCCATCATGGGCGATGTCTTGGCATATTTACATCAAGTCAAGCAGAATCAGCGATGCACCATCACGGATCTACCGTCCTGATACTCGTGCGCCCGCTTTACCTGACTTGGCGTATCGATTCAGTCATGTTTCGACGAGACCCCGGCATGCTTCGCAAGTTCGCTCGCCTGCCTTGCTGATAAACTTCGATACAGCTCGATTTCGATCTGGTCATATAACGGTGGATTTTCCCGCAATAGTTTGTTTACGCAGATGACCTGACATTTTCAGCTGAGCCCAAATAATAGTACACGGATTGTGCAACCGTCGCTGTATGCGGCTACTGTTGAGATATTGTGGTGTTTATCAGAAACGTGCTGTATTATCGAGTCGTAATATATAACTACTGAGGCAGCTCTCACGACAATTTGCACGGCGGTGCGAATGACCAACGAGTCCGTGGGGGTCCAGCTCCTGACACACCAGCGTACTCCAAATGTGTCATGCGAGCAATGCAGCGTACAAAGCAGCCTCATGTTGTCTGTCTTGTAGAATGCACTGCCGGCTATTTCATATCGATAGCTCCCGCAGTGTACCAGCTGGCATTTGTGTGGTGTCGCAAGAGTCATATATGGCACTTGATGAGTACCCCTATCCAAATTCAGACCCGCATTCCTCGTGTCTCTAGCGACATTGTATAGGCTACGTGCCATGATACACTTGATGGTTGAACAGAGGGGCATCTGAACGACCTCATCAATCTTGCGCCGCGTCTTGCAGGTGCACGGATGAATTTACTGAAGCTTGCTGTCGCTAATTCCAGTATAAGGGCATATGACCTTATCCGAAACGTGTGTCTGGGACATGCCAAGCGCGGTCTCCTTGTGCACACTACCTGGGATACTTAGGTCGAGTCGTTCATACATGCTGTACAATTCCAAACGCAGCACGCTCGCCATCGCCATTGCTATCCATGTGCATCATCCGGCGCCTCCACTTTCGTGAGGTAGAGGACTATCGATATCAGATGACTGGAAGCAGGTTTGAAGTCGAGCTCAGACTCTAGAGAAAATCCCGGTGCGAGCTGCCGCCTCGGGGCATTTCGCACGTGATGAGTCAGTAGTAGCACGTGATATCTTAGATAACGCGCGTCGCGTTCGTGGCGACCTGTTCGTGCGGCATGTCTATCGTGCATCATGCATCATGCATCATGGCTCTTGCTTCTAACTCCGATGGTCTGGGATTCCTCCGGCATTGTCGACGCGTCTCTACACCCTGCTCACCTTCACAGAATACTGGTTTGTTCTCAACCGCTCTGGTTACCCGCTCGAAAACATATGTCATGGCTGGAGCCTGGAAGGGTATCGAGGTACGCGTATGCGCGCGGAATGGTGTCGCCGAGACGATCACCGTCACATGCCGCAGTGCACAATAGCTCCACCTCACCCTCGACGACACGAACGAAACTGGTTATCTATTTCATAATCTAGTTTGGACAGCGCACAAATGAGCTGAGGGCTCATGACAAGCGCCAAGTTCCAGAGCTGAAAGACGTCGGCTCTTGTCGCCGTGTGCGATGACATGATCTCCAGTCACCTACATGTCCGCATCCGTCTCTACACATTTGACCTCGGTGTCTAGAAGCCCGCTGTTGGTCTTGGATGGGTACTACTTCTCAGAGGTGAGCTGCTCCCTGAGACTGACTATATGCGCCCCATACCTGACATGCCAGGTTGTAGTACGCGAAGTATGCGCATATATGCGCCCAGACCCCCCACCCGGACCACCCGTATAAGATAGGTTGATCCAACGGGGATCGCACTGCGATGCAAGAGCATGGGCTATGTGCGGTGAGTGCGAGTTCCGGATGAACGTCTACGCCGATACTCATGGGACTCAATACAAGAAAGCGCCCTCTTCTCGGCCCATCTTGGTCTCGCCCTTGACGTTCCTCGAGCGTATAGTAACTGGCAAACACATGGGCCGTCATTATGGTCGTCTCCGAGGGCTCAGCCACTGTCTACGCTCGTGATCTTGGACAAGGGACACGTGGTCATCAGCAGCACGCAAGAGGGCGTATATGGAAGTGGCCACAAGGAAGAGTCGAGGTCTCACAAGTGCCTTGGAAGTAGACATTGCGCAAGATCGTATCTACTAAAAGGGATGCCTACGGTACGGTTGTATCCGGCTGGATACAGTGGATGACGGCACTGACAGCAGCGGGCAATTGCCGGTGCCAGAACCAGTGATTGTGGCGCCTCAACACGACGAGTGACGAAGACATCACTGAAAGGCGAAGTGGGAGCCATGGTGTGCACATCGCCCGGCGTGCCTCAATTTTGTGGAGGAGGGCGATTCCTCTGAAGGAGCGATCACTATATCACTCCATCGACGCAGCGGAAGCCGACATGATCTACGACAGCGCAAATGGCAGGCAGAGATAGACTGCCCGCGATCGGGGAAGGATCCACATGCGGAAGAGCCGTTCCCACGTGGATCCGCCAATGCCAGTGCACGGGCAACACAGCGAGGTGGGGATTTCCAGCGGCGACGATGGCAAGGTCAGTGCGAGGCAGCGGTGGCAGCTATGCTCATCGACGCGACGCGGATGCGAGCAAACTTGCCGAACGGTGTGGGGCAAACAGGGGCCGAGAGAACGGATAGGGCATGGCACGAGTGGGCGTTTATTGTGATCGAGAAGGCAGTGGTGGGAAAAGAAGCAGCCCAGACAAACGGATGCAGCAGAATTGGCAGGCGTGGAGATGGGGAGGGACAGATTTGGACAGGGGAGGTCATGCGATCTCTCGCGGAAGCATCGGCCGCGAGGGCGTGCACTCCCGAGCCGCCCTCGAATCCGCGCAATAGGAGGGCGTGCAAAGTGTGCACGTATTGCAAACTCTGTGAAGCCAGCATCGAGGCTGCGCAGGCGAGCGTCGGGGTCGGGGCGGGGAGCGGGCGGGGATGAAGGCGGGGAGAGATAAGCACGATCGAGAATCTGGCGGAATTTGAAAGTAGCGGGGGCGAGTGCCTAGGCTGTGGCGGCGGGCGCTCGCTGCAAACACAGACAGACACGGCGAACGGGAGCATCGTTTCGCTCTGGATACGGCCTCCTCCATCGCCGCCTTGCACAAGGTGCAGGCTACAAAGCCAACATACACCACCAACCTTTCCCCCCCTGCACCATGCACACTCACCCGGAACAGCAGCCACTCGAACATGGCCTCGCTTATCCTCCCGGCTTTCTCGACGCACTTCCCATCCTCCAGGACCGTCCCCCGCCACACCAGCCCCTGCGCACTCTAGATGCCGCACAGTTCGCCCAAGTCCACCTCGCGTACACCACCGCACACGCGCCCGATGCCGTTCTCTTCCCCTTCCTACACGGCATCGAGGGCCAGAACCACGCCCAGAACGCCTTCTTCGCGCACGGGCGCGCCCATCCCGCCGCCCTGCCGCCTGTCCCCCGCTTCAGGGGCCTTGTCTGGGTAACGGCAGACGACCTCGACATGGACGAGGGTGACATGGAGGGGGACGCCGACGAGCTGGATGACGACGACGACGACTTCTCGTCGAGCGAGAGCTTGGAGAGCTTCGGCCCCATGGACATCGATGTCGACGTCGGCGTCGACGGGGACCCCTCCATGGCCGTGGACCACGACGGCATGGAGCCCGACGCGCGAGCGTCGTCGAGCGGGGACAAGGCGCAGCGCGGCAACGGCGTCGCGAGTGCGGAGCAACACCATCAAGCCGCCCGCCACACTCCGCCACCGCCCAAGCCCATCTTCCTCACCTCCAGCTTCCGCGCGCGGGAGCTGCTGCAGACGCGCGCAGTTCCCGGCGTCGGCCTGAAGCACACGTTTCTCGAGCCCAACGTCCCCGACGGCATCAGCCTCCGCAACTTTGGTATCCAGGTGGTGAGTCCATCAGTCTGTCCCTGTGACGGAATGGCGTCTTCCTCTCTCCTTCACTGTCTGTCAACGCGGGCTCCGAACAGAAAGGCTATTCAGTGGGCACGTGCATGTGTCCCTGTGTAGTTCGGATGAGGACATGCACGCGCGTCACAAGACAACCTCGAGGTGTCTCTGAAAGCCATTGAGACAACTAGGGAACAACTTTGCCGGCATGCCAATGTCTGTAGCGTCCATCCGAACCGCTGGTGTGATTATGACGCGTTTAGGTCCGGCGATGTTATCGCTGGACCCGGTTTTCGACATCCCTTTCTCTAGGCGCATGATAGGAGCGTGCCGTACATCGTCAGTATCCTGCGCGCGGAGATGCGCAGACGACCAAGTCTTCCAGCAGCCTGGCTGCGAGACTGGTGATCTGCGCCTGGCGCTGCACGCGAGACGCGCTGGGCTTATCGCGTTCCTTGTGCGAGAGCGCCCTCTCCTTGTCACATGGGATTACACCCTCCTGTTTTGGCGCAGTCCTACCGGTCTACGGAACTGCGACTCGAAATGGCACATGCAGTGTGGTGACGGTCCTTCGCTGCGATGCTGACCTGCACTTCCAGCCGATCTATGCGACGCTGTCCGACATCGTGGTGTACTCGCCTCGCGGGGACATGCGCGCGGCGCACGGACTCGCAGCAGCGTTCAAGGACGCGATCGAAGCCAAGTACGCCACGCGCGCCGCGCGGATGCATGCCGTGGCGGCTGCCAACACCTCGCCGTCCTCCTCTGCCTCCTCCTCGCCATCTCCACCATGTTCGCCCCCTCCCCGCCCTACGCCCAACGGTCGGTTAGCACAGGGCTCGGCTGCGCCCGATTCTCAAGTAGATATGGATGTAACAGAAGCGCTGCTCCCATACAACGTCTTCGTCCTCGACGCGTCGCCCGCCGATATCGCGGCGAAGCTCCCGCATCTGGTCGCGCGCCCCGAGCCGCCCATGCGCAGTGCCGCGCACACCGACGGGACCGACGCGCACACGCAGGGCGAGGGCGCGGAGGAGGCGTGGCGGAGACGCGCGGCGCGGCCGAACATCGTCGACTTTGCGGTGCGCGAGCGCGAGGAGATGCGCGATCTAACGCGCGCGTCGGAGCTCATCACCGTCCTCCCACCGCGCCCCTCGAACAAGGACGCGGACGATGCAGACGAGCGCGTGAAGAGCTACGCGGGCACGACACCGGCGAGCCGCTTCGAGCCGCAGGCCGGGCAGGTCTTCCTCGGGAACGCGCACGACGCGCCGCCCACGCACCCCGCCGCGGTCACGCCGTTCAGCCCCGGCGCGAACGCGCCGAAGTGCGGGCGCGGGTTCGACCTGTGCATCGAGTGCTACGACTTTGCGCCGCTCCCGACGATGGCGCAGCTGCGTGCGGCGGAGGGCCAGATCGCCGCGCTCGACCGCGCATGGGCCGAGCAGTGCCTTGCGGACGACGAGGATGGCACAGGGGAGGCGAGAGATGCTGAGGAGCTGCCGACGCGGCCCCCGCCGCATCACAGCGTGGTCGTCCACTTGACGTTCCCCAGTTCGCCCGTGGCGACCGCGACGAGCGTGAACGCGCTCCTGCCCATCCTCGCCTTCCTCGAGCGTCTGATCGCGCCGCCCGCACACCTTCCCACCCGCGGCTCCGCCCGCGCGCTGCTCTTCCCTGCACCCCCACAGACCCACCCGCCATCGCACGGCTCGCGCAGGGCGTCCGAGGCCGGAACGTTCGGCCCGCGGTCGCTCCCCCCTCCCAGCGCATTCCCTACATCGTTCTTCCCCGCCGCCCACGCACAGGGCCCGCAGGCAGCCTACACGCGCGTGCGGTCCACCTCCGCAACATGCCCGCCCGGCTCGTCCTCGCCCGCCCCGCCGTCCTCCCCCAGCCCAAGCTCCAGCACCAGCGCCGGCTCCTCGCCAGCCAGCCCCGACGCCGCCGGCGCGCTGCGCACGCGCCCCGCCAAGGTCCTCGTCCACTCCGCGGACGGCTACACCGAGTCGAGCGTCCTCGGCCTCGCGCTGCTCATGGCGCACCGCGCGCTGCCGCTCCCCGCCGCGTACCTCGCGCTCCAGCTCGAGAAGCGGCGCAGCTTCTTCGTGTACCAGGCGGACATCCCGCTCCTGCGCCGCATCGAGGCGCGCCTGCTGCGCGAGCGCGCCGCGCGGGAGGAGGACGCGCGGGAGGCGCGCGGCGCCGGCCCGGCGTCGGCGCGCGAGCGCGCCCCGTGGGGCTCGTGGTCCCGCCTCAGCGAGAAGTCGGTGTCGTTCGCGACGGGGGGCGGTGGGGTGAATATGGACGGCGCGGCCATGCAGGGCGATGCGCGTCCGGTCGCTATGCACGTGTGCCGGACGGTGTCGGACTCGCGGCCCCCGGGCACGTTTGGGGCGGCGCAGGGGAGGCCCCGCGCGCATACGCTCCCGCTGGCGCTCCCGGAGGGAGGGGGCGACGAGCTGTGGTTCAACGACCCGAAGTTCGATGGGAGCTTCCCGAGCAGGGTGCTGCCGTTCTTGTACCTTGGGAACCTGTGCGTGATGGTCCGTCTCTTGTGGCTCGTGCATGTGCTGATCGTATGATGTGATAGGAACCACGCCGCGAATGCGTTCATGCTGCACGCGCTCGGGATCACGCATGTCGTCTCCGTTGGCGAGTGCGCGCTTGTCCCGCCGCCGGAGGCGGAGGCGCCTGCGGGCGGGCGGGGTGCGCAGGGCTCGCTCTGGCACGAAGAGCGCGAGGGCCGCATCAAGGTGCTCGATATCAAGGGCGTGTGCGATGACGGTATCGACACGCTTGCGCCTCAGCTCGAGCCGATCTGCGAGTGGATCGAGCGGGCGCGGGCTGAAGGCGGGACGGTGCTAGTCCACTGTCGGGTAGGGGTCTCGCGCAGCGCGACGGTTACCGTGAGTGTTCTTTTTGAGGCTTCCAGCGGACAGCTTGTTGACCTGTCGATGTTCGGATAGATCGCGTATGTGATGAAGCACCTCCAGCTGCCGCTCGTCGACGCCTACCTCATCGTGCGCTCCCGCCGTCTCTCGGTCCTCATCCAGCCCAACATGCGCCTCCTGTACAACCTCCTCGGCTGGGAGCTCCATCTCGCGCGGGAACGCGCCGCGGGAGACGAGGAGCGTCTCCGCTATGAACTCGCACGCAGCCTCAACTGGCCGTACCTCGCCAAGGAGGTGCATGCCCTCAACGAGAAGTACCTACACTAAACTGCCCTCGATGTCCGCCCCCGGAACCTGTATGACGCTCATGGAATTAGATCGCACGTGGCGGGCCCTCAAGACGATTCAATATGCCTCAATCTCCCCCTCCTTGGCTTGCTTCACCCAACCCGATGATGCAGCCGTGTAAATGTACTGTACCCCCTGTCGTCAAGATACCCCCGCTCCGTCGTGTCCCCGCAAAATGAACTCGCCTCTAGTCAATTCCGTTTTGTGTAACATATTCTTGTCGGTCTCAGTCTTTCTTCTATGTACGGCTCGTTCAGTCTCTAGTCTCCCATCGCTGTCAAGACTCAATCTCCCCACATGTCTGTACAACTTCGTTCTTCCCTAGTATTGTCGTAGTGTACCGTGCACCAGATCTCTCATGTCTTTCCCTCACTCAGTAACGTATCGCACTATAGCATATGACTTATGCCTTCGCCTGCATCTGCACCTCGCGTGTTCGCGTCCAATCAGGGGTGGCGATTGGTTTGCTCCCGCTGGATTCACATGTTCTGTTGACAGCAGATCTGACTGGAGCTTCAGGATGAACACCTTGTGGATTGAAACACCGAATTTGCATTACCTGCGCAGAGCAACCCCCCGATCGAAGCTCGAGGTAAGCGCTACGCCTCCTTCGGCAGTGGCACACTAGGTATGGAGCACAGCCAACCTCCTATCCGTGCATTACCGATTTGCTGGGATGCGTTACGCCACAATGAAAACCGGTGCCGAGCTAAACCGAAGGCGCTAGATCGCTGCGCATCTGATATGGATGCTTCAGAAGGTGTCTCCGAGGGTGGTACCTGGGGCACAGATAGGGTCAGCCGAGATCCAGGCAGGAGCAATCGCCCTCGCTGGTCAGCGGATATGTACGGTGAACACCCTTGCGATGTGATCGATGTTCGTTGGCAGGCCAGTCGGTCTGCTCAATGTGATATGCAGTACACCCTTTCTTCAAGATCTACGATATTACCATCAACCAGGTCGCTTGAACCCCATCTACCACCCGGAGAATTATACATTGATTACATGGGTAAGATGGTAATTGGGGGTGTGGGTCCTTGTCGGGTCACAGGCGAGCTCAATTGGAACGCAGTGCGTAGATGTTGCGCATTACGTTCTCATTATACACAGCATCCCAGGCATTTCCGTAACTTTAGCAGGTGTTTTGAATTCCAGCATAAATACCAGTATAGCTATGTCTCACCAGGAGCACACTGTGCGACCGCTCCAAGAGCGCTCATTAAGCCTGCACGCCAGAATATCCCCCATAAATGGCCGACTACTTAGATGTAATGTCGCGCAGGACCTGCAGTAATATTTCACGGAATCATTAATGGTATATACGGGTTATAGTGCGATGTAACACTTACGACTGTTCTAATTCCAGAATCACATGATCATGATATGTTAACTGGGCTGTGCCGTCCAGGCGACTCGTGAGGGACATCTGAGACGTGCCCTGCAGCTTGCGGAGTCTGTCCGAGTATAGTGATCAATATCCCCAATTTTCCCGCTGTCCTTGATTGTCATGGTTGATGTCGGGGTCCATATGAAAGAATAAGTCGAACGAATCAAGGACCCGTATGGCTATCCGTTGAACCGAAGATCAATACTTAGGCCATAATTGCTATGTTCATGGGCCCTACTTACCTGAATGTTCCTGCACCAAGCCACGTTCAGGCGTGGTGTGAGTCAAGTATGTCCATGTGATCTGTAGAATTGAAGCTCACCTCGTCGTATGACGGAAAAATATCACAAGAAGGAAATATCTGCGCCTTCTGTTCGTATTGATGGACTATGGAAGTACGGTTAGCGGAGAAAGGCTGCATATGGATTCCAAATTTACCGAGTATGAGCGAGTTCACTTGAATTGCATGTTTTTTCGAGAGCTCCAATATATGATCCCACCATATTGACAAGCACCATTGCTTCAACCCTATGATCCTGGTGTAGGAGTGCCATCCCCCGCTCCTCGGATTGAATCCGCAACTGAAGTTAGCATCAGAACTAGACACATAGGCATTGCAGTCAGACACAGACGCACTGCAAGGTACCGGAACTCCCTTCAGAGAAGCCATCTCCCACAGAATTGCACACTTCCCATATGCCATCGACGAAGCGCGGATCGCTTGCTACTAGGTCAGAGATATTGCCGAGGCGCACAAACTGAAGATCTAAGAACGATGTATGGATACCGTAGCCGTAATCGCCAAGTCGGGCGCTTCGAAACCACGGGCGCGGTTCCAAGCGTCGTTCGCTCTTGAGAGACATATGCATATTGAGCGTCCTCCATTCGCTATACTTTCCACGTTGCAGAGCAGACAATACATCACGCATTGTATCGCAATCTGCCTCCTACCAATCGTGCACTACACCGAAGGGATGTTAGGCGTATAGTAGGTGAACGCAATGCATTGCGGAGGACATACGGGCAACAACTGAATCGGACTTCCCGTAGAGCTGTCAGTATTGTGAGTCATCAGATAATCCACACAACGTATCGAGGTAGTAGGAAGTCTCACACGTGGTGTATGGCATAACGGATAGCAATGATCATGCCTACCAAAGAGGTCTTCGGCATTAAAAAGGATCCGGCCGTCTTCTCGAATGTGCGAGTTGGGAAAAAATAGCTCATTCTGGCACAACTTGGGAGATTCAATGGATCAATGTGCGTACAGGCAGAGTGTACTCGCATGAAAATGTTGGAGATGATCTGTGCCTCTACATGTACGGCTCACCATGTTTGATGCCGACTGCAGGCGAGTGGTGAGATGGAAGTGAGATGGAAGTAAGACGAAGGAAAGAAACTCACAATAAAGTCGAGAACCTAAAAAATTCAAACACGCTCGGATCAGATTTGATGACAAACAAAGTCCATACTCGCCATTTGCAGCCACGTACACAGCCTTGTTTCCGGGTCCGTACCTTCGATTCCATGCGACAAGGGTGCTAAACCTTGGTATGGTCAGATAATCATGTTACTAAGGAGACATTTTCTTACCAGTTTCCATAACGTACAAGGATCAAGGCTCGTTTGGATGTGAATATCCCAGCACTTGAGCGACGTATGGGTGGTAGCTGGGCATTTTCAATGGCAGAGTGGAGTTGCATAACACACACGACGTACATCCGCGAAAGCGAATGTACAACTTTTGAAATATTCGTCTATGGAGATTAATCATGATGTCAGTCTCCGAAGAACGACACAGCGTACACTTACCTTGTTCATCATGGAGCTTGCGAATACTCGTACCACCACAGTACGCCCCTTACGTTCACCGTAATATTCTTCCCCGAATAATTCTTTCGTAGCTTTCTACGATGCCCTAACATCACGAAGACGCACTTCGGACATGCGAAACAGGCGGAGCTTCGTATATGACGTCAGCATACGTTCAGGTATGCACAAAATATATAAGACCTGCTGCTCGTCATAGCATGTCTGAGACTCCACCAGACGAATTTGTTGCCTCATCTTCTGCTGTAGACTGATCAGGCATTTGGTCTAGTAAAATCAGCTTCAAGAGTATTTGATATGGCTGCGCCCAGGTGCTCACGTCAAAATAACGCCATTCTTTGTCAGGAGCCTCGGTATGACGATCTAATTTCTCGGAAATGTCCTCACTTTTCCTGAATCTGTATAGGAAGTTACGCCTGCACGCTGACTGTAGATCCGCCCTTATATGTTCAGTTGTTCTAGAGAGTAATGGGTGTTAGGAGGGGCAACACGCACAGATACTAGGCAGACATTCCCTGAGGAGCGATACAAGGGCATCGCTGAGAACATTGCCTAGGGAGCCGGGATCCGCGCAAACGGTACTATGGACGTGTTGAGCTAGATCTTTTGTATGCTGAATCAGCCGACCGGCACGGCTCCTGGCGTTGTTGACTTCTTATCAAGATATGTCTCAGGTCATCGAACTAACAAGCGACGTTCAAACACAATCACCTGGATAGCCTGGAGCAGCCCTAGCAGACAGACAAGACAGGAATGCACCGAGCAGTGGGGTCACAGGGATGACACAAGTAGCATCTCTAAGAGCTTCAACAATCGTGATAGAAGCTCGAAGGATATCGGGAGCCATATGAGAAATTGAATACCAAGCAAATCCTCGGTCGTTAGGGTACAGTACGCCGGCGGTGCAGGCGAAATATATAGGGAAGAATGGCCTAGTACAGGACAATGACCTAAAATGGATGCCCTTGTGAATTGTTAGCTGTCGCAAACTCATGGTTGATCACCACCAAGTCTTGTGGGACCGAACTCGAAGAGGATGACTCATGAACAGTGGCGTTTCCGTTCAGGATCGGAGGTGAACAATCTCCATCATTCACTTCCTGTTAATTGCAATTTGGCAAGCTACATCTTGAGGACCGTCAGGACAGTCCACAGAAATCTCAGTCGTGCAATCCGTTCAGGTCGGCCAAAAGGTTGCATAGAATTGGGAAAGTTATTACCACCTCTGAGTCCGCTATAGCCACATGGACAATGCAGTATCACTGTATCACCACCTCTGAGTCCGCTATAACCACATGAACAATGCAGAGTCAGTTTCCAGGGCCATCTCTGAAAATGTCACCTCTCCAGGATCATTTACCGAGCGCCACATGTCTGGCTTGCTTGTACTCCCTCCACTCGATTCAACGGAACGATTAGTCATGTTCCTGCAATATCGCGTGTCACTCATCTTCTAGAGCGGTATCCCTAGACATCTATCGCAGTCAACAGTCACCCACGAGGACATACTAGCTCAATGAAAATCTGCAATGGATTGTCTGGACTGAATTGGATCTTCGAGGACATGAAATCCTGACCATCCCGGCCGATCGAAGTAGACAATCTGCACGTAAGATGGTCAAGCGACGTTTGTGGATGGTCGCAAATAGCCTCGATCTACTTGACAGTCTGTATGGAAGTCATTATCAGACCCGGCGTTGGCCGATATACAGATTCGCAACGTGCGAAAGACCTCTGACAAAATGGTAGGCATGCACTGTGCAAAAAGTAGTCAAGCAAGATCTGACTTTAGGCCTTTAGCTTCCACTTTCGAGTGATGCAGGAACACACCTATCAAGAACATTACTACTTTATCTGTCATATATTGACACTTCCGACCATCAAGAGAAGAGCGCCTGCAGCTCCGACAACTTCAAGGCATAGCTTCTTTCACCTTGAACCCCATTCAGTATCCCTTACTTTGCAGTAACAAGGTGTCCTTAACGTCGTCCGAAGTCTTCGATGAGTATCCCTGGCGTTCGTACTCTCATCTTCAGCTGTGAGTCGTTTCAGCACAAGCTAGCGTGCAAGATGAAGTCGGACGAGGTCAGTCATGCATAAGTGTCCTTCGTTGCCTGGAGCCTGAGGTTGACGATCATATTCCAGCGGCGCGCACTGCTGGATCTCCACCTCACCGATTTGGATTGCGAACACTCCAAACGTCTCGATGATGCCGCGGCCGGACTAACTGGCCGTGGGTATAGCCTCGACGTGCCGCTCGAGACGTTCACTAGATTTCCACAGATGTTCCGCGAGTCATGAGGACGTCGAGCAAGCAGTGCAAAGAATCTCTTGGAGCTGCGTTCATTCGTTCGGATTATTCATGGACACTGCAAAGGCACTGCAGTACCTACACAGCCTCGTGACTGCAGGCCGATGTTTGGCGGTGGAACGGTGCCGAATAGATCACGTGTGGGCGCTCCGTGGTCCGAAATGCGAGGAGTACTTGACCAGACCTGCCTACCATTCCGAAATGTAGTCACCGTATACCCACTCGCCTTACTCACCATGACCCATATCTACCCACAAGTCCATCTATCAGAAGAATATGTCCAGGAGTGCTTTCACTCCTATCTCAAGTCGTCTCTAACGCAGGCGAAGGTTGAGGGTCTGCTGGGAGCAGATGTCCTCTCGAGTGCGGAGGGAGATCTGATGATCACAGGTGCGTTTGTTCCGATGTCTCCGGTTACTGGAAGCTGAAGACAATGCAGGACCCGCACTGTGCCTATACTTTGCTGCACTGCGTTCCACCACAAATCCACCGTCTGTGCCTCTTCCAAAACGCCACAAGGGGCAGACGGGCGCACCCGTCGACCTCTCCTCCGAGAACTGCCCCCCGTCCTTCCGCTCCTTCTGGCTCGTCTGGTCCCAGTCCGTCCCAGAGATCCAGAACCTTACTCCCGAATACCAGCATGACCTCGCGCGTATCATCTGTGGGCTTCCGCCGATATCTCAGCCGCCGAACCCACGCCTGAACGGGATCGCAGCAGACCTGCGCGCGGTGGCCATCGAGATCAGCATGCGGAGGACGTTCCAGGATCGCTATGCCAGCGATCTGCAGGCTGCACTCGACGCTGGGACCGACGGTATAAGCAGGTTCAAAGCGAGCTTCGTGCCCCCGCCCGTATACGACGCGCCGCTTCCCACGGCTGCGCCATCATCTCCACCGACACCGTCTTCCTCACGCCGCAGTGTGGATTCCGCCTCCAGCCCGCGGTCAAGTACGAGCAGTGTCCCCTCCTCCCCGCGCTCGCCGAAGCGCAGTATCCTCACGCCCGAGTCCCCTGCGATCGAGTTCATCCGCGAGACGCTCTACGCTGCGCTCGGAGAAGTTCTCGAGCGCACGGCCTCCCTGCGCCGCCTCCTCCGCTCGGATCCGGGTCGCGCGTACTTTGCTTCTGTGGCGTTCGCGATCCTCGACATCGCGACCAGCTCTGCGACCCTCTCTAGCGCAACAAAGTCGGACGCGGACGTTCTGCATAGTACGGACGACGGCGAACCCGCCGTGCGTGGTGTTCTTGGCAAGACTCTCACTCTATCGGAGTGCCCGCCAGAGCTCCGACCGTTCATGCAGGAGCTCTGTGCGATCGGACGGATGGCGCACGAGATGGAAGAGGAGGATTCGGAGACCAGTGTACAAGCACTGCAGCGCGGCGAGGAGCCACCCGTACCGCGCCTGGAGCGTGTGCGCGACGTCATCTCTGGAGGAGTTGGACATGTCTTCGACGATGACCGGGAGAGTGTCAGCGGCCACGGCATACACGGCACGGAGCGGAGACGCAGACGGACGTCGACAGAGAATCGTGCAGTCGCGTTCGCGAACAGAATCAATGGTCTTGCGTTGGGAATGACGAAGCTGCGGGCATTCAGGGAACGGCAGGAATTGGTATTCAAAGTGCTTGCAGGTGTAGGAAGCTCGTAGTCAGTATTGGAACCCAACAAACATTGTATTCAGTACGTACCATACAATAGTGTTCCTGTCACCGCAGCATCATGCGGTTCTAATGTGACCATTTCATCCTCTCGCGTCATTGCAGTCCAGTGGCCAGGCTAGTGCGACTCTGGTTCATCCGTCCAACATTGGTGCACCAACCAATGTGGCAATAACGAAAGTGCAAAACAAAAAGAGTTTGAACTCGGGCTATGAGTCGGCCCAGGTTCGAACTGAGGACCTTCTGTGTGTTAGACAGATGCGATAACCAACTACGCCACCGACCCATGTGGCAGAGCTGAATTACTGCATTCCTATAAACCTGGCGCAATGAAGCCGTTGAGCTATTCAAGTTTCTCAAGTTCCAACTCCTTCAGATTCGGACTACCACTAAGAACACGCTGAGAACAAATTCAGTACTCAGCTCTAATCAGATTGTCTTCGCACCCAAGCACGTATCACTGACCGATCGCGGCAATAGCCAACCAAAGAGCTCCCTACAGAGCTTCTGCGCAAAAGTAGGCATATAGTAACGACCCTTCCTCGGCACCAAGTACTGTGTCTCACCTTCGGCCGTCCCCGCCGGCAGAGCTCGTCAAAAGAGCCCAAATTGTTCCACACGCACAGGCATGCGCAAACATGCCAACAAACGAATTGCGCAAACCAAGATAAGACGAATATCCAGCGTCAATACATCTCAATTATCTTCTTATTCTGCTTCCGTGACCTCCTCCCCTTTGGGCCTCTGCGTCTCCGACACGACGCCTACAACCCCTCGTGCGGGCTGCAGAACCACATATCCGTGCGTACGACGTTGTGATACAGCTCTCCCGGCGCGAGGAGCGTGTCATCGTCATCGGGCGCGCCAGCGTCTGCAATGTTGGTTTCCGCAGACGCGGCGCGGACGGCGGCGGACGGCGTCGAGGGGTGCAGCCACGCGGCGAGAGGCGCGTGGAACTCGAGGAAGGCGGCGGCTACGGCGGCAGAAAGAGGGTACATCAGCGCGTATATGCGCACACAATGTAGGAGAGCGAGAGTGGGTGTATGCGCTCAAAAGCGCAAGTGTATGCGTGAAATTCATTCGCACGCAGACACCTCGACATCGAGTCGACGGCATGAAGGACAGAAAATAACACTCACATCCAGACTCGTACCCATCCCCGACCGCGCCCGAGCCTCCATAAATCCGCTTCCTCGCCGTCTTCTCCAGGTTCGCAAACTTGTTCGTATAAAACGGCACACCCGGCTCTGCGCTACCCACATCAATCCAGATCTTATCAGCACTCCTTCTCCCGCAATCACAGAAAATCACTCACGGTTCGACCAAAACGCCACCCGCAGTCCGCTCTTCTCGCTCTATTCTCTCAACTTCATGACTCGAAGCACTAGCTTAGACGTCCGTATTTGCTATTCGCTGAGTAAGCTTACCAGCGGGGGGACGTGGGTGCCATGAGCCCCATGCTGCGTGAACCTCGCGCGACATTGGTGTTCGATATTCAAGCGCTTTGAAGTCGCCTCGTGCGCGCTATCATGAATACATGATGCATTGCGATCGCTCCACGTCTGCCCTGAGGGCCACAATCCAGTCCTGCTTCATTACGCCGGTAGTCCCGGGAATGAAGCAAACCAGGGGCATGCGTAGGAGCTCACTTTCACAGCTGTCGCCACGAGAGCGGCAGTCAAGACTGGTAAGATCTATAAACGCGTGGACCATGTGATCTGCTTCCCTGACTCAAGGTGGCAGCAGCGGCACACCGCTTTCGTGTTGCTCATATCAACATGCCACTACATCCAGAGAGTCCTATCGATGTCCTTGCGACCTCTCGTGCTGTACTGGAAACTGCCAAGGAAGTGTCGGACGCCGTCTCTGTAGTGCCTCTGCTCGGCATAGTGCTTGGTGCTTTCGCGAACTTGCTGAAGGCAGTTAAGGTCATCGATTTTCCTGCTGGCCTTCCTTGTGATCCTTATCTGACAAGCCTCTGTTAACAATCGCAGGACGTCCAGGGAGCCGATAGTCGCGCCAAACGCCTGAGGCAAAGAGCTGTCGAATTCAGAGGCTACATCGAAAGGACTGTGCTAGAACATCAAGATGCAGTCAACACGGACATCTGCACTCAACTGTCCGCTCTATACGAGTGCGTGTGATATGTGGATTGCGGGGCACTGCAACCTAATCTCTCTTTGCGACAGAACGCTGCATGATATCCGGAAAGCCATAGAGAATATGCAAAAACGCAGATTTATAACACGGCTGATACGAAAGAGCAGCATTTCCGACATGCTCGATGAACATCTTGAGACTCTTGAAAGCGCATGGCGATCATTTATGGTACATCCATATTTTTATGAGTGCTCTGAATTTGGCAACTAGCTGATGTTTACCCAGGCGTCCTGCATGATCGGCTTGGCTCGAAAGATCGATCAGGGGAGATTGGAAGCGCGCACACAAAGCACCACGATTCAGCATCAGGTAACAACTCGTGAGCCAGCGCCATGGCCCAGTATCTTTTTTCATGAAGTTATAGGTGAAGGGCCAATCCGAGAGAGCGCATGCACATGCGATATACACTAAGCAACAGGTCGGTTGTATGCGTCACATATTACCAATGAACACATGTGGATTCGATTATGACTTCTCTACTATAGTTCGACTTACAAGTGGAGCATGCCTCGATTAATGACACTTACGATAAGGATGGTGTGAGCCATGTCGCCAGACATCCATAGCTACTTTTGACCAGTCTGGGCTTCGACTATGAAGTATCGCCTCTTTCGCGTATCCGACCTTCGTCTGTGTGGAGTCAAAGGTCATTGGTACGCCGGCAGGAACGCAATCGGGGAAGAGTGGACGGGCGAGTGGCAAGGTCGAACAGTCGTCGTGCGAATTCTTCAGAGTGACATGGAAGCGGCCGATCAGGTCAGTGAACATATAATCCCTTGACTCGCCGAGATAGACAACATGCTAGGTCGATGCCGGGGCGCTTTGTCGACAAATACCTCGGATGTGTGTCTATTCACCGCCTATGTCAAACACGCAACTGAGAGCGTTGACAGCTTCCATCCGCATGTTGCTCGTGTCCTAGGCTATTCACATCCCACGGTGCACGAAAGGTTCTATGTTATGGAAACGGGTACGTGCATCAGTACTTCCCACATTTGTTAGGTACGTTATCAAGGCATATCCAGGCTCAGTACCTCTCAATGAACTTTTTCAAACAATTCGAGATAGAAAGGCACTTCTACGTGTATGGATGCAGACTGTAAGTTCTAACCCATCACTTTTTACTCTTCGCTTACTGCACCCAAGATGCTTGATTATAAAGTCCGTAACGTTCAGTTCTTTCGCATCTGCGGGCAACTGTAAACATTCCGTCCTGGGATAGACCGCACTCGAGTATACCAACCACCAGCAGACATACCAACAACTCGACCGTCACTCTGAATTCTCGCCTCTGTGGAACAGTGCTCTCAATAGTGATGGTAGATTGCTGCTTGACGCAGATCACCTCGCAGGCGGTAGTAATCTGAGCATGTACTGGTTCTGGGAAGATGGCGAAAGGTCCGTATGATATTTCTGCACCGCGTCTTCACCTATAGCCCATCATCTTCGACTTAATTATGCCTTTCATACGCCACCATAGGGTACATAGGGTGGTTATCATAAATCGTCATGGCTCAACACTACCACTAATCTGCTCCTGCATACTAGGACGGGAGACGACGATGGAATGGTGTGACGCTCCCGACGTTACCAGAAGAGTACTACAACATCCTTCGCCAGGTCCTAGCTCACCTAACTGGAAAACAACAGCCATCACAATTGGGAATAAGCCTGAAGACATGGAAGACATGGAGAGTTGAGAAATATTACTACAAACTGCCCCGTATTAATCTCGGAGATTTCGGATACTACCAACCTGGGAGCGCCTCAGACGACGACGACGCGGCCGTTTTCGTACGCTTAGGGAACCTCTCTGAGCTGCTTCCTAGCAGTGTCTCTGCCACGATCATTTGGGAGTACAGTCCGCCTTCAGGAACACAGGCACATTCGGATAGCATCGAGCGATATCTTACCTGTAAACTTCCGCGAAGCCGAAAAACGCATATTACGCACGGCCGTGAGAGCAGTAAATCTCTGAAGCAGGAATGCGTCGACTACTGGTGGGACAACATCTTCGACATCGCATCGACATACGGCAGGGCGGTCCATGAATTAATTCTAGGTCAGCCTTCTATCTGCTGCTCCACTAGCATCGTCTCAGATCTGCACCGTCCCAGTACGCGACATATACGAGTGGGCGACAGCCGAGGCTGTCGGCAGCTGTAACACTCACCATTGGTGCGGACCTTCTACTCACATGCGACCAGACATAGAAAAGCCCTGCCTAGAGTACAAGGATGTGCCAGATCCAGGTGGGAGAGCCCGAAAGCGATTAGACTTCGCCTAGCAATTCATTACACATCCGCGCCAGGGCCCATCGACGTCTACTTCCATTTCAATATCCCGCAGGAAAGCCTCCCCCGCGAGAGCCGTGAGCCGTGGGGCTACTGGTCGCTCGAGCCGGAGCCAAGCCCCGGGCCCTGGCCCAAGATCTCGATGCCGGGCCTCTCCCTGGATCAAGAGTGAGCGCAGCAGCAGCTTACTTCTCGACACACGCGAGGCTAATGCATCTGCCAATTTTCTCACTCAGCTCTCTTCTGCGGTGTGAACAGCTCACGCGTCTCGAGGCCGATCTGTTCTCGCACCTGAGGGACATGCAGGAGCAGGAGCGCTGCGCGGGCGATTCTGGTGTACGGTTCGCAGAGATGGGGGATTGTTGAAACGTTGACCGGTGACATCGGGTAGACATGTCCGCATACCATGCCAAATATTCACCTCGTCTATTCATGTCTCGCGAGCGCACAAGTGATAATTCCCAGAAATGACTGTGTTGCACGAACCAAGAGAACATGAAAATAATCCAGCATCAATACATCAGATCATATTCTTCGCCTATTTCTTCGCTTTCCTCTCTGCTCAGCTACAACCCTCCGTCGGGGCTACAGAACCACACGTCCGTGCGTACGACGTTGTGGTACAGCTCGCCCGACGCGAGGAGCGTGTCGTCGTCATCATGCGCTCCAGCGCCCACGATGTTGGTACCCACTTCGTCGATTCATGTCTCGCGAGCGCACAAGTGATAAATCCCAGAAATGACTATGTTGCACGAACCAAGAGAACATGAAAGCAATCCAGCATCAATACATCAGATTAAATTCTTCGTCGAATCGTCACCTATTTCTTCGCTTTTCTCTCCTCTGCTCACCTACAGCCCCCCGTCCGGGCTGCGGAACCACACGTCCGTGCGGACGACGTTGTGGTACAGCTCGCCCGGCGCGAGGAGCGTGTCGTCGTCGTCGGGCGCGCCAGCGCCTGCAATGTTGGTTTCCCCAGACGCGGCGCGGACGGCGGCGGGCCGTGTCGAGGGGTGCAGCCACGCGGCGAGGGGTGCGTGGAACTCGAGGAAGGCGGCGGCTGAGGGGAAAGCGGCGTCAGCGTTGTGTATGTGCGCGCGGAGGAAGGGAAGGGCAGTAGGGATATGTGTGAGAAGGGGGTGTACACGAAGAGCGGCGAGAGTGAATGAGGATGTATGATACTCAGAGACTGAAGTAAATGTAGATGTATGTGCTCAGGGGCGATTGTATGCGCGTAAATATGCAGGTGCGCGGCAACGTTCGAAGGCGGAAGTGCTCGTCGAGCATGCAACGGATCAAATAAGTAAGGAAAGCAACACTCACATCCAGACCCGTACCCATCCCCAACCGCGCCCGACCCGCCATGAATCCGCTTCCTCGCCGTCTTCTCCGGGTTCGCAAACTTGTTCGTATAAAACTGCACACCCGGCTCTGCACCACACCCACATCAGCGCCCCTTCTCCCGACTCCGCAATCGCATAAAAACCACTCACGGTTCGACCAAAACGCCACCCTCAACCCGCTCTTCTCGCTCTGCAGCTCGACCTGCGGGCCCTCCGCGCCGGGCTGCCCCGCCTCGCCCTGCTCGAGCACGGGCGCGAGCAGGTCCGTGACGGGGCTGAACTCGGCGGGCGCGAGGCGCGTCGGCTGCGCGGCGATGCTCCGCGCGGTCGTCGCCATCGCCGCGGCGGGCGGGGGCGCGAAGAGGTAGTAGTTGTCTGTCCGAGGCGCGCGGTCAGCACGATGTGAGGATGACGTCACTGGAGAGGGAGGGGGGAGGACGGGGATGGAAAGGAGAGGCGAGATGGAAAGGAGAGGCGAAATGGAAAGGAGAGGCGAAATGGAAAGGGAGGGGAGGAGGGAGAAGCGCGTCACGTGTGTAGAACGAAGCGACTGGGCGGGTCACTGAACTAAAGCTGAAGTGCGTACCGTACGGGTGGTCGCCGATGCGCGTGCCGCTGGGTGCGGCAAGCGGGGCGTGCGGGCCCTCAAGGGCAGCAAGCGTTCCGGCGGAGAGCGCGTCGGGCGTAAGCTCGAGAGTGTGGGATGCCTGCACGGCGGGGTAAGACTCCTCTCGCGAAGCCGTGCAAGAGAGAACACACCTTCATCGCGATGCGGTGGTCCGCGACGCTGACCGTGCCGTCCTGGAGCGACGCGTCGAGGTTGAAACCCCAGTGCTGCGCGCGGGTGAGTGGGTGCAGTAGACACAGAGTGTGGCGGCGGCGTACCTGGGTGAGGTTCACGGGCGTGACCTTGTCCGCATCAATGAGACGCGCACGGTAGACGAGCAGGACGCTCCCGAGGAGCCACTCGGGCTTGTCCGCACCCGCGGCAGGCGGGGCATTGGGCGGGACGAGCCCGACGAGGACCTCGACGCGGAGCGCACCGGGGAAGCCCTGGTCGCCGTCGGGGCTCTCGAGGACGGACACGACCGCGGCGGGCACGCGCGCGGCGATGGTCTGCTTCTCGGCGTCGCTGAAGAGCTGCGCCGCGCCGATGTCGGGCAGGGGCGTCCACGCGCGCGCGTCGAAGCCCTCGGGACCGCCGTGCAGCGAGACGGTAGGCGCCTCGTTCGCGAGTGGCGCGAGCGTGCTCGTGTGCCCGCCCCGCGAGAGGGCGAGCGGCTCGGGCGTGACGGGGAGCCGGTTGGAGTAGCGGCCGACGACGGTGTTGGTGTACTTTTGGACGAGGTGGCCCGCGGGGTCCTCCGGGCCGATGACGATGTCGTGTGTCTGCACGGGGGAACAGCGTCACGAGTGGGAAGTAGATGGTAAGGGTGAGGCGCACCTTGCCATCGGCCTGTACAAAGAGGCGGTGGATGGTGAGACCATGCGGGAGGAGCTGCACGTCGCGGTGGTCAGCAGATGAGCAGCAGAGTTATGGATGTCGATATGGACAGACCTCGAGAGCGAGCGAAGGGGTGAGAGAGGGGAGGGCGAGGAGGATGGGGGAGAAGCGTGGGTCTGCCATGGCGAGAGGGGGGAGACGTGGATGGAGGTGGAGAGGAGAGGACGATAGGATGGTATGTAGCGGTAGGCGGGGAGATGTCGGATGGAGGTCCGGGCCAGGTGAGCAGTGGCTGCCTGTGGCTGCTCGCTGTTTACAGGCTGCTCGAGGCGATCCCTGACTCGCCTCTGTCATGATCGATCGCCTTATCTTATCCGCCCATGCCGTCATCCCCCGCCATCCCCCCACAATCGCAGCGAGCGACACAAACGGCTGTAGTTACAGCACTTTCATAGGAACAAAAATCATCAGCAGCACGCACCAGTTGTATGAAGTTATAGACACCAAGGACTGCGGCAAGTAGTACCGGCATGGCAGCTGCATGATGAAAAAATGAGCATGAGTTTGAATTCAGGCTAATACTGAGTCGGCCCAGGTTCGAACTGAGGACCTTCTGTGTGTTAGACAGATGCGATAACCAACTACGCCACCGACCCGACATTTGATGGATCTCAGATAGCCATATAGCTACCGGCGTGCCAGGTGCCAGGTTGCTTTTCATTTAGATGTCCAGAAAGAACTGTATTTGGGTAGGCCCGCTTCGAATCAGCCCCATCCTTTTCCAGTCTGATTTAGGTTGAGCTACACGGTTGTGAGGCATCACTGCAAATAGTGCTGCATTCGCGGGCTAAACAACTTAGCTGCCACTGGGCCCCATCGTTCCTGCAAATGCTGCATTCGAGGATATCGCGTCTAGGGAGCTTTAAGAGGATAGAGCTTAGTTGAGAAGTTTCTTAAGAATGCTCAGCGGAGGTGAGCTCTCGAATCCACATTAATATCGAACTATGTTACAGAAATATGTCGCTTAAGAGCCTCATCAATCACGAAAACTACAGAGACCCACTAAATACCCCTTCAACATAAGGAATTGCTTCGATGCACATGGCCTACACGTTCAGACAGAGAAGCAGAGCAGATCGCAACGTGTAAGTCGCGTTCACGGTCTCAACTAAGGCCCATTCTGCAAGTTTACCTACCCAGCTTACAACACCCGTCTTCACTTTCGCCCCCATGTCCTGCCGCGCTGTCCGAATTTCTAACATCGACCCCGCGACCACGAAAGAAGATCTCTATGAGCTTCTCCAGAACAGAGGCTTGTCGAACCTCTCCGGCGATCCCCGAATGTCCCTTGCTACGGGTCTCCAAGGGCTGAAAGTCGCAACAGTCAGCTTCACCGATGAGGGCGCACTGAGCAGGGCACTCGGACTGCAGCCTCATGAGCGGCAATTGCATGGTAGATGCATAAGTCTGGACAAGTCTTTCGGTGGCTTGACCGCGCTATCTGATGGATGCGATTTTGAGTTTGTCCACACTGCCATTAGTACCGGGCTGTGGATATTGACTACCGACATTTGTGTAGCATCGTCGCTATTCATGGCCTCAACGACCATGCTTTTGATACGTGGCAAGATGCCTCGAGCTCGTTCATGTGGTTGCGAGACAGCCTCCCGGGGAAGTTCCCTGGCGCTCGAGTCCTGCTCTACGGTTACAATCCAGATATGCTGTCTGACACACTCACTGGTCGGCTGTGCGCTCTGGCGAGTATGTTCCTGGAACATCTCAGGCGCGAGCGGGATTCAGAAAGGGTAAGCAGATACATGAATTCCTGGCAGGATCTAACTCGAGCTTCAGCAACGGAAAAGGCCCCTCATTGTGATGGCGCACTCTCTGGGAGGTCTCATCATCAAACAGGTATGACTATTCCGCTCCTCTCGCACATTTTTAGATAGTCTTCATTCTCTTTGCGCCCAGGTCTTGCTTACAGCTAGCAATCGCACGGACGCTCGCTTCAAAGACATCATCGAATCGATCCGTGGCATTATGTTCTTCGGGACTCCACAAAACAAGGGGAACGACGTTAGTACGACATTCCTCGTATGCGACATACTACGTGCCTTCAACATCGACGGGCTGGTGGACGCGCTGAAGGAATGGGATGTCAAGCCGTTGTTCCTATACAACTCCACTGCAGAGTTCCGACTGATAATCGAGCAACTCGGTATCGTCGTGCACACATTCATCGAGGATCAGAGGACCCAGATAGGTCGATGGCCACTCGAGCGCAACATCAGGGTAACTAAATATCTCGTATTCAGAGCCTGTGCTCACGTGAATGAATTCATACCAGCTTGTTGACGAAAGGTCTGCGACCCTCGGCGCTGCTCGGGAGCATAAGACAATTGTCCCCGCCAATCATGCTAGTTTGTGCAAGTTCAAGGGGGCGACAAACCCTACCTACACCACCGTATGCCAAGGAATCAGCGAACTCATTGCTGATATTAAACCCGTTGTTACGACACAAGTTGCAAGTATGGACATTCGGACTATCAAGTCGACATCTTGGTTTAGCCAATATCTCACGGCGATGAGCGGGTACCTTGCAGATACTACTACCCATAACGCAATGTATCAGCGCAGTGAAGACTTGACTTTTCCTCACGATGTTGTTTCAGAACCACCAACATCTGAGTTCCCTGTTCTCAATGAATCAATCAAGTCGCCTACTGAGGATGATCCCCACACGACACTTAGCCAATACAGCGCTCGCACCACATCTGCCGCCCGCACTGTCAACATGTACAAGGTCGGACCGCAGCATCTTTTATTGCGGGACCGGATGTACTGAAACGTTCGCTATAGCGGTCATTCGGACAGCTGGCGTCGCTCTGCACTCACTGCGCGAATTGTATCATGGGAGAAAGTACAGGTCGGGCACTCTTCCCCATCTCCGATAACGCACTGACATCTCCGGCAGATCACGATGCAGGGGTTCTCGCGTGGTACAAACGTACCTGCGAGTTCGCGGAGTCTAGGATCTGCGCCGACGCGGTGCGTGGCCTCCTCGGAGCCGTCAAGACCAAATATGAACTGCACGATCTGTATCGCGCGCGGCCAAATCTTGTCCGCCAGGTGTGACATACGTCCGCTGTGCATCGCGAATTTGCATATTAATCAATGACACGCATTTCCGAACCTGCCACCGGCGCTGATTGTGTACACCGCACAGCATGGTGCAGGCTTCTTCCCGACGCAGCTCACCTTCCGGCCGGACCTCGACGAGACGCTCGACGCGTTCCGCACAGCGCTCCGGTCCGAGCGCGACTTCCCGCGGCTGCTCGCGCTCGGGGGCGACGACGCGCAGCTGTTCGTGGATTACGTCGACCAGGTGCGCCCAGCCTGTCGTCAGGGAATTCCGGGCTAACGGGGCCTGCAGATGCTTGCGATCCTGGACCGGCGGGACGCGCTATGGCGTCTGGCGCTGGACGCGCTGCGGACGTTGTGCGCGCGGCACGAAGTGTGTCCTGCGTCACTCGTCCTTCCAGAGGGCGCGCTCGAGCGGCTCGGCGACGCGCCCATCGCAATGGGAGGTTTCGCAGACGTGTGGCATGGGAAGGTGCACGACGCGGACGTCGCGATCAAGGTGTGGCGTCTCGGCGGGCACGGCGCCGATGTGCTCAAGGTGTGTATTAGCCTTCCTTACTGCGTTCTAGACCTTGGTGTATGTGCCAATGAGTCGCCGGGCTGATAGCGGTGACAGGACTTCTGCAAGGAGGCCGCGGTGCTGAAGTACCTGCGGCACCCCAATGTGACAAGGCTCGTGGGGGTCGAGACGACGGTGTTCCCGATGTGCCTCGTGTGCGAGTGGATGCCGCTAGGGACACTGAATTCCTTCCTCGAGCGGCACCCCGGCGCAAACAGGCTCGCGCTGGTCAGTATGGGTGCTCCGTCGCGCGCCGGTGCTTCCTCGTTGACACTCTTGCCTCTGGCAGCTCGTCGACGTCGCCGCCGGCTTGACATATCTGCACGCGCTGGACATCGTGCACGGTGATCTGAAGGGCGTGAGTTGGACCCGATTTTGTGTTTGTGCGTGCGTGGCGTGTCCTGACCGGGTTGCAATTTACGGCCGGGTGTATGTTGAGCAGGCGAACATCCTCATTAACGCGAGGCGGAGCGCGTGTCTTGCTGATTTCGGGCTCGCTGCTTTCAGCTACGAGAACAGAACGGCGTACATCCCTACGCGGTCTGTCAACGCGGGCACGACGCGCTGGATAGCGCCGGAGGTGATGGATCCGGAGGCGTTCGGCCTCGAGCGTGCGCGCGTGTCCAGAGAGAGCGACGTGTATGCCTTCGCGATGGTCATGTGGGAGGTGCGCTGGCATGCTTAGGGATCCTCTATTTGTAGATTTCTCTTACTGAAATCATGCCGCCAGGCATTCACGGGACGCGTGCCCTTTCCAAGCATACAGCGCGATGCGGCAGTCATGCACAAGGTCATCGGTGGCGGAAGACCAACACGCCCGTTCCAAGCGACGGATTTGGGCCTGTCGGATGCGGTATGGGATATCGTTGAGCGCTGCTGGCAGGGAGACCGAGGCGCGCGACCTATTATCTCGCAGGTGCGAGATCAGCTGGAGCAGGTCGTGGACGTAGTGGAGGATCTTGGTGCACCTCAGGAGTGGCCCCTCGATGTGGCATGACTCGCGGCTGAGCGTACCTCATGACTGTTACATATTGCGAAATGTGGTAGCTATAATGTGTTGATTATAATTTGCATGTCTTAGAGCAAACGCTCTCGGACTACGATCTCCTGTGCCACATTTATCGGAATGGATGGATGAGAGACGGGAGACGGGAGACGGGGAATGTTGGTTAGCGTATCGAAAGTTCATGGAAAGAAGAAGGATATGACGCGCTATGTGAACATCGGATATCTGGGGCGCACCCTCGACTATCCAAGTATGTTATGGAGTTCTCCACTACTTGTCACATTTCGTACGTCTTTGCGAAGACTGACACGCCGAAATCCGGCAGCGCAGTGGCAACCGAAATTGCTCAGCATGCAAACCAATAAGTGAAGGAGTCAAGAGATGAGCCTTTCAAAAGCTCCGGCGTCTTGATGATCATCCGGCAAATCCCGCGCTACACGTGGGGTCAGACGGGGTTGGTCCTCTCGCAAGTCTTCATTTTGACCTTCTACTGCTTCCACGCACGTTCGTCCATCGGGGTTTCTGCTACTGTTGTATCCTGAGATGGGCACTTGAATGAGGCACCACACTCGTGCATACACTCTGTTGAAAAAGCGACGACACCCATTCTCGACAGCACATGCACATAGTCATAATCGTACACCTCTGAAAGACAAATTCCTCAACAGTCGCTCGCTGTCCCTGGGTTGCTTATACAGTCTCCTGAGGTCGTGCTACGAGCTTCACGGCGCTCACTTGGTCCTTTTCCATTCTCTTCAGTCCCTCTGGGATCCCTGCCAGCCCGTTGGGGAGAAGCTCGACTCGGTTTGGCTGTATACTTCATTAGCTGCGATGTCTGGCACGATCAGTTCGAAGGCGCACCTTAATTGCACCTTCCTCCAGCAGTGCGGTCAGCTTGGAATACAGCGTTTGACCAGTCTTGCGTCGATCCGGAGCGTTCACGTTTCCAAAGACGTTCACGATTTGCTTGCCCGGTGCCGCGCTCTTCTTCGCTGCGTCAATCTGATCAGGCAGCACCAAGACTAGGGTTCCTCCTGGAGCAACGATGTCGTACGCAGGATTCTGGGTAGAAGCGAGTGAGATTGCATCGTAGACGACTTCAACCACCGGTGCGATCTTCGCAACCTCGGCAACCAGCGCAGCTTCTGACAGGTTGCGATCCAGTACATGTGTTGCGCCAAAAGACTGAAGCAACTCCGTGTTCTTCAATGACGCGGTTGTGATGATCGAGGAGAAACCAGCGAGCTTAGCCAGCTGGATTGCTAAGCAGACGGTGAGCCGCTATGTGCTATCTGCGAGATCAGAAAGTTCTGCGACTTACTGTATTGCCCCACAGAGCTTGCACCGCCGAAGATAACGATCGCCTTACCTGCATATTTGCCACGGCCGCCCTCCACCCATGGAGGAAACAATTTAGCACTGCCCGCTGCGTACAGGTCAAACAGGCCCAATGCTGCTGTGGCGAGACCAAGGGGGATAGTCGCAGCCTCGTCAACCGTGATGTTACTCGGAATCTGGAAACATGAGCTTTTGTACATTCACTAATGAGCGGCTGGAAACTACTCACCTTAGCAGTGACGTCAGCATTAGCTATGCCGTACTGCTGGAACGTCGCTTGCGGGTTAACAAAGAACCCCTGGTAGACCCTAGAGCCGTTCCGAGTTAAGCATTTTGAAGTCACAACGGATATGTCATGGACCACTTACACTTTGTCTCCCACAGCAAAGCCCTCCACGCCCTCGCCGATCGCATCCACCGTCCCCGCAGCGTCAGAACCCAAGATAGAAGGGAACTTCTCTATGAACATGCCATAGACCTGTATCTTCCAGTCGACTGGATTTAGAGCAGTAGCTTCGATCTTGACGAGCAGTTGGCCCGGACCGGGAGTCGGCACCTCTACTGGGCCGACAATCCAGTTGCCGAACTTCTCTGGGAGTAGGAGGGCACTTTGTTGAGTTAGGGCCATGTTGGTTGCCTGCGTGGGTCTCGCTATGTAGATTAGGACATTCCCAGTCGTGCATATCCTCATACATATACTCTTGGCCAAGATCGCTTATCGTGACGACTGGTCAGTTCTAGAGGCTTGTCTGAGTAATCTCGAGGCCCCGCCACGGGCGCCGTTCCGTTTCCGTCGTCTCACGCTGACCAGAACGTGTATCCATGGAGTTCACATGGGCCTTTTGAGCAGGGTGAGCTATTCATCCACTCATGAGAGACTCTTGTCGAAAGTTCGACATCCTGTGTCGTTTTCGCGACGACTGCTGCTGATGTCAGGTAACACTATAGATAGTGCTGTCCTTGCGTATACTGTCATGGCCCGCCATCCATGCTCTGTCTGACGACATCGATCGTAGAAGAGCCTAGTGTAGTGAGTCCTGGGAACGAAGTGAACTAGGTCTTGGGACCCGGTAATGTTTGAAGCGTGACGTCACTTTTGTAACAAGTTGTTTCTTATCTTTGTTAATGAATGGTGCTTACCTTTCTCCTTATTAGTATGGGCGTTTGCTGGCTGACTCCGAGTGAGTGACGGTAACATCGCGATTTGCTTGTTCGGTAACTCCGCTCGAAAATGGGTGCAAATAGCTCTGTAAGCGCCCGTTTTGCTAGGCCGAGGCCGACAAAACTGAAGCGGACGCTTTGATTTTGGCGGAGTCGGCCTTGCGAAGCGGAGTTACCGAACAGGCCCTTATCCTGTCCAGCGAGAATCCGATGCCAGTATCTTGTGAACAGAACACCAGGTTGTGTGAGGGTACATGACATAAGGATCGGGTTTCCATGTGGGCACCGATGTGCGATTTACCAGTGATGAGAACGCTGCAAATGCAGAATGTTCTAGAACGTTGGAGCCCACGCATTTTGTTGGAAATGCCTAGCGGAGCACTCGAGTGGGTATTATGAGTGTGATGACCCCTGTCGATGATGCCGCAGCAGGCAAACAAGGGATGTCAATTGCCAAGGCCGGGTGTTGCAAATGAGCTGCAATCGCAATATGCTCGCTTACTACACTAGGGGCTCTATTCATGGGTATGCGATCCTTCAGCCATTCGAATCACAATCAGAGATGTAAACATTCGAATAACAAAGGTGTATGTAATCTTGGAGGTCCGGAAGCAAGGATCGCCGACCAGTGGAATTGCGACGGCGTTTCCGGGAACTAGTCACTCAGTACATTTTTCAGTACATGATGTTAACATCGGAGATGGTCATTCTTCACATAGAATATGACACACGCCAACGCATCATGGTGCTCTCGTATTTCGAGTACGAAATCTCCGACTCTGAGACCAAAGTATATTTGAATATGTTCTCGCGGAATATTGGACTGACATGCTCAGTCTTGACAAGGCGGGCTTAGAGAAGGTCTGGTAATCGGAGAAGCTCTCTTTAAATTCATCACTGATTGAATAGCCCGGGTAGCTGAATTATTGCATGTGAGGCGTTGTAGGGCCGAGCGACTCATTAGCAGACCTCGAAAACCAAACATCAAAGCTATGTCGAAGATCTGGTCTCCGCAGTCGCCGTTAGGGCTTTATGTTCTCGCTGACGGAAAATGAATACATGCATGAGACCTTGGAGAATACTCCATCGAGGGTGATTATCCCGCGAACCACTTGGTTTTCGCCCATATTCTACGTTACACCACCCTGCTCTGAGCTTTAGCTGTATAACTGTACTTACTGATCATATTCACTGCAGCGTCACACCGTTCACACCATCAACCATAGTAGTCCTGTCACCTTCGTACAGACACAGTCAACACCACTCAGTGTATTAGATGACGTGCCTTTGTTCATAGCGCAACAAGATACATGCACAGAAACTAAGTTCCCGGCAGGTTCTACACTTGGTCGAGATTCGTGGAGACAACCTGTCTGATGTCGCGTTGGCTATGGACACTGGATCATCTGATCATATCCCAATGGCTGACTCACATCGATTTCACAGTTCTTTCTTCGAGAGAGTGAACATAGGGACGTATAACTTCCGGGCCGTATTTGTTTGGCCCAAAGGCCTTGACTTGACGCCAACTATGGCGCCTCCTTTCATTCGATGGCGCTTTATTGGGTAACAGCGTTATTTGATGCAGGACGAGCGATGCGCTCTCCACCTCACGGGCCGAAAGGCCCATGTGAATTTTAGCGTGGTGAGATTCTGACATCATCGAACCAGTAGACCTTACAGACATCTACCGAGACTTCTTCACGCGGGTCGATTCCTTGCACCAAGATCTGACCATGCCCTACTCATGTTGGCGCCTCAAACCTGTACATATCCGACTGTTCAAACTGTCACCGCGTGGGTGAAATCTGTAATTCTGAAGCCGTGTCATCGAGGCAAATCTCTTGTCCACTCTATTAATTTCCGATCTGTTGTGGACTGTTGCAGCACACGGTGCGTCTCCCCAGTGTGTCGTTCAGCATCCTGCAATCAGCCTCATACAACAGGCGCGATACTTCATCTGGCTCAAGAAATGTGCTGCATATGACTATGCCGTGGCGTCTAGTACGCATCCTGTAAACTATGCGGGCGCTTTCAGATCGACTCGACGATATCCCCGAACCGCGAACATCCGCGCGTGTGTCATGGGCTTTTTGCGCCCATGAGCTAGATGACCGCTCTCGGATGCTGCAACCGTCATGGACTATGGTTCCTGTCTGTGTTTACCTGTCACAGGCTGGATTGTTCAGAAATACGGCGGCGTCACCACATGAAGTGCCGTCAATCAAGGGTGCATTGCCTTTCGGGTCGGTCTTTGCAGAGACAGAGCCGCCCGACGGCGGTGGTATGAGCAAGTCGCAGGGGAATCATGTCACTGTAGCGGTGTGAGCAATACTTCTTCCACGCCGAGGCTCTGTGAATCATTGGCGGACTACAGAGCTCCGACACTGAAGCTTGATGGACTATGGCTTTCTGACTCACACGAATGGGTGCTAAGGGACTGCTACCTTGAAGATGCCACCGTCGCAAGTCTATCAGTCAATATCAGAACCGACATGTGACTATGCAGCTATGCCTGACCCTTGTACTCCTTTCTGAAAAGATCAGATTGGTGTGAAGGTTATTTAGCTGGCTGGTCTCATCATCCACTGAGCCTACCTGTCATGTCCCGAAATAAATATCATAGAGCACGGTGAACACAGAACTGTACTGACCGCGGCCAAGTCTACGGAGGACTACAAGGTCGTGTGCTTGTACCGCACTCTTTCTCCGGATGATAGTCGGAGCCATGGTAGTTTAGCGCTAGCTACAACATATTGCTACAAGTAGCCCCGGTTCGGGGATACTCGAAACGCGAATTGTGAATGTTAAGAGTTCATTGATCGTCAATTGAACGATATGCCAACACGACTTCTGTACGTGCTCCGACCGATAAGTTCGCATCGCCGGCCAGGCGTTAGGGAGCTGAGTTCGGCTCCCGAATGCCGTGTTCAGCGTGACATACACTTTCGATGATATTGCGAGGAATCCATGTCGGATCGTGTCTCATTCTGTCGCTGATCACGGCGGAAATGACCCGTTCGCTCTTGCTCAGGTATAGTGCACCCAAGAAGCCCATTACTGATGAATGGAGCCTGAATCACCACCACGTCAAACATGAGTGGTATAAAAACCCTAAAGGTCTATCCTTGAAATGCAGACATCCTCAATCCTCGACTGCATTGCACTTGTGGACTTCATTCGACAAGTCAACCGAGACAGTCATCCCTTAGGAAACCGCTTTATCTGATCTATCCCATTCAACATTGAGGATCATTTCTGCGCAATGTCGTCCCCCGAGCATGTCAGTGACAGCGTCCATTTACTCATTCCCTGAATAAATTCTGACTATCTTACTATATAGGCAATTAAGGACAGTGTTAAGAACGCCCTCGACTACTTCTTGACCAAGCTTGAGGTGGAGATACCTACCTATGAGCGCGACACGGCTCTCGAACGTCGGGTGGATGAGATTATTCGGTCCTACCCCGGCGCAAAGCCGACCCACCCACACATCGTTACAGCCATCGTCATCGCCATCACCGGATACCAGCACATCCAGAGTTTCGACGCAAAGGTTCTCATCGCCGTGTATACCGCCATCGCAACCACGCTCGACTCGCCCGAAGTTCTCGATTCACTCGCGTCTCGTGATTTTCACCGTAGATTCTGTGCCGGCGCTGCCCAGCACGACGATGATATGCTTGGACAACTCGCCAGATTGATGGTCACGTTCTGGGACCACTACCCGCGATACGCCGCCAGCTCAGCAATGGCCTCTACGCTGGAATTCGTTAACATCTCCATCTTAGAAAACACCTCTCACGGCATGATCATGTCTTCTGACAGCCTGCCATTCATCGAATATCGCCGGGCGAAGAGCGGGATCCCGGAAGCCTATGCGGCGTTCATTTGGGAGCGGAGTAAGTTCCCTGATGAGAAAATCTACCTTCAGGCCGTACCGTGCGTGTTCCGCTCGGGAAGTGACCCAAGGAGTAACGCTGATTCACGTATCATTAACTTTTTAGGGACGCCATGCTATACATAGACTATGTGAAGTAAGTTGCATTGCGCGCGACAGGTGGACGTTGTTTGACGTACTTTCTTCAGTGATATCATGTCATTCTATAAGGAGGAGTCCTCCAACGAGGAAGGCACCTATCTCAGGGACCGTGCTCGCGCCACTGGGAAGACCCCGCTGGAAGCTCTTTACGAGCTCATTGATGAGGTTGTTACCGCGGCCAATCGTGCCCGCAAGATTCTTGGTGAAGGTCCTGCTAGGGAGGCTTGGGAATGTTTCATGAAGGGCTACATTGCCTTCCATACCAGTAGCCCCAGATATCGCCTCCATGAGATCATGGACGTGCATTACATCATGACGACTGGTGCATGAGCAGATAGACACCGCGGTACATCGATCAATGTTTCCTCACAGATTTCGTCGAATCTCTTCCGATGCTAGTATAGCTAAATATCGGGCTTTGGATGTTTGCATGTTGGCCGTTGAATATAGCTTGACTGAACGACCTATCACCGTTGGAGATATGATCATCTTGCGGGAATTGAAATATGGGATAGATTAGGTGATCAGTTCACCTTCACGCACTGCGAGGCTGGAACAGATTGCTTGTATGTCTTGGTAGACAGCCTGTCTATTGTGAAGGAATCCGACAGGCACCTGGCAGAGCTCTTTGTTCTGCACATGTAAGTCACAATGATGCGCCGGGCCGATGGCTCAACAGATGCGTACCTCCGCAATCCGCATGTTCCATTGACATTGGAGCATTGCGGCCCGTGTGTCAACTGTGTCAGATAATCACACGTCTGCGTTCCCGCCTGGCATCTTGACCGGCTCCAAGAATTCAGTCATCCATTCATCAACACTGTGACCTTGTATACTGCTGGGAGTACACACATGAGGGCTTCCATGAGTCCTCAATAAGCTTGGTACAAGGTTATTGGAAGCAACGATGACCTCGTGTGGTCTCCCTACCATGTATTTCGGCGCCTGATAGAGGGCACGTATCATTCCCGAGTCCATATGAGTTGCAACCTTCGGCCGAGAGCCGGATGTAATCCCCGCTGAGCCAGTACAGCCTACCAATGTCCGCCGCAGTGCGGCTCGTGGAACGACAAGGTACATATCAGCGATAATTCTGAATCAGACCAGCGGGGAATGATGCATAGGCTGAAGCCTCAAGGCGAATTCGTTAGCGCTTGAACTGTCTCTGCGTCAACGATTCCACCGTTACTAAACTCAAAGAACTCACTGCCAATGTTTTGGTTGACTTCGATCGTGTTGACATTCTCACTAGGACGACTCTCTGCATGCGGGGCTGTATCAGAAGGCGGGGCTTGTTCAACGAAGAACGACCGTATCGACCCTAATACGCGCAAGTTCATGAGCGACTGCAACGACCAGACCTACTGCAACGCAATGACAAACGGGACTTGTCAAGCACGACAATGTCGCAAGGACGAGTTCCCTTTCGGGTACGGGCTGGGAGATACGATCCCTCCGCTATGTTCACGGGGAAGCTTCTGTCCTGATTCCGGGAGTGGATGTCAGCCGCTCCGTCAAGCTGGTCAGTCCTGCGAGCTTAACCGCGACGATCAGTGTGCCCCGGCGCCCAACTGGCAGCAGCTTGCAAGCAGTCAGAACACCGATGGATCTCTCTGTCTTCAAACCACCTGTATGTCAGTACCTTCCACTACTGAAAGCACCTGAACGACAAATGTTGACTGGGATCTCATGCTTGGTCCTAGCTTTGCAAATGCTAGCATCGGACAGAGCTGCATCATCGATGAAACGACATACATTGATACTGGCGCAGGCGGGCAACAGTACAGCAACGTGATAGTCCGCCACAACTGCGAAACACCTCATCTGTATTGTGATCGCACCCACTTGCAGTGTTTCAAGGCTAAGCCAATTGGCATATCATGCAGCTCAGACGAGGAATGCTCATCGGTGGGACATCTACTCTCGGCTAGAGCGGTCATCCATGGCGACGTTAATGCGGCTCGTAGTTGAATTGTAATAGTGGTGTCTGCTCCGACCCCCCAGGAACGCCCTTGCAGGTTGCCCCATGGCAATACGCTGCAATCTCGTCCGGAGTTTTTGCGGGTCCGTGTCCTTCAGATATTTCAGTTTGACTTTCGATGCAGACGTCAGAACTTACCTGAATCTTGGGCAGCGATGATTACCATTTTGACTTTGCTCATTCTGGTACATAAGCGGCTACGCCTAAGGCACTACCGTGCCGTACGCGAGTACTACGATGAACAGCTAAGGTGAGGAGCGCACAATTCACATAAAAGCTACCCTGACTCGTAGATTGCAGCTTACGCGAGTCTCTGGTGGCCTTACATGCGGCGGCGGCGGAGAGGTACTCTGTAAAGTCTGCGAAAGGCCGGTGACATAGCATGGCTTCGGGATCTCAGTCCATTTGTACCCATATTGTACTTGATAAACGAGTTCCTTGGAGGCATGATACTGGTCAGGAGCCCGCGAGCCTATGGAAGTTGACGTGATGTCATAGCAGAATGTCAATGTGGAGGATAGTTTTAACGAGTTGAAACCCACGGGCGCTAATAGGGTTATTACTTCCCTCGCCGCTCGCATCAACCGGCTGCAATAGCCTCTCGCTTTGATCCCAATTCTGGTTTTGGATCACACTGCCTTGATCTCTCAAAAATGAGCGTATCTAGACCTTTCAGAGCGACAGACTTGTTCAAATTCAACCATATGTGAGTCTCATCGGCTCGCTGCAGTGTACGGTCAACTGAGGTCTATCCCCAAGTAACCTCGACATCTGGACGGAGACCGTACGCCCCTACGTTCCCCCTCCTCGCCACTGTCAATAACGTGCACGTAACAGTATGGTATTAGCTTCTACTTAAACTACCTTTCACGATGGCCCGACCTGTGCATCGCCGAGGAGTCACCAAATGGCCGGATGATGGGCTACAGCAAGTCTTCCGCTCTATCTCCTTCCGAACGCAGTTCTCTTAGGACGCCCCATTGCAGTCATTGGCAAAGCTGAAGGCACCGGTGCAGAATGGCACGGACACGTCACCGCCCTCACTGTCGCCCCAGAGTACCGGCGCCTGTCGCTCGCCCGCAAGCTCGTCCACGTCCTCGAGCACGTATCAGACGAAGCGTACCGGGGCTTCTTCGTTGACCTCTACGTGCGCTGTACGAACTACACCGCCATCAGCATGTACGAGGGCTTCGGGTACAGCGTGTACAGGCGCGTGAGAGAATACTACGGAAGCCTTGGGAAGGGCCGAAACGCAAAAGACGAAGAGGATGCCTTTGGTGGGTTCATTGCCTCCTTCTGTCATAAATGAATCCGGGTTTCACCTTGAAAACATACAGACATGAGAAAACCTTTGTCTCGGGACCCTCTGCGCCGGTCGGTGCGGACCAATGGACGAGAGTTCATCGTCAGCGCACATGATGTATCATAGAAGCTGTGAACTTGCTATACATCATCGCTGAGCAGCCGTTCGATATCGTTTTCTCCTTTACCTTTTGCAGATGCTGAAGGTATAAGCTATGCCCTCGAGTTGACAATGCCTCTATGATTCACTCGGTGATTGCCTCGAGTTCAGACATTTGACTCGACGACTTCTGCGCAAGAGGACAATTGACTGTTGCGACCGTTTATAAGCTCCACCCATCCCTCTCAGTCTCTATTAGTTTCCTGAATGAGTGGCGGTCACACAGACCGTCTCTTCTTCGTATTGGCAGTCCTACTATGTGTCCTACTAATGTATATCGTCCAGAGAGCGCAGCGCATCGTAAGTCGTCCCGTAGTGTCATCCCTTCCATGTAATACTGAGCTCTGTGCAGATTGCTGAACATGTGGGTGTCTGGTAGTACATCATCGCGTGTGCGCTGACACTGTCCCCCAGAACCATGACAGCGAACGCGAAGAACGCGAGCGGGACGGTTCGCGATGGCTCCCATATTGCAAGTCTTCTGTCTCACATCTTACACCTGAAAAGTACCTGATGCACTCTTCGATCTCAGCTTTGTATCTGCATAACGAACTCGTAATGCTCTAACATAGGTCCTCCGTAATACTGTATCATTCCAGCCCACACCGTGTATCACTATAATATCTTGCGACCGCAATCACTACTCAGTGTCTTTGTCCTTCTACAAGAGATGTCAACAGCAGCATCCTTCTAGTCTCTGGCAGTCAAACTGCAAGCCACAATGGATCCGAGGGCTTATCAGTGTGAAATGCATCGCATACACTGAGTTCGATGAACGTTTCTCTGTTACAGATTGCAGGACATTGACAGGATCAGCATCGAAAATTGGGTGCATTGTACCTCAACCGCTTGATATATCTGTGATTTGACCGTCCCTGTCTGCATTGCCAAGTCAGCCACAGCTCGCGAAATGGAACACAACATGTATCGCTCAGAATGAATACAGCGCACCGAGCGCGCTCAAGCCGGACGTAAATCAATCCTCTTTCCGAGCACGCTCCCCAGCAACGCCGGCGGCCGCACTCCAAAGGGTCATATGGCCCCGGCAGACTCTCATCATAGCTCTCTGTACATCACCGAGGCAAGGCTACTCACTTGGTATCAGATCTCTCCGCTGCGGAACAGGATGATGACGTTTCAGACACGGCGGATCGGGACAGGCTGAAACCGGGAAGACGCACCGGGCGCCACCGGCCTACTCGTCGTCTTCGTCCGTGAGCTCCTCGCCTTCGCGGAGGCCTAGATGGTGTTCAAATCCGGGCCTGCGCGCCCAGTGGCGCCCGTCAGTGTAGGGCTCTGCCTTGAGCGGCAGGAGCAGCGTGTACAAAGGGCTAGCGCGCGCTGGTGAGCAGTGACAGCATCCAAGGCGAGGCGCGCACTTACTATCCGTCCATCCCGACGTTGAAGAACAGCTCAAGGTTTTTCCATTTACTACAAGGCCAATGAGCGCTTGCTCTGGAGTTGGTAGAACGAAGCGCGATCATACCCCAAGTCAAATGAGTTGATGAATGTCTGGCGGTCGCAAATAAGTCGGATAAGAATCAAAGGTTCTGGAGCACTAACCTCTCCACGGCCTTGGGCTACCTTGCGGTAATGCTCATGGTCTTGAGACTCGACAGATGTCTCCCCACTGGCTATGCCCCAAAGGTGCCACGTGATCATAATTGTCACTGCCAAGGATAAAACAACAGACAGGATGTATACAAGTAGAAATGCGACCGGAGGCGAGTAATATGTCCAAAGACCCTGTGGCAGTATATTAGCTCCGCGTGGTGTCGGAAGGTATCGAGATCCCTACGCCATTCCAACCAAGTGCATCCATGGCCCGCGGCCAGCCAGACAGCGTAAAACATGTTGTTGCTATGCTCAGCCAGACACTGCAGGATTCCTCGAGCGTCAGTCACGCTGGCGTCCCATTACATCTGTACTGACAGGAAGAGCACAAAATGGCGCTCGTTGTAGAGGCCAACGCATTGATTGATCCCTAAGCCGCGAAGCATGTTCAAGTACTGCGCGCGCACGAGATCGCCGCTCAATACTCACACTGTGAGAGCCAAATATGCCGATTAGCACCAAACCAAACTTTTCGTCATCGGACGTACCGGACAATGATGATCATACTTGAGCACACACCGGTTGCATATGCGGCAATGGTGTGACCTCTCCGAGCGGCAGCGCGGATGAGCCTCTCTTCCACGAGACAACTCAGCCTACATACCTCCGGCCTCATAATACCACACCGTCTGCATCGTGAAACTGACGCCTTCACGATCTGGATGTCGTCCGACCAGCGGATGCCGGTTAAAGCTCTGTTCCTCGCACTCTGTCTTTTCTTCGCCCACAGCAGCCCTGTGCCCGGTTGTCGTGGCGGGTCCTCCACAAATCCGGGTGATATTGTGCACACATAGAAGTAGTGCGCGAACATATTCGCCGCGATTAGCACGCAAACCGGTGTGAGCAGTAACTGCAGCGGGAGCGAGGGTTGTACTACCTCGACTATGTAACAGATATGATTGTGTTAGGTTCCATCCCAGTCAACGTTCAGCATCGAAAGATTTGCTCACAGAAACAGATAGCGCCTGTGCCGAGGAGGACCACCCCAAGAGTCACGAACACCGGCCCAGCAGCGCCGGTCAGTTTGTCGCCGAGGCGTTCCAACGACCGGAAGCACCGGAAGACAATACGAGCGCAAGACATTTCACAAATTATGCAAAAGCAAGAGGTTCAGGAGCAACCGTTCATATGGTCGTCAAAACGTTTGGAATAGTCGTAGACAAGCTGACAGCGGCGGCCCCAGGGCTGCGACAGAGGGTTGGGAATTGTCGTTGGCCATGAGCGTCTCCTGCGGGGCGAGGGTACGTTTGACGCCTGCTTCGGGGTTGGGGCACGCGAATGACGCACGCACCAGCGCCGAACGACTGCGGACAGTCTGTAGTATAGCGATGCAAATACATGGTCAAGCAAAGACACAACTAGAGTTATCCAATAACAATACAGTACATGACGTTCGTAATTTCCCACTCGACTCCTAACGAGTCGGGCTCATACAAAGAGACAGTGTCCCCGTCAGAGTTAGCGGTGACGGTCGTACAAGTTGAAGGGGCAGATGGAAGCAGCCGAAATGGTTCGTGGACGAAGTGGGGATCGCCTTGGCCGAAGGGTAAGGTGTCGACAGAGATGGGCCAAGGCCACCGAAGATCATCGGCCTCTGCCTGGTGTAGTAGCTCTTCGTGGTGTCCCTGGTGGTTTGCGCGGTGTCGGCGGAGGTACACCCGTCAACTTCCGCTCCGCCAGTCCCCCTGACGCGTCTGCGGCCCGCTGTACTTCCCGAACCGCCCGTCGTGCAGCATCGCCCACCTGCGCCTGTGGCCGCGACGCATCGATCCGCGAGAGTGCACGTAGGAGATCCTGCGGATCTGTTGTAGGATGTGGCCGTGATAATGTTGGTGGAAGGTAGGAGGAAAGTGCGGAGGTGGAGGGTGGTGCAGACTGGGATCTGGATACGAGGGATATATTGAGGAGGGCGAAACGGCGGTCGAGGTCGGCCTGAGAGACTCGTGTTGACTCCAGTGCTGAGTTGGCGAGACCGTGAAGGTGATCGAGCTACAGTAATATCAGCACGAACCCGCTCGAATCTGACGCAAGACTCACCTTGAACTCCAGATCTCTGAGACGAGCACGAAGTGGAGACTCGTCGTCAGGCGTCGCTTGTATGACGCTTCTGGCCAGTTCGATCTGGCCTCTGCCACGAAAGTGTTCTGGGAGGTACCGCTCCTCGACTTCCCAAGCATCCAGGTCATCCACCGTCGCGCGCTGCTTGCCCTTAGCCCTCGCAGAGACGAAATTCTGATGTCGCTTCTCGAGTCTCTCGCACTCGGTAAGGATACTCGACCGGTAAGCATTGAAGGTGTTGGAAATCTCGAGCCACGCGTCTTCCTCAGCCTTCATCCTACGAGTGCCGTGCTCTTCATGAGCACAAGACAAACAGCGCCGAATAGACCACTGACCGCTGGATATGAGCATTGAATCTCGCCTCGCGAGCTCTATTCTTGACATTCTGCTCATTCTGCTTTAAATGTGTTGGAGGACGAGAGCTAGCATCCTCGGGGCTGTAGACATTGGTATCTATCTGCTTCTCCGCTAGCATCCGAATGACCCGATCCTGCACTCTCTTCAGCAATTGCGAGCCTGTCTCCGACAGCGGCGGTGGATCTTTGCCCGACTTTTTTGATGATCGTTTTGATGTCGATGCTTGAGACGACGGATCGGAAGTTGCGTTCATGGCGCGGTGTGAACACCAAATAAGGAGTTGTCGTGCTCGCTGGGGCTCAGGAAGTTCGCAATCGATGTGCTTGTAGAAGCTGGTATCGGAAACTGACGTGTGTGGTTGGGCTGCGCGAGGTGAGTGCCGAGCCTCTGGGAACAAAGAACACACGCACCTATGACACCGGTGGCCTCGTAACTCGAACTTATTCGCTTGCCCCGGCTGAGTGAGCTCCTCCGCCTATGATGGCCGCCTTCTCGCATCATCTTGTTCCGTTCAATCTGCGGAGTCTCCTGTAACGGTAGCGGATGCGAGGCATCGTGCACTCGGTGATTTGACGGAGGTAGATGTGGTTGTCGATGCAATGGCAGCTTTGGGGGAGGAAACTGGATATCTGAGTTTAGATTTCCAACTGCATTCTCCGCAGCCTGTGATTTACGACGCAACGTATCCGTCTCAGACTGCATCTGCCGGACGTCCTCGTCTACCTCTGGGTCCGCACGCGTACTAGTGTATACGTTCCTGTCCTTCCCCTTTCCTACTGTGCGGCCAGATGTACTGACATCTGCGGCCTTGAACTTCTTGGAGGGCGGTTTCGAGAGATCTGGTGGGCGATTTGACGGCGCGACGGAGGGTGGCCGCGAGGTGGCTCGGGGCTGTGGGAGATCAGGACGGAGGCTATGGCCATTCGGTTGTGATGTTGGTTGCACGGACGCTGGACGGGCAGAGGGTGCGCGGACGATGACAAGGCCGCCTGGTTGCTCCTCGCCATTGACTGTCCCGTTTGCATGAGCATCCGAAATCGCATAACGTGTGTATCACGTACATTTCCGCTTATTTGGGCCTGCCGACTTCAATGATGCCTTTGCACAATATGTCAGCAATCATCCGCGCGTGATCTGCTTTGGGAACGCACCTCCTTCTTCAATTTCTTGGACGCGGTGGCGAGGGGATTGCTGTCATCCGCGCCTTTCCGCTTGTTAGCTTGAGGCTGCGCATGAGACGGTGCTACCGGCTCTTCGACGCCGCTTGACGCAAGGCGCGATGGCGGCCGGTTGCCGTTCATGGGTGCGTCGTCTTGCTTGACGCCGCCGACAACGAGCGCGATGGGCGAGGATAGAGGTGGGTTCGCGGCGCGGGCGCGCGCGACGATAACGCAAAGCCAACTCGCGTGTCGGAGCTGGAAATCGGTTCCCACGAGCGCGTTTGTTATCACTTTCACACAATCATGTGACGGACTCGGGAAGCGTCGGCTTACGCCAACAGCAACCTTGCTTGTCTACCCAGTAGATGAGTAGGGACGGTTAGGCAACTGTGTAATAGATTTCAGTATCGATTTCAACCCCGCATGTTCAAATACAATCGGAGGTTTATCTTGAACAGCGGGACCCGCAGACATTCTGAACTCAACCCGTAATGCCGATGATCTATTTAGAACTCAGTCTTCAGATAAATGATCGCGGGCAAGGTACCGGGACACGTACTGTGTGGGGAGTACAAATAGCAATGATTGCACCTCAAGTTCACAATGGACAATATTGACCTTTTGATGGACTTCGGATGTGAAGGTAGTGGCACCATGTCATGCTACGACTTGTTACTTCTGCGATCTGGAGTCCTGGACTGAGTACTCTGTTTCGAAGCGCCCAGGCTGTTGCTTGGTTGTGTTTGTCAGAAATGGCTCGGCGCTTGTGAATTATATGGGGGTGCACAACAACCTTGACAAGCAAGGTAATTTTAATCTGCAAACCGGCTGAAGATAGCAATCCAAGTCGACGTTGAATCGCCTCAATCTCTGTCTTCATTCCATGGAAGAATCTTTGCTTGACTTGCACAGACTCGACTTTGACCAGGAAATGCCACTAAAGGAACTGGTTGCTTACCCGAAGCTGGTTGCTTACTCGAAGTGGCTGCTCACTCTGCTCTGGTATTGCAATATCGATGCTGTCTTGTCAACATCAGACATACTGCTTGGCGAGATCAAGCACACGTGCTATCTGGAAAGAGATATCTGCCAACGGCACCACGTACCATGCTTGGTGCTCAAGAACTCGCTTACTTCTCGATGTGTCTGGCTTTGACTGTCTGTATTGCAGTTCGTATGCGCGAACTCTTTGCACCCGTACCCTCAGACCTCGCTCATATACGATGCTCTGTGACGCGTTGCATCCACCAGCTCGCTTCTGATATGCGGTGGGAACATGTCTCGCTCACTGGTATGCTCGAGTCTTTCGCACCTTGCGTCTATATCGTTGCTTGAAGCATGAATGCAGGTCAAAGTCGAATGTTCACTCTACACAAGGTCCAACATGCCACGTCTATGTTATGCGCAGGGAGTATGCTGCAACGCGTGTGGAGCATGATTTCAGTCATATTCATTGCTACTAGAGTAGTACAAGACAAAGTGATAGCTAAAAGTACTAAATTTCAAGGAACATGGGAGTTGTTGGGACACGGCGCAAGAAGACGCACGAGTTCAGTTGGAAACTGCGCAGACAGATCATATTGGTTATAAATGTCCAATCTTTCTATGCACATCAATGCTCCTCAGCATCTTCCGTCGCCTGTTCGAAACCCAGATATATCCGCGCAAGCTCCGACTTCCATACCCAGAAGAGCCGCAGGTTGATCATGATTGTCGCAATTTGTCCGCCACTGGCGGCGTTGGTTGCGTCGCTTGCTGGTTGGTCCATGATGTATACAAGTATAGGGCCGAGGACGATGCCCAACCGTGCTGCATCGCGGGCATCCACGAGCATGGTCCTGCACGCGTCCCGCAGGCTGACTTGATCCCACTCGTCCGCGGTGCGGATGTTGATACGCAAGCCCCGATGGAACCCTAAAACTGCCACGACAAGAGGCATGATTGATATCGTCGCGCTGATGCCACCCATGACCATCGACGCGACTGTGCGCGGGTACACGGAGTATAGGGGCTCCGCGAGGACGGCCGCCGTTTTGCGGTTGAACCGCGAGATGAAGAAGCAGAATGCGGTAAACGCGAGCGCCACCCCGAGCCCTGTTCCGAGAACTTTGGGGATGGAAGGAGGCTGAAATAGTACGTCGGGCTGCTGGGGTGTGGCGCATGGCGAACTCTTCGAGAGCTCGGCCGTGATTGGTGAAGGACACACTGTGGCGACATCGTCGAGCTCTGGTAGTTCACGTGTACTTCGTTGCGCTGCCTTTGGGTCCAGCCGATATATCGATTCCATCATTTGTGTACGCTCTACGGGAGAGGAGGATAAGACGTATGTGGATAGACGAGGACGAGACGACGAACAAAGGCACTTTGAGATTGGCCACACGTGAGCTTGGAAAAGCGCCCCTGAATGGGCAGAGTCTCCCAGCGTCCGTGCACGAGAGCCTGAATCTCTATTGACAAGGCGTTTGCTATGCTTGAGCAACACTGTGAACCCCGAGCTGTGTTTGATGTAGCAAGATATCAGCATAGTAGGGGAAAGGCAACTCTCATGAACGCCGGATAAACCTAATTGGGGTTAGACATCAGATGCTTTAACGCACATGCGCAACGCGTATTACAGGGACCCAGAGGGTCCTATAAGGCCAAAGGATGCTAATATCGCTAGACAAGGAGTATGTGCTCGACGTAGTTCGTGGGAAATAGGATACGAGACGGGCTGTGCAAGGGGCCGAGCACAGCTTATGCAATTGAGTTCCACTGCAAGCGCCCGGTAGTCACATATCTAATGAGCTTCAGGCATCGCAGGTCTAAGTACAATCCTCGAAGGACTGAATAACAGCCAAAATTGCGCATACAGTCATGAGTCAAGGCACCATTCAACCCCAGCCAGTCGGAGGAACGAGCAGACTCCACTGCTCCAGTGGCATCCACGATGCGCGCCGAAGCTTATGTGGCGCTTGAGTACGACAATTCCGGAGCAAGCGGTGTTCTGCGATGTTGCATAGCTTCAGCTAACAGGCGTCGATACATTGTCGTTACAGACAAAATATGAATGAAAAGGAAAGGTGTGTGTAGAAAAGTACACAAACGTAGTACATATCATACAAGTAATCGTCTCGTAAGGAATAAAAGACATCACGGATCATCTCTCCTACCATTTAGTGGGACTGCGTAGAGTACGATCAGAGCCTTGTATCGCATTACAAGTGTATAGGAACTCACCCGAAGGCCTCTCCAGGTGCAAGTTTCCTCAGCGGCAGTGCCAGGCCATCCGCATTGTTGAACGAAACCGTGTTGCCCCACCATGTCTGAATAGTGTCTGCGCCGATCGTATTGTTCTTCGGATATTGCAAACAGAAGAAGATAATGATAGCGGAAACGGCGAGACCAGAATCCAACGCAGCGGATAGGACATCTATGGAAGGGTGTATGCGTCAGCCGCCATGGGAATACACCGAGACAGCTAACTTACAGTTGTACTTCGTCCACCAAGAGAAATGACGGCGGCGGATGACATAGTTGAACACGAAGCCAACAATAGTCCACGGGACGTAGTTGAATGCGGTGGCGGGCGGGATGGCACCGGTTCCGCTGAAGATGACTGGGAAGTTGATGTACTTGATCCAGGAGTTCGGCCACCGGAAGGAGATGAGATAGCCTCCCAATGGGCAAAGAGCACCAATGAGGAAGAAGAAGATTAGACCACTACGGGAATCGCCTGAATGTCACGTTACACAGATAGAAGAAGTAACGCGTACTAGTAGATCTGTCCCTTGGAGAACTGACGAGCGGGACCGATGACACCCCAGATGATGGACGCAGTGCCGAACACCTCAGTTGACGGACACTATTGCCAATGCGTCAACACTTGAAACCAAGAGATGAGACACAAATACCGACAATGAAGCCGTTTGGCTGACTTGGCGAACAAATATCCGGAATGTGGGTGAACATCCAGGCCTGCACACCCAGTTGCACTGTACCCGCGACGATGGTCGCCACGACCTGGCCCCAGAACATGGGTCTTGGGGGCACCTTCATGTAGTGGCCGAGCTTGAAGTCCGAGGCGAAGGTGAGAGCTTGCGCCATGGTGATGTAGCCCCAGGTCTTGAACATCATCATGGCAATGGGTCTCCCAGGGAGCGCATAACCGATTATCAGCTCGGTAATGACGCTGGATGCCACACGTCAGTGACCATGGCAAACCATCCATGAGGCGACGTACTTCAATCCAATCTGCTGGTTCGTGATGGCCTGGATCATACCAATTGGGATCGTATATACGAAGGCTGACAAAGGATGTACTCAATGATAGGGATCCTCTATGAACAAAGAAGGCACTTACAGACGATCAAAGCGAGTACAAATGCCCAGACCGGGAACTGTGTCTTCCAGACCTCAATAGAGATGATGCCAAAGACGAACATAGTGACTGAAAAAGACATCAACACGAGCAAAAAATATATGCATCTGAAAAACGCACCAAAGATCACACCGTACCACCACTCCGGCACTTGCGGATACTTGGACATCAGGCGAGCATGGATATCCGGCTGCTCAGACATGGAGCGACGAGACTGCACCCAGATTTGCTTCCGGAAGTACAGGAACGTGTGCGTGAGTGTGGCAGTGATGGACGCGAAGGACAGGCCGTATGACACCGCGAACGTTGTGGAGAGGAACAGTGGGCTGTATGCTTCGTATTTCGCGACGTTAAGACTGGCATCCTCATTAATGATGGCAGTAACATTATAGCTGTTGCCGAAGCGGTCGAACGAGTTGCGAGATGAGATACTAATAACAGTGACCTCATGATCAGCACTCATGCCTAACATGTGTAAAGAAAATACTCACGGCATGAACGTGCTGAACCATGTATTGGTGTAGTAGAGTATCGGAACGACGAGCCCTGGAAATCCTTAAGTAACAAAGGCATACCGCCGTGCCTGAATACCTACAGAAGAAGAACACGAAACCACCAGCAATGTTGGCTTCGGCCCACCACGGTGTTGCGAGGGGGGAGCCGATGTATGCGATCTAGAGAGGTTGGTGAGACTGGGCACATGTATACAGCCAGTAAACATACCTGAGCCCAGTCGAATGTGACAAGTGACATTCCCTTCATGTTCCAGGTTAGCAGACGCCTTGCGCGATCTCACATACATGCACGCACCAGACCACTGCTATAACCGAACAGCTGGTTGACTACAACGTTGTTCGGCGCAATCCAGCAAACCCAATTGAAAAAGGATAGAGCCTGGAACAGATAGCCCGGGAAGAAGTACCATGCGACCGAGCAAGCAAATGCAATAAAGAAGAACTTCTCGCGACTCATACCACCGCGGCTGCCCATACCCGCATACACCTGCTGGTGTAGAGTATTGAACAATGCGCAGGTGACCAGATTCGCAGGCCAAACTAAACATGTGGATCAGAATGATCAATCTCGAGATGGCCGAGCTCCACTCACTCATTGACGGAGGCTGCACAAGGAATCGACGGCAAATACCTCCGATAGAGAAGCCGATCTATGACAGATTCTTTCAGATATGATCTGTGTGCATCACGGAGTAGACGCACAAGTTGAGTACTCATCACAACCATCCATTGGTCTATACCAGGATATCAGTGATGTCATCAAGTCGACTGCGGAGAAGAGCGCACATGAGAAGTTATACTGCTGGTTATAGTAGACCCTTTGGACGGCCACGATATCCGTCTAAACAACGTCAACGTCGAAGCTCTCGTGAGGGCGTCATCACTTACAGCATATGCTGATCCTGAGCCGACACTAGCCATGATCGTAATCAAGACATGCTCCTTAACGTTGAATGGGCCGGGGTTAAGCTGAACCCCAAAGATCTTCTTGCGAGGCATGAACTTGGCCCAGGCACGGCCGATCGGGAATGAGATCAGCTGGGCAACAATCTGCAGCCAGGACTAGGTAAGACATGGTCCATTGAGTGGATGGTGAAAACCTACACCGGACACAGATACCGAGGGGAACCGGAAGAAGAAGAATTGATTCATTCCCGGGATGATGATTGCCCAGATGAGACCGAGGACCCATACGCGCAGGGAGGACACGGGCATGGTCGGGTCATCCGTGTTTGCCACGGCAGACCGAACCTCGGGGTATGGAGAGTCATCCTCTGTGGTGAATAAATACATCAGCATCGACGACGGTCGTACACCACAAGGTCAACGATGTCGCACCGAAGACTATCGCATCCTTGTCGATGTTGGGGTCGTCGAACTCCGCGATGGGCACGACCTCATTGCCTTTGAGCCCTGGGCAATAGCAATGAGGACAGATCTCGCACATCAATCATAGAGGTGCTCACCTGTCTTCTCAACGTCGACCTTCTCAGTGAAGGACTCGGAGTGGTTGCTCTGGAGGTCCTCGACAGAGCTCGCCATGATGGGATGTGGGCGGGTCAAGACGTGGGACACTCCACCTGCTCGGTTCTTGTACGATTGCGGGACAGGGAGACTGCTGTTTTTAGGCGATAAGACAGCACATTGGTGTCAGTGGACAGTGTGGTGCCTTATGTCTTATCATTCCACTGAACCCGGTGCACCCGCCAAGCGCACAGCGCACACGACATAACTCCAGAACTGAGCGGGGCACACGTCAACATGTCCCGCTGTCACGTTGCCCGATGAAGCTGTGAGTCTCCGATGTTGAACCTCTTGTTCGTGTGAGAGAAGATTGCGATCCCCCGAAGGGAATCGTTGCACTCTTGAAATTGCAGATGTGCTGCCTGTATGGTTCGGATCACTATGTCAGGACATATAGCTGTTGTACAGACATACAGCTTATCCCACCGATGGGCCGTAGGTTCTCAAGAGTGTCCATGCGGGACGGGGAGAGGAAGGCCAAACTATTGCTGGATTTGGCGAGAATTTGCCATGTCTGCGCAGGAATAGCTCGGCCGTGTAGCTTGGTCTGGTGGACTACCCCATGCATAAACCGTGATATCGTGACACTTCGTCGGACCTCGGGTTGGCCGAGATCGGGTGTTTCTCCCGCAGAAGGTTCCCCTTTAGATTTGCGATGTAGTGTTTAGTGATTGAACTACTGGAGCCAGAAGCCGGGGCCGGATTATCGTTCTCTAGGCCAGGTCGACGCTAGACGGACGAAGGCATCAAGGTGATGATCATGCAGACAGCATCCAGCTCACGTCCCGAGCTTACGAGTGCATTCGTCTCGTGCGCGATAAGCGTGTGACTACGCTGCTCGACGGGACAAGAATAGGCGTGAAGTGGTGAATTGCGAGAGTGTTCTCCACGTACTCACCGTGGCCAATAGACGTTCTCGGAGTTGCCTAATGCGGCTTTTCACCAATTAGTCCTGAGAGGTGTGCTGCGGCAAGATCGGTCATACCCAATCCGATTAAATATCGTTCTCACCTCCTCTCCAGGCTCAGCGGTCTGACTCGGCAGACATGTGGGGAGGCAAAATATCGCGACAAGACTTGATAGGCGCAGGCACATTGCAATTTGAATATTGAGATTGCCTGTCTTGACTGAATTCCTCCCAAGGTCAATTAGCGAGACTCTGGATGTCATGCAATCTGCATGACCTACTGCACAAGCGTCCAGGGACAGCCTGGGCAGATGATAACAACGTGCTCCGCAGCACATGCGACATAGAGTTCCCCACAGGCGCTACCGGACGAGCGCCGCTTGATACGCACATCTATTCCCACACCCTCGGCGGAATGGCTTCTCACAGACGATAAAATTGTTCCGTCGAAATGCAGCCATGTAGCCACATTGCGCTGGCAGATACCGAATTGGGCGGAGTGACGGATGGCTTACCTGCCATACATCAATGGCGTCTGCGGCGCCCAAATCCAGTATCGCAACACTGCCAGTGATGTTGTCGGGATCCGACGTGTGAGGAGGATGACTTTGATGCATTAGATCGCCTTAGACAGCCCCAGGCATTGCCGTAGTAGAGGATAGCTCATCGAAGCTTCATAGTTGCGATCGATGTCGGGAGCAAGCGTTCGCTCGTGTCGTGTTCAGTGTCGATAGCCGTGCACAGGATCATGACTAGATTGAAGGACCAAAGTCTGACATCGCTAGCGACGACGCGTCCATGAGAACTACGGGTGTTATTGGCAATCGGGGCCCTTGCAACGACATCTCAGAAGACCTGAGAACCAAGATTGTGGTCATTCCGGACAGAAAGTGCATTACAGGGACACCTACTGATCAGGAATTTGTCGCCGTATCAGCCGGTACGTGACTCTTTGTAATTCATGTGCGCGTCACATTCTATATGTCGGAGACGCTCATTGACTATGTGATATCCGTACCTCACGGTTGAGCGCCTCAGAGCACAAGAGGTTGACATGAGTGGAGAATGTTGGATGTCCTGCGCGCGTGTTCAGTCTACCGGAAAGAGGCTATAGATCTACCTCCTCGGACGTCAATGAACTCGCATATCAGAAGTTCTCTTGCAGTCCAGAGGCAATGAAAGCCTGCGCTCTCGCGCGAGAGTCACTCGTGCCGCTCTTGTGCCATAAGCACCTGCTGTTAGGCAAGACCATATGCCACGTTACTCACAGAAATCGCCTTCACCTGAAGAGCCCGCCATCAAGTATACACCAGAAAATCCATAGATCAGGATTGTAACGGAGTCGTGCATAGGGTCTGGAGGTGGTCGCGATGAGAACGACTGACGCTTGAGTCGCCGGCATCTGGATTGACTGAAGTCCACCATTCTCGCGATCGGTCACGAGATGGTTGGCTTGCTTCATCTGGAAACAAAATTACCAGCTGAATGATGTATATTCGACTAGAAACGTTGGGCCAGATTCCTGGCACGGAGCAAGGCAAGCATCAGGTGCGAACTTGAAGTTGATTGATCTAGGTTTAGCGCCCCAAGTTGTAAGTTAGCGCCCTTCCAAACACGAGCGCCCAGATTGGACCGTGAGTCTGCCGAGCGTTTCCGGCCACACCTCCGGACGACCCCTCCCCTCAGCCTTGCTATATTTCTGTTATCACCAACGGCCTCAACCCAGAATAATCAGCGAGAACTAGTAGGTGCTCCAAGTATGCTATCTGCTGTGAGCACACAAGTCTGCTTGTCTGTCCAACATCAGATGACTTCAAAGAGACCAGACTGCCATGCGCTTCGACCTTGCGAACGCGCTAAGTGTGTGTCGCCTCTACCACGCTGGGACGGTCAGCGACTGAGTCGCGGTTCAACGCTTTAGCACCCAATTGTAGCTAATACTGCTCATAATATGGCGATAGCGACGGTCGTCGGTCAGCTCTGCATCCTCAGCACACTGGTTCAGGAGCAAGTTGCTCCCTTGATTCCACGATTATGGCTGCAGTATCCTCAAATTATCACAAGTCTGCGGCCCTATCCTGTGTTTTGGGAGAAATCGCATCTAGTGTTCGTATAGGTCTTTCGCCTACGATCGCACAAGGTAGTCGATCTGATATGTCTGGGCCGCCGGTATGCTCATCGTATGTTTTCAGGCGGCGACCCTACACCCAGCCATCCTAGACTGGCTGAGCAAATTTGAGTTCCTTGAAGTCTACGTGTAGGTGGTCTTCGCTTTACGCTTACCGTGCGTCGGAATTGTATATCCTGCCAAGCACTTAGGCTCGAGACTGCAATTATCAATGGATTCGGTCATGGCTCCCCGATATGATAAGTGACTTTGCGCGCATGTTCTACATAAGTAGTCCAAACCGTGACCCGAACTCGCTCTGCGCGGCCAGCGAGATCCGACACTGTGAGAACACATTCTGAGTCCTTTGGGACTCAGCACCAAGTGATGTCGGCCATACCTAGGACTAATCCACCAAGCTACACCCATACAGAACATATCCTTCGGCTGTAAGGCTAAGAGTGAGTACAAGAGGACTGCGAATCATGTGTGGGATGTCACGTAAGGGCTTACCGGTAGAATTAGTGCATCCCGTAACCATCGTCCCCGAGGTGCTAACAGGTTCATATGAGCAACAGTAAAAGACCGGAAGGATAGCGGGAACATACCATGCGCTGCTGGTCGCCGCCGCGCAGTCGACTGCCACCAGCATCGAGGCGTCGCTCGCAAGTGTGACGATGTCGCTAACTAAGGTGAATATGTCGCTGACGACCGTGAGGGTGTCGGTAAGAACCATGGTGATGTCGTCTTTGTTTCCGACGGCCGCACAACACTGTGCATCGGAGATGGTCTGGGATGTGGGGGTGGCAGCAGCACAGACCGCAAAGGCAGTGAGGGCGGTGAGAGTGGAGACCTTCATTGCAGAGAGTTGGGACGTGTTTGACCGGCGAACAGACAGTGTATCCTGGTAGTCCTTTAGATCGATACTCTTTTATACGGCTGCGCTAACCGCCACATCCTCCGCAATATCCTTACTCAGAAGGCACAGAGAAATTAATGAGTCAAACAGTATGTCTTGCGTCTTGCGGAGTGCATGCCAATTCTGAAGGACGGCAAGCTATGAGAGAAGACCACGAAGAGCGTGGCGTTAGACAGCATCGATCGCCACCTCCGCCATCACCATAGACCTAAGACCCCCCAAAATCCGCCTCGTACCGGTTCAGAATTTCCAGTGGATATATTCGATGTCCAGCTCTGCAATGGAACTCGAAAAGGTCGCCTCAATCGACCAGTTGTCGAGAATGGTTAGTTCACGGGCACCATTTCCCGTGTGTAATCGTTAAGTAGCACAGAACGATCATGGTTATGACGTCGAACCCCGGAAGACAGCAAGAAAAGTCAATGGAGCACAGTGGAGAGCCGAAGACGAGCAAAGGTCCCTAGCATGTACATAGCAGAAAGATGTCAGAGGCTAACAAATGTATCATCACGTTTGGAAGGCGCACACGGCTTTGCGCAGTCCCGCTCGATGCAGAAGGGGCGATGGGACCTCCCGCCGAGTGGTGCCGAGAAACATCATACATCTGCTCGCCGGGCACCTGCAAAGGGAAGAGACCAGCACGCAGCGCGGTAAGACACAACTTTGGGAAAAGGTCAGAGAGAAGCGCTGTTCGCCACACCACGCACTCGCACCATCCACCATCCGCACTACTCCATCGGGCCCGAACAAGAGCCGCCCGGCGCTCAAATTCAATGTGCTCGTTTCTCTCGGGCCCGCAAACACCACCGGCTAGCTAGCAGCTCAGAGTCGAGCTTCAAGCCTCCATCGCTATCTCGACCTCTGTTGCGGTCGTCACTGTCCGAGTGCTGTGCTCTGTCAATACACAGGCCACTTGTGGTAGTAATTTAGACACCCCATGAATTGTTCCGAATTTTCCTGCGTATCGGACCTCGGGTGGGTATGGATGTGAATGAGCGGTACGTGACCATCCTCGCTAGCGGATGTGCAGATGAATGTACAGCTCGGAATAACGTTCCGACTGTTGTTACGGCCGTATCACGGGAGACATCGGTGACATCCATGTAGTAATGTACGGACGCTCGTCAAACGATGAAGCTTCCTAGACCAAGGTCGAGAATTCCCTCTTGCGAACAATGACATCAATATCTCCGCGAGGCTGCATAATGCCGCTACCGAGGCGGCTCCAGTCGAACTCCGGTCTCACACCAGATCTGTCCGCGAGCTCGACGGTGGCGTAAGTCAAGATGAGAGCAACCAGCGTCTTCAGCTCTCCGATAACAAAATGCCTAATCCATTTCGCTTAGTGATTGCTTGAGACTAAACAGAGGACAAACGCACCTGCCCTCGCAGATGGACACGCCACCGCCGAACGGCATGGAATGGTTCGGCACGGACCTCCCATCCTTTGTGAATGTCTTACCCTCGCAATATCGATCTACGCGGAACGCCGCAGCATCAGGGTGAATTTCGTCATCCAGATGCACCGCGCGTGTGACCGCGATCACAACGTCATCCTTTTGAAGACTATAGCCACCAAGCTCGACGGGCTCAACGACGCGCCGGATGGGCATGACACTGCTGCTTATTCTGAGCGACTCCTGGACAGCGGATGCCAATAACGGCATCGCCTTCGTGGAATCTGCCATGAACTCGTGGAACGTCGTGGCATCGAGGGTCTTTTCTGGGTGCTGCGATACCCAACTTGTGCGGGCGCGGTCGATTTCGGCGACGAGCGGCGCAAGTCCGTTAGGCTCAAAAAGCATGAAGGCCATGACCCAATACGCAGCCCAGAGTCCATTTGTTTGTGACGCCCACATGTCGGCTGCCATCACGATAGCAGCAGTGCGTGCATCCTAATGTGCGTCAGTACTGTACTCCGCGGTTTCCTTATCGCCAACTTACCCATCCCCCTTGCTGCTTGACGTCGAGTGTCAACTTGGCGAGCGGTGGGACGTCGACGTCCTCGTCAAGCTCGACCTCTTTTACGTAGTCTTCTAGCACGCTGATAACGTTCCACCAAGCACGACGCGCCTTTGCGAGCATAAAGCCTGGCGCACCCGCAGCCATAAGCGGAAAATCGCGGTCGAAGCGTTGGAAGTTCGCAAGCGTCTGTCGGGCTGGGAACAGCTCGCCAAAAAGCGCCTTGCCAGTGGCTTCGTAGGCTGTCGGAACGATGAAGTCCGCCATACGAGTTTTCCGGCCAGACATCTCAGCAATGCTGGCTAGCACGTTGTGGTGGGCGTGATGGGTATAATGTTTGAGCATCTCGGGCACGCTGGTCGGGGCGAGCACCCTGTGGTGCGCCAGGAACCAGCTTTTGACTAGATCAGGTGGCATCGCAGCGCCCGGAATGAGGAAAACTTCCTCGTTCATCTTCATCCGGATATCGTGGAAATCGTAGTGCTATAAATCGGGGTCGGCGCAGGAAGAAAGGGAGCGAAGGACTAATATGTACCTTGCTATCCCGAAATATAGACTGTATCAACTGAGAAAGGCGTGGGTCATGTCAATGCGGATCAGATAAGCAAAGTGCAATGCTCACTGTAGGAGATGTCACATAGATCATGCTCTTGCCTACCGTCTTCAGCTTGAAGACCGGGCCGTACCTTTGACTAAGTCCGAGGCTTCGTTACTACTTTACGACATGCTTTCACGATTTCAACACGCACGTCATCTTCTCAAAGAACGCGTCCGGGTTCCTTCCCATCTCGATCGCAGAACCAAGCCATGGAATCCAATATGGCACGCGAGGCGGTCTATGAAGTCCAGATGATTGTTGCTTCACGTAGAAGAAAAGGACTCCAGCGACAAAGAGCACAAGTGCAACAGCATACTGGTGGTCTGCAAGCTGTTCGCAAAGGCTGTTCATTCTGAGGTAGGCTGTACTTCTTGGACGATCGGGGCGAAAAGTCCTGGCTTAGAAGCTCATCAAGTCTCGAGTAATTGACTCGTCGCTGAATGCAGGTGTCAAGTAGCTTGTGGGAGGTATGAACAAGTGTGCCCGGTGGTGGCCGTGGTGAAACGCTATGGCGCGCTGGATAACCATTATAAATGGTGGACACTTTGCAGTCGATTCCGCCAACGCACTAAAGCCTGAGAGCGACCCTGAACAAGCGCTATAGGCGCTAATTTGCCACGCGCCTATTGGAGCGGTAAGCGCGCAAACTTCTGCTGAACTTCAACAGACTTCAACCTCACGGAGGATTCAGGTTTTTTGCGAGAAAGATTGCCCATAATCTTTTTTGCATTTATCTGCACTTCTCTGCACAGAGAAACCAATGGTCACATTAATCACGAAGAAGCTGGAACCCATAGGAGATCTCCTTACTGTCAAATTTTAGCGCTTCAGCCTTGGGTGTGAACTTGCTTGGGATACCCCTATAATTCAGTTGACCGAAAAGCATCTCTGCGTTGACTCTCTGTGCTGACTGATATATGACCCTCTTATTTGGTAACTTCTGACGCACTTGTGTGCTACGTGCACCGCTGCATAGTAGGTCCTCCCCTCCAATTTGCTACGCCATAGTTATTGATACTTTGGCCGTCAGTAAGCAGGCGGATCGCTCCTGTGTGTCCACAGTCAACTCATCGAGGAGTCAACTAATCATAGCTCGCGTACCTAGTGTCTGCTCCCTATAACATGTGCACACTTGAATGGGCGATGCCAATTTCGGCTATATCTCGTGGCTGCGAGCTGACGCTCCGTTCCGTCTTTTCTACGCCAGAGTGGGATCTAGGCTGCGGGATCCCGGTATTTTCATGACGGCCGGATTATCTGCACTGAACCTAGGTCAGGTCAGATCAGGACATGTTGGAGCTTTCATCGAACCTTTGCCTTTTGTGGCTCTCACAGAGGCTCGGGCACTCCCTCGGGCACACCAGTAAGCAGCACGAAGACAAGGCGAGTCTCGCAAAGCACCATCGTGGGTACCTCAGTCCTTCCGGCTATGAAGCTCACCTACTCCGGAGATAATTTGATCGCCACTTACCGCGGCCGAAAAGCGGCTCGCTGGCGTCTAGCCTCGCACGACAGTCGAATTTGCTCCGGGTTTTTTGGTATGTGCTCTACTTCTGCATCGCTGAACGCCAAACGATAGAATGGTTATTGAATGCAGATGATAGCTTATCCTGATTGTCTATGTATCTACGGCATCTCTGTCCGGTGGGAGGTCCAATTGCCGGACGTTCCGTACACCCTACCGAGCACCGCAAGTCGTACCTGTCAATGCCACGTTACCTACGTCTCCACTGCGGCTCTTCCCAGTAGGGTGATGGCCTCACTCACTGGCCGAAGCCCGAAGCTTCTTTCCTTTCCTGTCCTGCAGTATTACAGATCCGCGTACAAACAACCTTACATCAAGATTGCGGAATGATGCCAGATGCACAGCAGCCGGCCCACGCTGGGGAAGTGCGTCGCTAGTGACCTCTTATACAGGGATGCGAAGAATGCACGGAGGCCTTCCTCCTCCCCTCTATCGCACGCTCGGCCATGACATTGTCCGACCATCATGTGGAGTTGGTCGTCTTTGCTCACGATGACCCAGACGACCCGAAGAATTGGTCGCACCCGAGGAAGCTGACGACCATGGCCACGCTTTGCCTCTTAGTTTTCTGTGCAGTCTTTGGATCATCAGTCTATGTATGTCGACTCCTCTTTCCAGGCGAAGACTATCCTGACCATATCGTCCAGGCCCCAGGACAACAAATGATTCGAGAACGTTACGGAGTTAGTGCCGACGTCGCAAGCATAGGACTCACTCTATATGTTCTCGGCTTTGGCTTCGCACCGCTGCTATGTGCGTCTCATTCTCCTGTGGCACTCATTCGCTCGTTCTGACTGCGGTTGCAGGGGGTAACTATCTCCCTTTACTCCCTCTTAATATCCCAGCCGATCGTCAATGTACAGGTCCTCTGAGCGAGATGTACGGACGTAAACGTCCATTGATGGTGTCATGGGTCCTCCTCATGGGTGAGTCGAATGACGTACGGGCTGATGTCTCGTTAACCGTTGTATGTTATCACCTAGCCGCTACAGTCCCATCCGCATTTGTTGACAACATTGCAGTGATACTGGTCTGTGCGTATAAGTCTGTCCGCAACCTGAACACAATTCTTAATCTATACAGTCAGATTCTTCTCCGGCTGTGCGGCTGCATCCGCATTGAACAGGTTCGTCATGTTACCGTTCTCCTGCGCATCGGTATTGACGATCCTTCCGCAGTGGTCCTGGTGTCTTAACTGAGTTCGATGACTGATTCCCTGTGTGATGACCACGCTGATATGTTGTGCAGCCTATGGCCGAACGACTTCCACACCCTGGGTAGAAGTGCGTTTCTGTTCATCTCTCCTGGACTACGATGCTGACTTCCCTTCAGTGAATTCTTATTTGTATGACCCGCTTGTAACAATCTTTTCGTCTCCTCTGACGACCGAGTCATTTCAGCGCGTTCTCCGCTCTGTCTGGACCATGTTTCGGCTCGCTCGTTGGTTTTTTCGTCGCCGCGCACTCGGGGCAGACGTGCGCCGTTCCCACCCATATTTTATCTTCGGTGATAACTCATCTACTGCATAGTCTCTGGGTTCTACGTCTACACCTATTCTTTTGCGTCGCATGCTGGCCGCTGGTCTTCCTCCTGCCAGAGACATATTCGCCGACTATCCTCGCACAGCGCGCCGGCCGTCTGAGGAAGGAGGGCAATACGCGTGCTCGTGCTCCCGTTGAACTACATGCGAAGAGCACCATGCAAATCCTGAAGGGTCACATCGGTAGACCCATAGGTTCGTTGAGGACGCATTGTCTAGCACCTCGAGCCTAACAGTCCCACGCAGCGATGCTCGCTTACGAACCAATCGTCCAGGGTGCCGCGCTGTGGATCACAATCACGTATGGTATACTCTAGTATGTCCCTCTTCATCCGATGGTGCCTGCATCCCCCAACTCTTCCGCACAGCTTCTTCTTCGAAGTATATCCTATCGTGTTCATTCAGCAGGTATGCGACCGTCCAGGATACTGCATAGCGCGTACTGAATCACTTATCTGCAGCACGGCATTCCATTCCAGCTGTGCGGACTGATGTTCCTCGGAGTTAGCCTGGGCATGGTGATTGCGATTGTAGTGCATCCATACCTTGTGCGATTATCAGAGCGTATTCCTCTACCTGGTATTGAAAGGTCTGGCGCGGATCGGCACCCTGAAGAGACACACCTCAAGGTCGTGCTACTTGCTTGGTACGTCACTTCTGCTTGTCATTAGGAGTAGGAACATTACCTACGATATTTCATTATGTAGCATCGCCCTTCCTGTATCGCTCTTCTGGTTTGCGTGGTTAGTCTGACTACTTAGCTTTCATCCCTCCCAAAGGACTCACTTAGACCTCCAAGGACGAGTGAGAGGGGGACTCCATGGATCGCTCCTGCACTTGCTGGCGTCGTCTTCGGCTACTCCAACCTGACTCTGTTCTTCTGTTTCATTGCATAGTGAGCCCCTTCGAATGCACACTAGCTCCATGCTATCTAACATATGCTATTTAGTACTTCGCAAACATTTAGTATATACGCATCCAGCGCTGCAGCGGCAAACACGCTCTTCCGCTCCGTCGTCGCTTCTATCTTCCCGATTGTCGCTCAAACCATCGTCAACAGACTCGGAACAACATGGGGAGGTATGTGCACTCAGAATAAGCCTCGCTTGCCCACTGTTGACATGACCGCACTCGTCAGTGACCCTCTTCGGCTGTATCGCCTGCCTGTTGCTCCCCATTCCCCTTATCTTCATTCGATACGGCGCGTCCTTGCGTGCACGCTCTCGCCTGGCGAGAGAGGCGAGAGAGCTGCGCGAACGGATGCACACGCAGCACGCGAATGAGAAAGAGACGATCGATGGAACGGAATCGTCCGATAGCACTGAAACCAGGCATGTCGATCTCGAGTCGGGAGGAACGGCCAAAGAGATAGACGAGGCTCCAGTGCATACCAAGAGTCTCTAAACAGGTCACGGCATCATACAATGTAAGTCGAGAAGACACGTTGCTGCCCTGTGGTCACGCTTATGCTTCGCGGACAGGACTAATGATGCACACAGCATCAGGGCCTTATAGCATCATGTATTCGTAATTATCAGTACTTGCATGGACGAAACCATAACCTCATGTTAGACTTCGATCACGTCACGTATTTGAGTATGACCCACAAGCTGATGTTGATGAGACACAGACCTGTCATAGATAGATGATGATAAGCCCTACTCTCGAGCTTGGATACAAGTAGCCTATATGGGAGCCTGCATGAGCGGTGCACTGAGGCTGTGACGCAGTCGCAGAGCGTCCAACAAGGAGCTGAATTGTCGCATATTAGGGCTGTCCAAGGATTAAATAGAAAACACGGGAGCAACAACTCACTTGGGGACGGCCCGAAGGGTTACAGCATCCCCTAAGCAGTGAGTCCGCGCCCTTCAATCGGCACCCGCCACTTCGCTCAACTGCTCGATGACGGCGTCCTAGCCAAACAAGTTCTCGTTCGTCTCACGCATGCTACGATGAATCGCCCCCTACATTGGCTCTGGAAGACATCTTTAGACTACCAAATCCCGCTCTGACTCGCCCTGCCGGCGATGATTGTGACGCGCTTGCTGACATACAGATGTCCGCTGTACAACGTGCCGGAATGGATTGCTCTACCTTCGTACTTCGCTTAATCATCAAGATAGGTATACGTGGATCTCCAACAGCGCCAGGTACACTTGCACAGGTCAACACGCAAATAGAGAAGGCAGCCAAGTGTGTACGACCCGTTCCGGACCATTGACCGTGCCAACAACTACAGTAGCTACTGCCAGCATGGCGGTGTTGATTAGTACGGCGCGACTCTTCTCCGGGAGTCATGGCAAGCTCCCAATTCATATTCTCTACCGTCATGTCTGGCGTCATGGCGGTAGCTTCCGCAGAGAAATTCAATAAAGGAGCTTCCCAGAAGTGAACAACGAATCAAATGATACAGAAAACAGGGAGAAGCAGGCCCACGAGCGTCTAAGCGCGTGCCTTGAGTGAGGCCTTGAGGCGGCCGCATAGGATTCAATCGGGCGCCGAAATTACGCGTCCAATAGGAGCGTCTGCGGCGCAGCTCTTGGAAGTCTTTACTCTATCCTCTTGCAGTCCTACCGCAGTTCTGCCTTGCAAACTCTTTACGGTCATTGCATTGCAGAGATTTGCTGTTTATTACGTATAAAACTCAAGAGCGAATAATGCAATACTCAGCCAAGACCTCAGGTTTACGACCAGACCATCCACTAGCTCTCTGCTTCAACGTCGCCATAGATGTGTTGGATGAAGATAGGGTGTATGGTCGCATCTCAAACGACTTGTCAACCATGTTCAGGGAATATGCGAATTGCAAGCTTCTCATCATGTTGTTCGACAGAACTGGGACAGAACCCTATCATAGTCGGCGCCTTCGATCCTACGCAGTGACAAGAAATAAGCCGTGCGAGTTTTCAGGCTGTTGTGAGTATTTCGTTCGACGTGTCCTTGTAAAGCTTCTTTGCAGACGCTATGCCACCCCTCAACTCCTTCGATTATACTCGCGCATAACCACATCATATCACGTTCCGTCGTGCAAGGTGTTTCACGCCACGTTGAGGGCGAATCCGGCGATGTGTCAACCGAGGCGCCCATCCCGTTCAATGAGCCTCATACGTTCATGAGGTCAATCTTCAATACCAAGCAGACTGCGCTATGTCTCCCATAGTTGAGTATTCTGAGATATTTCGGGGCGTTACAGTCTGGACTGACGGAAAGATATTGGATATCTGAAGGCAGTGTCGTAGAAACAACCCGTCTCGACAGCGGAATCGACGGGCAGGTTATCGAATCTGGCGATTTGTCGGGATCAGCTGAGTATGGTTTACGAGGACAATGGTAGGTATGTTACGAATAGATTCAACTAAAATCTGAGATGACACTATCCGCACTTGATCAACAAAGACTGAAGTCAAGTGGTCGATGAATACTGCGTACCTAACAATGCAACAATTGCAGGAAGAAGTCTTGAATGTCGGAAAAGCACCATACCAACGGTGCTATGGGGATCATTCCACAGCTCGCCCCGACAATCGAGAAGTCGAACGCACGGCGTATGTCGTGTCCCCCGTGAATGGGAACGCGCAGAATGGTGACTCCCAGTGGTAGCGCGCAAAGACCAGTTAAAAAAATGAGAATAGTCGATGCACGGTACACCACGAGGAGAATGCCCTCCAGTTCTCCCGCGCGTTTCCGTGTGTGAATCTCGACTTTCGGCCAAGTAATACAGTACATCACCAGACCAGCAGTACTCCCTATGGCAACGGCTCCCAGAAGTGTGGTAGACAGAACCCTAGTGAAAGGGACCATCACATAGTCGCTAGCACCAGAGATCCCATACCCGAGCCAGGAGACCAGAAGACACCAAAACGACCAGAATGCCGCCAGCGCGGCGAACGACAGCGTGCTATGTAGTGGCCACACGTGGAATTGCAAGCTCCGCAGAAATTGAGCCGTGGGTGTGCGCAGGACGCCGCGACCGTCGACCTGACTTGGACGACGAAAGTTAAGAGGCGTGCTGGCAGGCATCGGAATGAGGGTATCGCTTGACATCGTGGATCGGGAATGAGCTGGGTTGGGGTGGACGCGCGGCCACTTCTGCTCCTGCTGTGGCAAGCCAACTTGGGCGCCTGTCTCGTTCGTGAAATCGTACGTGTAGTAAGCCCGGACTACATACCTTCTTGAGAAGAGACATGCTCATCATAACCAACGTTGACCCACGGCGTATTCTCATTCGACGACCTGTTCAAGACTTGAAGGCCAATGTCACAAGTCAGATATGTGGCGTCGACGTTTGTGTTTTCGGGTGCGGTGACACCTGAGGGTAAAGTTGCTGATGGGACTGGATTGTGCATGGTACGCCAAAGTCAATGCTGGGAGGTAAGATAAGGAACAGTGGAGATCCTGCAATTATACACGCCAAGGAGGCTGTGTGAAAGGCTGGAAGAGAGCGCGAGGCGAGATGAGTGCTCGGTGGGGGCATCATGGTTAGAGCACTTTATACAGTTAGGCAGCTTGGCTGTGCACAATAGACAGCGGGTGTAGAGATATTGCATATACGTAAATAGGAGACTCTGAGGTGAAGAAGCGGAGTATAAGATGCTGCGCAATGGGACCGCGAGAATGTTCCGTGGACCTCTAAATGGATTAAATACAAATGCGGGGCCATCGCAAAATGTCCGCGAACCACCGTTGACCTCGGCCCTAGGACAAATCGAGGAAGGTATAGATGCGATCTGACATAGCCACAACTATAGTTACTCAATAGGACTTCATAGACCGTGACGCTTACCGTGGCTTACGCACATACCGATAGCTCAGGGCCTGGATTGGGTCCACAGATGCCAGCTAAAGCTGTGAGCGCTCTCGAGTTTAGGCCATGCGCAGGTCTCGAGGTCCAAAGCTATGCATGATTGTCCAGCCCTGTTTCATACCCATACTCATGCGTACGCGGGCTGCCATCCGGGTGCAAGACACTCAGTCCTCGGGTATGATCATCGGGTCATGATCCTAGAAATGATAGGTAAGACACATATCATCGCATGTATCAAATATGTATCGCCATCCCTTCCACTCACAGGATAACGCGTAGGGAACCTAGAGAATGAGGCCCTGCTACTCTATAGGGTGTCCGGTAAGGCCTGCCTTAAGTAAACCACAGTGATCTCGAAGTACGGAACCCGTCCATATTGTTCGCTCAGCAAATCAAGTTGAGCAAATATCTAACAAGGGTCGTGCATGTCAGCCTCTGAAGTGCCGCGCAGACAGCCTGAAGACACGGGTATTACTCAACGGTCCCAACACACCATCAAGTCCCAATGGGCTTTAAATGGGCATTATCGAAATATGGGTGCGGTGCGTAAGCAATAGATATCTGGGCGATATGACTCATATCTACTTGATTCCTGTGGATGTGATTAGATACATCAATCCTTGTCAATATAGCTGTCAAGCGCATTCGAACCAAGTACCACTCGATCGACCGGCTTCCGAGGGTCCTCGAACACGCAGTCCGACAAGAGAAACGTAGTGTCAGAAGTACTGGGGGATGCGTCATGATGCTCGGAACTGTGACACGTATTGACTCGACGAGGGCGTGGTCGATAGCAAGCACCTCGCGACTTGGCTTCCACTAGCAGTAAATTAGCAGAGCGAGCGTCGAGCTCTGACCGATATACTCTGTAAGTTGTCGAGAAATTCGATCGGGTGCATTGTCCCTTCTTGGAGCCTTGTTTTTGCAGTCAACAAAACTGAAAAACAACTAACGGCAACAGATGTGACCAGTGGGAGAAAATGTGTATCCGGATGTAATTAGTGTGACGCCCAAGTCGCCTCGAGTTTATCACCTAGCACGAACTGTGCGTAGTAGCGAGTGTTGAACGTTGACGCAGCGACTTGAACTGCGTATCTACAAGCCGACGCCTGTGACGAAATGCAACCGTGAGAAATGGCTCTTACCGAGTTCAACGTTGTTCTCATCTCTTATAGCGCCTTTGGCGCCGACAGCATTCGCGGCTGTTAAATTTTCAAGTTGTCATGTCGAGTAAACATACGCGCGGAGTACTGCACAGGCCTACACTGAGAAGAGCCAGCTCCATGGAGTCCGATGTCGAGGTGTAGTGCCACCAGTTGTAATTGTGAGTCTCAATTATTGTCTTGCAGGCGCCTTCTGCACCAAGAAAAATAGCAGCACTCATTCATGTACAAGCAATTGGGGTCAGGTGCTGACGTTGATGGGAGCTATCTCACAGTCCTCGAGACTGTCAATAGATTCCAGGTATAATTCCGTTGTTCCTGGCTTACCCGTGATCGTCGGATTATCCAGTCCACTGGAGATGGATGGCGTGCGTCACTGTTCAATCTCGTGGATCGATATATCTGACAGCCCGGTTCCGCCAGAGAGATTACGTATTCGGCATATTGAGTAGAGGGTCCCGCAGGATGTCAGCTGGCATTCGACGCGGGATACAGCCTCATTGCCTTGGTGGGCCATTCGCGGATGACTACGACGGGTCTAGGGCTGTGCGATTCAGCTTATACAGTCTGACGTGTAGCAGTCTCGCGCGCCAAGTCTCACACCACAGGAGCACGACAGCCAAGTTCGACGAGCGCATCAACACTCCTGGACGTCATGAGACTCCTACAATGTGAGCGAGCATTTCCTCCCACTTTGTTTGTCGCTGACGCAAGTTCTAGGCTTAGCCATCCATGGATCTACATAATAACTTCAGCAGCAGCACACAAGCAAGCCGCAGTAGTTGAGAGCAGGGTGTGTATAGTCAAGTTTCATCTGCACATTCCTCGAATGTACACAGAACCGCAATTTCCGGAATATCGAGGTCTATCATCGGACCGTGAGGGGTCCTCTACTGCCTTAACAGAGCGCAAGTTGGCGAAGAGTGGACAGGATTCCGGGTGGTATGAGAGCTGTAGCTACTTGAACATCGCGAAACAAGATTACGCTCGAGGTATTTCTGACGTTCTAGTTGACCTCCGACGGTAATCACCACAGGAAAATTCTGTGTCACTGTGTCTGCGTGTTTCTCAAATCTGAGCGTACACTTCCAATATCCAGCGAGATATCTACTCGAATCTTGGCAGCTTCCGCGTCCAGCAAGCAATCACAAGAGGCCGCGCTTTTGTTTCGGGAGTGTTGCGTTCTTTGGACCTCACGAACTCAGCCATACTATCATATCGAATGTAAAGAAGCACCGTGCCAGGGATGCTCAACCAACCTAGGTGAATCTGGAGCGTCTTTCACCCCTGGCCAGTAGCACAAACTCAGCTCCAGTCGACCTGCCATCGTCTTATCGACAAGTAAAGCCTGCCTTCGCGGCCACAGCTCCCTACCTGGCCAAGCATGTCTCCGCCTAGAATCAGTCTGGAGCAAGCATCGCCCTTCGTATCTTATATGGGGGGAGCACGCAATCTCCCTCGAGGTGCAGTTGTTGAATAGTTACGGCATCGGCGAGGAGTGGCGAGTAAAGAAACATTACATTTCGAGGTGGTCGAAATGTCTTAGTCCACCGCGATTACACAGAAGTTTAAGGAGAACCGGACACTTATGTTATCTGGGGAGGTGCATTCACTGTCGATGACGGCGGTAAGTCCGTCTAATTGGTTATATACATATCGGGTATGATCGTGTAAAGGAGTGATTGAAGAACAAATTATCGTAAGCCATGCGAGAAATGAAGTGATCGAAAAAGTCTGTCAACGAGCGCTGTTACATTTCAGAAGTGACACGAGAATACCAACTGCGGTGCTCCCTCCACCAGCTGCAGCGAACATTGCCAAGTGGCGCATGTTGACTCCCTGAGCCAAGCTGCAGTGGCGAAGCATTACTGCGCCCAGAGGTAGTGACACGAAGCCTGCTGCCAATATGCATATCACCGCCAAGCCCAAAGTCATGGTGCAAACGGCGTCCCGCAGCTGCTTAAGGTCAAAGGTACGGCATAGATGGCTGCGGGAGCGTGCGGACGATGTTTCTAGGTCGAGCCCGCTGAGGACATACGCGGCGAGGAACCACAACGTGCCGGCAAGGGAGCCGGGTACGATGCTTCCCAGCGAGGCGAACACGACGAGTGAGCGAGCACGTGCGCCCGTGAAATCGTCTACGTGGTGTACATGCCAGATGGCGGAGAAGAAGAGGCTGAGGAGCGATAGCAATATTGCAATAGAAGTGAAGCCAACGGTGTGTATGATGAAATGGCAGATAGGGATCAGGGGGATGCGGATCCATTGCCACAAGGCGTCGGCCGTTTCCTGGAGGTAGTTTGGGCGGTCACGACGTGCATCGGTTGTGCTCTTCTCCAGAATGATGTTCACGGACTCGGTATTGGGGACGAGGGTCCGCTCTGAACAGAACGATGTCCGCGTCCATATGGGATCACTGTCTTGGACGAACAGTGGTAGGGTATCGTCATGTGGTCTGAATATTGGCGACGGCCGTGCTGGATTCCCCGAAAGCGTATCTGGGAGTATAGTAGGCGTTGTGGGGAGTGGATGGCTTGCAATGTGACTTTTCTCCTCAGACTGAAGGTTGGACGGCAACTCACGTCCCCGCAGTGTCATGTGCGTAGGAAGGACGGTGGGCGGGGTGTGTGAATGTGAGAAGCCTGCGCAATGAGAACATTGGCACTGAAATCCCCATGACCGTGGCGTAGAAGGAGGAGGTCTGGAGAGCGTTACTGGCATCATTAGGAGCGAAGGAGAAACTGAATAACAGTGAGAGTAGCCTGTCTGGTATAGACTCATGAGGGCGGTAGCCTGCATGCCTTCATATACATAGTCTCTGAGCCACGTGCATCCCGTGTACAAGCTTACTAGGAAAGAACTTGTGTCTGGTAGGAGGACAGCCCTACAGGACTTCTACGCGAACAAGTGACAGGGGCAGTGTATCCTTTGAGCGGAGGACAAGGATGAATGGATCAGACGCTAGGAACTCGTGTTCGTATTCGCAGTGCAGGCTTAGCTCGGAACAGCTCGATAGAGGTGTATATGCCTCAAGGCTTGAGCGGAACGCGAGGAACAGCAGAATGCGATGACAGCTGCCATATATACTAGTAGCCATAGATAACCAAAAGGATAAGAGACATGCATAGCCACAACGTACAGCCACAACGTACACCAAGGCCCGAACCTGCAAATACCACGACTATTGATCATCCAGACGCCGAGCACTGACATGGGAGAGGTGTATGGCAAGGATCGTTGGGTGGGAATCCGTCGTCATCGAATTGAATAACGGGTCAAAGTGCATAGTAGTGGCGCAAACAAAAACTCTATGGAGAGTCAGCGAGACGGAAGCCGAGAGCTTCTGCCCAGCCTCGACATACGTGTGGCAATCGTTGAATTGCGTTGAAAGTCCCCGATTTGAGCGTCTACGGTATATCCAAGAAAGGCAACCCTCCAGCTGCTAGGCGCTTAGAGCACGATGTTGTGGCGGGAAGGATAAAAGTTGGGCCGTTATTTAACCGGGAGAATGTGAAGTGTAGCGCATCAGTCTGAAGAATTAAAGAATGGTAATGTCTACCGTTCTACTACGGTCTAGTACCAAACCGAATGAATGATCAGTACGTATGCAAGTAACTGTGCCACTTTTACAGAGTTTGGAGTCGGGTTGGAAGTCTCCATGTCCTCATACCCGAGCTGTGTTGGAAAACTCCTTCAATATCATTTTCGCAACGAGAGATGCGGTTTCGATAGCATCTTGTTTGAGTCCGAAGGGTATCACACGTACACAGCTTGAAATACTACCTTCTATGAATTCCGCGAGTTCCAAGCATTTTCAGCGCATCGATTTATGTTCCTCTGGTCCAAAAGGATCACTAGCCATATAAAATACTCTCTGTCGGGGAATTGAACCCCGCTTTCCGCGTCAAAAACGTGGTTCCACTCCCCGCCAGGGGAGGAGAACCGCATTTTTGTACCATTTTCCGCGGAGCGGGTGCGGGTGTGGGACCATCTACCGCGGAGCGGCGCAGGGGCCGTGCCATATTCCGCGAAGCGGGTGGGGTGGGGGTCCGTCTACCGCGGAGCGGCGCAGGGGTCGTGCCATTTCCCGCGAAGCGGGCGGGCGTGCACGTCGGCGCCTATAAGCACTTTCCTAATCTGCCAGTTCAAACCTCCTCCCCGCCACAATCCCACCTTCCCAATCCGGCAGTCCTTCCCGACTCCCCGCTGCTCGTAACTTTATACTTACGCTGCCCATCCACCCGGGACTCTCCGCAGATTCTCCGCCAGATACTCCCGCTGCAATATATAAGACCTCTGTTCATGTCTTTAACGACCCCATTATGTCTTACCCGAAATACATCGAGATCGGCGTCTCGCGCGACCACCTCTACGTTTTCTGCTCCAAGCACAATGGGCTCTCTACGTGCAACTACGAATCGCTCCAGCGCCCTCACGAGCCCTCTGAAATCATTGCGCACGTCCTTGAAATTATAGATGGCTCCGCTCTCGAAGCTCTTGTCCTCCACAAGATCCATGTAGCATTTACCCTCGAGCTCGCATTCTCTCCATGGGCCGAACTCACCCATCTCGACCTTTCTGGCTGCACAGGAGTCTCCTGGTGGTATACTGCACTCACTACGCCAGCATTCCTCGTTCTACAACGCCTCACGCTCACTGGCGCCGACGTGGCCGTCACCCAGCTCACCAGTGCCCTTTACACCCATGGGCGCTCCGCCAGCTGCCTCACGCTCGCCCAGCTCGACATTGACCTCCTTCCGGGCGCCATCGCATACAATCTGCTCCCTTCCACCTGGTGCCGTGACGCCATCAATCCCCCGCGCACCATCACACTTTTTCTCCTCGCCTGGCTCTGCATTCACTTTTCCGTCCGTCTCGTGCTTTTTCCCGACGAGCCCTACTCCGATTGCGACACTGATAGCCAACCAGTCGACCACGTCGCCGCCTTCAGCTCCGACCGCAGCTCGCTCGCCACTGTCCCGACCACACTCGCTCGCAAGAACCGCCGAGCGCACGTCCCTGTTGCAGTCACCCGCATATAGTCACCTAGTTCCGCGTCGCACCCGCCCTTCCTAAGCCCACTGTATTAGTATACGAGCATGTACCACTAGCCCCTTTGTACGCGCATCCAATGTATTTTTGTCCGGCCTACCAGATGTAATATCCATATGCATACATCGTCCCGACTCCCCGCCCGATCGCCAAAATTCAAGACCCCACACACATATAAAGGCCCGGTTCACTCGCTCGACACGCAACCTGCTCAAAATGCCCCCCACTTTTGATCCTGAGCGTGTCACCTGCGAATACCGCCAAGGCCGCGTCTTGGTCCATCTCTCCGCACACAGTCCCCTGCTCGTGAGTACGCTCACGCTCCCATGCCCGGACGAGCCCTCTGACATCTCTCATGCGCTTTCGAGCCTCTTGACTCAGTTCACGCCCTCTGCAGTGCACACTCTGCACTGCTGTGACCTCTACATTGCTATTTCCGGGCCGCTCTTCAGCCAGCTTACCTATCGCTGGACTTATCTTCAGACACTCGAGCTCGTTGCATGCGTCGGCCTCTGGCCTTGGTACTCTCTCCTTGGCGCATCTGCTTTTCCAATGCTGCGCCAGCTCACCATCTCGGCCTGCGAAGTCGACATCTCCGACCTTGGCGCCTGCCTCTATGAACGCCATCGTGTTTGTAAATGCGAGTGTTTGGACCTTCTCGTGCTCGACACCCACCTCACAGGCGCCATTGACCCCCTCGACATACCGGACCTCTACCCCGCTGCCAAGTCGCGCAAAGACATCTTCTCTGTCACCGGCCTCGCTCGCGCGTGGACTCAGATCAACACGGCTGTCACCTGCCTTCACTTTGACAACGACACGGACAGCGATACGGCCAGTTTCCCCGACGTATTTACCGAGCCCAATTCTGACACACTCGCCCTCGAGGCATATCTTCAAGAGACTCCCCTCCCTCACTCTCGGCCGCCTTCTTCGTTCGAAGAGTACGAAGACTGGATTGCGCACTGCGCACACCTACAAGAGACTCCCGTTCCTCCAGCTTGGCCGCCTTCACCGTTCGAGAACTACGAAGAATGGCTCGCGTACTGCGCCGAGTGGCACCCCCTTCTGTTTCTCCCTCGTTCCCATGCATCCGACCGGCTGAACTTCTCTCCCTCCAAGTCGTTTATGTTCTTACGTGTCATTTTGTACGACTGCATTCGCTTGTACCTCAGCCCGCCCGCCGGGTCCCTGTAGCTTTCCATGCACGCTTTGTAACACAATAAGACGCGTCGTGTTTGAATCAGCCTTTGCAAAGAACGTCTCGTCATGCACTGCGTAGCATTTCGCCCCCGCATATCCCGGACGAAAAGTATTACTAAGCACATCTTCTTATTTCGCCCCCGCATTCCCCGGGCGAACAATATCACTAGGCACGTCTACTTATTTCGCCCCCGCATTTCCCGGATGTTACTAGGCACGTCTCATTATTTCGCCCCTGCATTTCCCGGATGAAATAGTATATCTCCTCCTCCTCCTTCTCCTCCTCCTCTCCTCCCGAACAGGTGCTAATCGGTCCTTCTTCCTTATGGCCCCGTCAAGCACGTTCTTTCATGTGAATCCCTCTAGCCACCCTCCACAATGGGCAGAACTGTACAGCTGCACAGCTCGACCACCTTATAAGTCTCTGAAAGCCACTGATTTTTTCTTGGTTGGAAGTCTCCATGTCCTCATACCCGAGCTGTGTTAGAAAACTCCTTCAATATCATTTTCGCAACAAGAGATGCGGTTTCGATAGCATCTTGTTTGAGTCCGAAGGGTATCACACGTACACAGCTTGAAATACTACTTTCGATGAATTCCGCGAGCTCCAAGCATTTTCAGCGCATCAATTTACGTTCCTCTGGTCCAAAAGGATCACTAGCCATATAAAATACTCTCTGTCGGGGAATTGAACCCCGTTTTCGCGCGTTCAACTATCAGGATTACTCCCGGAACATGACAAGCACGTGTACTAACCGATATACTAACAGAGAATATATCTGTGGCCAAAAGGCAAATCCCATATGTTGATTAGTCTTGAAGTGATCCTGGAAATAACATGGACGAATATACCATGAAAACTAAGCGAGATGCCCTTCAATAGACGAGATTTTGATACGGAGAGACCCGTAGAGTGGAATTCCACCTGCGAAAGGTGCAAAGATGAGATGAGTGCTTGCACTGTCTCGCTCCCTCGGATGGCTCGTGAATGTCAAAACTACGATCTTCATCTTACGCGGATTGCTCAATAGGCGAAAAAATGAAGGGCGAACTGTATCTGTTATGAACGCCCACGCGAGCGCCTGATCAGGTGACCTGGCCGGATGAGGAAGGCACCAGCCACAGAGGCGGATCCACAGCCACCCAGAGCTCGACGCCTGCAAGAGGCAAGGAGGAGGACGGCAGATATGAATACCAGGACAAGTAGGCATGGGAACGGCGAGGGAAAGGACAAGAGGCAGTGAGTGACAGGCGCAGGTTCGATAGGGGCACCATAGGTAGTGGACCGGACAATTGTTTTCTTTTCTTTCTCGCATAGCTACGCGCTGCCGCACGCAGCCTCTGTACATTAGTATATAAGGAGGACCTCTGAGAGCTCAGAGTCCTCAGAACAATTCTAGTTTGTACTTGGTCTAAGCCACTACAAGCCCTAGCACGAGTGCAATCCGCATAGCGCGTCCATTGCTCATGATAAGCTCTCACGTGACATTCTGAGATTGTAACAGAAGAATTGTTCTCTACCCCGACCACCTACAATCCCATCCATATCCATCCATTCTCCACACCATCCCACACTCCATCATTCCAACCCCGTGAGTCGTGCTCCAACTTAAACTGAGCGTATAGCCGGACCGTAGGCTTAAGCGGCAAACACGAACCCTGAAAGCCGGTGCTACCGGTGGCATACAGACAAGTCCTTGACAGGCAAGGCGTAGATACACAGAGGTCTACCATGAAACGAACTCTTGATAGGCGCACCTTCAGTGGTGGTCTATTGGTGTTGTGATACACCCTTGTGCGCAGATTCCTGACGGATAATAACCAAAACCGTTATTGGGTCCACGAGCAACTGCGAATTGTGGTATTCTGCTCTCCGTAGTTAGATTAGTACAATTAGCTACGACGACGAACGGGCACGAGCACTAAGAAGGGTCAGTGTACTGCCGACGAGAGAAGACCTCGTAGCTCCGCAGAGTACGAGAAAACGTGATCACACCCCCTCCGAGTAGTAGGGAATCACGGATTTCGGACCTTACCGAGAACGCCCGAATAGCGAATCATCATCCGAGGCTACAACCCCTGTCAGCGGACTGCCCATCATTACCATTACCCCTGCCCACCCCGAACCAATCACACTCCAACCCCCGGTCCTCATCTGCCAACCGCCTCAGGAAGTGCACAGACGGCAACCCCGGCTCCGGCCCCCGCACCACGCAGCAACGGAAGAGTGACCTTAGCCGGGTCGCCAAGCGTCTTTGACGGTAACAAGGAAAGCTTCCAGAAGTGGTGGAAGCAAGTTAACCTGTACATTAGCGCGTACGAGGATGACTTCGATGTTGAGCCAAGCAAGGCTGACAGACAAAAAGTAATCTTTGCCCTCTCGTTCACGACAGAGGGGCAGGCCAAGCTCTGGGCTGATGAATACTGAGAGCAAGCAATTGCGCAGTTCCCCCCAAACTGGGGCATGTGGGACGTCTTTGTCACAGCGCTCAAAGGGTGTTTCCAGGACACGCAGCTCAAGGAGCGTGCACAGTGGAAGCTTAACACCTTCTGCCAGAACAAGATGACGGCAGAGGAGTGGTTCCAGGGGATGGACCTTCTCCAGCGACAAGCCGGATACACGACGGCTCATGATTCAATCATGATTGCCAACATCCGCATCAACGGCAACGCCACGCTCGTTGATAAAGTAATCGGGCTCGATGTGATGCCCACAACGTACATCGACTGGAAGAAGAAGATGATCCAGTTCGACAATCAGTGGCGGACACGCGAGGAGAAAAAGAAGCTCTTCACCCAAGGACACGGCATAGCAATCCCACGGTCGTACACGCCACAACAGAACAGCGCTCCCCACCAAGAGAAGCAGGCAGAGCGCCCAGCAGCAGTCCCGGCATCCCAAGGAGGAGGGAGCCGCATGGACATTGACAGGCAGAGGCAGCCACGAGGAAGAAACTGCCACCGATGCGGCAAAGAAGGGCACTTCGTGCGAGACTGCACAGAACTGAAGCCCAACAAGTTCGCCAAGGTACGAGCCCTTGGCATGACAAAGGAAGACCTCGAGAACTTCCTCAAGGAGGGTTTTCAGAAGGATCAGTGAAGGAGCGGCGCTCCGCTGATCAGGACTCGGACAATGTTGTTACACCAACTGGAAAATATGTAGTACCCACGAAACAATCTAAGGTATCTATTTTCCGCGTAACACATCGACCAAGTCAAAGCTGCATACACCCTCAGAACGGAGGGCAAGGAAGAAAGTGTCTAATGAAACGATAGCACTTCTTCGGAGCATGCTCAATGACGAGCCAGAGGAGCAGGGCAAGATCGAGGAGGTGAAGGAGGACGGCACCTCTCTCACGGATCTAGAATCAGTGATTGAGCTGTCTGAGGAACCGCAGACAGGGGCTGCAGAAGAATCAGATGAAGCTCCACTGACGGATCAGGAAGTCGACCACGAGGAGTGGTTTGACGCTGAAGAAGACCAGGAGGAGAAAGAACCCGAGGAGTTCTTCGATGCACCGGAGATACCCGAGAAGGAAGGACCTCGGCCAGAGCAACAACGGTATGCCGCTTGGACATGCGGCTGGATGGCAAAGCAGATCGACTCGGACAAGGACTACGTACTCGCACAGTTCAAAACCTGGTGCCACGAGGACCGACGGCCCGAAGCAATGATTGAGACGATTGCCCAAATTCGACGACTTAGCTGGGACCACAGGATCGCGGCACTATCAGAACTTCGAGAACAGCCAAAATACGCAATGGGACGAAAGAACCAGTGCGAACTCGAAGTAAACTGCACGCTCCAAACAGTCAGCGACGGACGGACCCTAGACACCAAGGCGCTCATTGACTCCAGATGCACCGGCACAATGATAGATAGCAAATACGTTGAGAAGCACAGATTAGAAAAGGATCCAGTGCTCCGACCAATTGCAGTCTATAATGGCGATGGCATGGTGTCCAAAACAGGAGTCATCAGGTACACGGTCACATTGTGTCTACGCGTCGGCGAACACAAGTCATGGGAGATCTTCGGAGTCACCGACCTGGGAAAGTCAGACGTCTTCATCGGACATGATTGGTTATCGTTCCATAACCCAGAGATCGATTGGGCCACGCAAGAGATTAAGTTCTCCAAATGCCCCGAACTCTGTGGTTTCAAACCAGAATGGAACCGCACCATCGACGAAGACAATGACGGGGATCGACTATTCCTGTTCAATGTACCCGGATACTGTCAGCGTGAGGAGATCATCCGAAGAGTCACCACGTCTTCAGAATTGGCACAAGCGGTGAATGCGACCAAACCGAAGCGGCACTGGAAGGACATCGTACCCAGTCGTTATCATGAGTTTGCAGATGTCTTCACCAAGGAAGGCTTTGACAAACTACCACCACATTGGCCATGGGACCACGCTATCGAGCTTAAACCGGGAAGTGAACCACATGACTGCAAAGTCTACCCAATCTCCCCGAGCGAGGACCAGGCGCTGAGAGATTTCATTGACAAGAACCTGAGAACGGGACGCATTCGACCGAGTCAATCACCAATGGCCTTTCCTTTCTTCTTCATCAAAGAAGGATGGATCACTGCAACCAATTCAGGATTATTGGAAGCTCGATGAGATGACAATTAAAAACCGTTATCCTCTTCCGCTGATCTCAGAGATCATGGATAAGCTCAGCGGCGCTAAGTACTTCACCAAGTTTGATATCCGGTGGGGGTACAACAACGTGCGGATCAAAGACGACGTTGTCTGGAAAGCGGCCTTCAAAACAAAGTATAGATTGTTTGAACCGCTGGTCATGTTCTTCGGCCTATGCAACGCCCCGGCCACGTTTCAGTCCATGATGAATGGCTATTTCCATGATATGATCGCTAGCGGTGAGGTCCTTGTGTACATTGATGACATCATTGTCCTTGGCAAGACGCTGGAAGACAACCGCTGGACCACACGCAAAGTCCTAGAACAGCTCCGAGAACACAATCTCTTTGTCAAACCAGAGAAGTGTGAATTTGAGATGCAAAAGACGGAATACCTCGGCCTAATCATCTCAGAAGGACGACTGGAGATGGACCCGGTTAAGATTTCTGGTGTCCGCGACTGGCCCATGCCCACGTGCAAGAAGGAAGTACAGGCCTTCCTAGGCTTCTGCAACTTCTACCGACGGTTCGTCAAAGGGTATTCGAAGGTCACTCGCCCGCTCAATGACCTCACTGGCAACGTCCCCTGGGAGTGGACTCCTAAGGCGGAGATGAGCTGAAAAAATGGCTTACGGAAGCACCTGCGTTGGTCATCCTGAACGAGAGTGACCCCTATTGAGTCGAAGTTGACGCATCAGATTATGCAATTGGGGGAGTTCTGAGCCAAAAACAGGATGGCGTCTGGCATCCAGTAGCATACATCTCACACTCAATGACACCAGCAGAGCGGAACTACGAGATCTATGACAAGGAACTGCTCGCAATCATGATCGCGATAGAACAGTGGCGACACTATCTATTGGGTGCGAAGCACACGTTCGAAGTCTACACGGATCACAAGAACCTCGAGTTCTTCTGGCAACCGCAGAAGCTGAACCGACGACAAGCGCGATGGCTTACGGAGCTGGCAGACTACGATTTCGCGTTAGTCCACAGGCCTGGGTCAACCAATACCAAGGCCGATCTCTTGTCCCGTTGAGCAGATCATGCAGACGGAAAGGAAGACAACCGAGAGGTGGCACTACTCCGCGAAGAATTCTTCAGAGTCCGACACGCGATTGACGATGTCAACTGGGTAGCTTCGATCACAAGGAAGCGGCTGGATGAGTGCTTGGTGCAAATCCGCAATCAGGAAAAATGGATACTGGAGAAAGCCGATCAGAATCAGGACAGATTCTCATGGGAAAACAGATTTGTAATGCTCAATGAGCGCTACGTCATCCCGAAGGACTGGAAATTGCGACTTCAGATCATCTAGGATCATCACAACACCCCTGAGGCGGGACACCCGGGACAAGCACGCACATGGGAACAGGTCTCACGATCGTATTGGTGGCCAGGAATGCGGGCACAAATCAAGCAATATGTCACCACTTGCGTCACGTGCCAGCAGAACAACACCGTGAGGAAAGATTGAAGCACGCTCCGCCCAAATGAGGTGCCCAGATTCCCATTTGAAGTGATCACGCTCGACCAGGTCACAGGCATACCGGTATCACAAGGATACGATGCGCTTCTAAACTTCGTGTGTCGGCTGACAAAGAACCTCATCTCCGTACCATGCAACAAGGAGCTCTCGGCGGAAAACACAGCTAGGCTCTACATGAAGCACATGTACTGGCACTACGGCCTATCCCGCAAGGTGATCTCAGATCACGGACCGCAATTCATTGCCGGCTTCATGAAGGCGCTATTCAAATCCATCGGCATCACGGGAAATCCCTCCACGGCGCACCACCCTCAGACCGACGGTCAGATGGAGCGAGCTCATCAGGACATTGAGAAGTACCTTCGCACATTCTGCAATTACCAACAGAACGACTGGGCGGAATGGCTCCCGATCATGGAGTTTGTGTACAATGACTCAGTCCACACGAGCACAGGGTATACACCACATTTTCTGCTGCAAGGGTTCCATCCGTGCAAAGGAAACGCACCGGTACAAACGGGACTTGAGTGGACTGATTCGTTCTTGAAAAAAGTCAAACGGATCAGGGAAGATGCCATCGCCACGCTGGAACACGTGAATGAAAAGATGCGAAAGCCAAGCACCGGCCCGAAGTACAAGCCGGGTGACAAGGTCTGGCTCAACACAAAGCACGTGAACCTTCACCAGCCATCCAAGAAGCTCAGTCCGCAGCGAATCGGACCCTTCGAGATCGTGAAAGCCGAGGGGAGCGAGGAGGTCGCGTGGAGATTGAAACTCCCCGCGAAATATCAGATACACCCGGTGGTCCACGAATCCCGGATCCTCCCATACATTGCGGATCAAAGCGAAATCCCACGCCCAGGGCCACGCAACATGGACAATCTCATGGATGAACCATCAGACGCCGAATCCATTGCCGAGATCGTGGGACACCGTGTGCACGAGACCCCAGATGGACGAAAATTGGTCCAGTACCTTTGCCAATGGGCCGGAAAGTCGGAAAGCGAAGCAACGTGGGAGGTTTGGGATACCCTACGGGCGCACAGCGAGCTGGTTCAGGAATATCACCGGCAACATCCTGATGCGCCCAAATTCCGCATATGGATCCCCGACCGCGCTATAAGACCCAATGCGCGCCCGAATCATCTCTATGACCCGCACACCGGCGATCTACACCCCGCATAATGACCACTGCTGCCCACCGCTTTTTTGGCCCCAAGGGCATCATTTTCGTTATTCTGGCCGGCATAATTATTATCCTTGTTGTCACCTTCCTAATCTATTTCTGCGACTAACTCCCCTGGCACGCTCCCCCCGGCAATATCCACATCATCGCGACCCGCCCAGCGACCCCGCTCGCCTTCGCCCCTCCACACACGTACCCACTGCCCGCACACACCGTGTCGCCCCGCGCCCGTACCGCCCCTCTCCGGGATGCCCACCTCTACGCCGCTCGCCCCTTGCCCCCGCTCCCTGATCTCATGCATCCGGAGGCTGCATCTAAGGGGGGGAGTGATGTTATGAACGCCCACGCGAGCACCCGATCAGGTAACCTGGCCGGATGAGGAAGGCACCAGCCATGGAGGCGGATCCATAGCCACCCGGAGCTCGACGCCTGCAAGAGGCAAGAAGGAGGACGGCAGATATGAATACCAGGACAAATAGGCATGGGAATGGCGAGGGAAAGGACAAGAGGCAGTGAGTGACAGGCACAGGTTCGATAGGGGCACCGTAGGTAGTAGGCCGGACAATTGTTTTCTTTTCTTTCTCGCATAGCTACGCGCTGCCGCACGCAGCCTCTGTACATTAGTATATAAGGAGGACCTCTGAGAGCTCAGAGTCCTCAGAACAATTCTAGTTTGTACTTGGTCTAAGCCACTACGAGCCCTAGCACGAGTGCAATCCGCATAGCGTGTCCATTGCTTGTGATAAGCTCTCACGTGACATTCTGAGATTGTAACAGTATTGCTCCCCAGGTCTGAGACGCAGTGACCCTGGTCATTGCGCTATGCATCTCCCCACGGTCATTTTAGGCTTACTGAAGCACCAACATGGCATCATGGTTGTGACGCGACCTACTATCATCGCATTTTTTTCGTTCCTATTATTACTATCATGGATATGGAGATTCCTGTCGGATGACTACTCAATCACACATTTGGGCCGTGCGTATCAAGTAATGATTTGACTTGATACATGCTAAACGGCGAATCGCTAGACCTGTCAACCTGCACAACGCAATGTGCAATGGGCCCTTTCCCAAGAGATCTACGACAATCTTATTGACCAAGTCGCAAATCTGACATCCAGCACAAACATTCTATTCACTATCTCCCCTTGTCTTCACTTTCTGCAAATTCGATACTTCCATCCAATATCCGATGTTTATCGTTCCAGTTCTGCAGCCGCCTCAAACCCTTCCTCGACAATTTCACCTCCACCTCTATGTGCAGGCACATGAAGAAGACTGAGAGCTTGCATTACATAGATGGTGATGTTTGCAAAGGCGGCCTATGACGCGGTGTAATACACTGCAGGTACGTCTAGCAGCTACTATACACGACTTGCGATCAAGCATCTTCTGTGGCAAGCACAATCACTGAGGATTATTCTACAGAACAGCTCATCCAATACACACTCGCCAGCTGCTTAACTTTGTCTTTCGAGATCATGGATGTGTGTCTGGTGCAAGCTGCGGGCGGGCAGTAGATTTGATTCCGGGATAGGTGTGTCATCACTTCCATGTTCAATCTAGCAGCACATTCACGACATGGTCCCTGCAACCCATTGTGGTTGGCATCCATGCTTCAATTCAGGCCAAGATACTCTGGAACTCACACCTCTGACTGGATCACACCCATAGCCCATTAAGATCTACGTTTTGAGGTGACGTTCAACATGTGGAGTAATGCAGTAGATCACGATGACCATGACCTTATCAACGAGACTTTGGCAGTCTGTCTCAGAACCTGGGAAAATATCTTCTCCAAGGCCACTTTTACAATGATTTAGCTGGATAATGTGTAGGATATGTGCGACACAGCCAAGGTGACTCGAAGGCTCATGGTGGTTGGGTGAATGGAGTGTGGTCTGAATTACGGAGACTGGGATAGCCATTTGACGGTTGCGCTGTCACAAGAAGTTACCTCACTCGAACGAACTCCTGCAGTGAAGCATCATAGACTGATTGAGTGAATCACTAGGAAGTTGAGAGGATTGGCGTTGACATGCCAAAGACACAGGCATTTGAGGGTTCAACATAGGTCACAACGTCTGCATCTATCATGGCGACCACTACTGAGGACTATACATATATCTGGTGCATAACGGAGTTAGGGGATCTGTATCATGCGATGTGGCCCATATAATGACAGAATTATCGAAATATATCATTAACAGTAACAGCCAAGGATCAAGGTGGCAAGGAAAAGAAGGGCAAGGATACCGAATCCTCCGCCGAGAAGTGTGAACTCCCAGATGGAACCAGCATCCTCTAATCCCTGCATTAATGCACTTCCCTTGAGTATGAGGCCTCCAAGGGTTGTCGGACCAAAGAGGAGCATGCCGAATGACCAGAACGCGCCAATCATCCAAAACATATCTACACCACTCGATACATCAGGAAATTCTCACACTTGCTTTGGCGCCGCTTTTCCTGCTTTGGTAGCCCAAAGCAGGAAAAGCGGGAAAATCCCAGTCCCATTGGACTGGGATTTTCATACTTTTCTCGCTTTTGGGGTGCCTACCGACCAAAAAAGACGTAAAAGCGACAAAAGCAGAAATGATATTTTGCTGATGTAATGACTTGATCCCTCCATTCTTGTGATCACGTGTAGTCATGAAGAACCAGAACCTGGCGATAGATCACATTATAGCACTGCCCACGGCATTTGCTGCGACTAGCATACCGGCGGATATACCGATTTCGGAGTTGGGGCCAGTGCCAAATAAGAGCAACGATACGCCAAGTGCATAAAGCGTGACGATGAATGCAATGGAGAAGCATGCGAGGACAAAGAGGAGAAGGTCACGCGTGGTGATTGCAATGTGCCATAGAGTGGGCATACAGTATACGAGAAAGAGGGATAGCATCCCGCATGCTCGTTGGAAGGTAGTCTCACGACGGTGTGGTGAGGCCATGTTGGGGTGTGTGTGCGGCGATATCTGTCTTCAAAAGCATGTACCCCTCTCTGTTGTCCAGTGGGAAGGTTAAAAATGTGCGACAAATACTACGCCACAGACCAGTAACGGGCTGCATGATCCAAGTATTCGGTCTAGCGACAGATTTAGCACATACTACCTCGAGGTTCCTGAAGGGAGACAGCGGGTTGGTGTGGCAAGGGTCTGAGTCCAGTTTGCTGTGGCGTCACCCTCCAGAGGAAGCTGAGATGTAATGGTTGGGCGTTGGGTCATTGATAGAGATTTCTGGAGGCTAAGAGTATGCGGAGTTGGGTAGGTATAGTGATATATAGAGCAGCCAAGTGTCAGCATGGCAACGGCAGGATAGATATGTCTACGTACTTGTAGTGTTGCACAGGGCCGGGCTTTGAAGCCTAAGCCGGCCCGAGCCGGCCCTCAAAAGCCAAGCCAGGCCGGGCCCGAGCCGCCTGCAGGCCCTCCCAGAGGGCTCGGCTCGACATTCTGAAAGCCCGAGCTGAGCCCGCAAGCCCGGGGCTTTCAAGTATCGGTGAAGGCCCTCTAAATTAGTATCCTGAAGATGTTCTGACGCGCATTCCAGGTTTATGGATCTCCCACATCATCTCAACATCGTGATTAGTGCTTTGCAGGGGTGAACCCCCGGGTGTCCGGAGCATCACCCCTACCCTTACCCGCCACGGGTACGGACCCGTCAGGCGGGTACGGGTATTGCAAGGGTAGCGCGGGTACACGAGGGTGAGGGGTTCATATACGGGTTGTCACTCCGAGTAGGCCTCTGCTCTCATTCACTGTACAGTACAAGCTCGTACTAAATGCTCGATCATAACACTAAATTTGATTGGCGTCCTCATCTGCATCCCGTGTGACTTCAAGGATATGTTTGTCCTTGAGAAGCCCGTGGCGATACCACTCACCGAGACACAGAAGTGCATGGACAGACTCGCCCGAGAGGCCGTTTCATATGTGTGAGAGAAGGAGCCGCCCGCGGCTAAAAATGCGTTCGACCGCGACCGATGTCGCTGATAGAACTCTATCAGCGCACGCAAAATAGCAAAATCAACATTCTAATTCAATTATTTACTGTAAGGGTACTTAAGGGTGAAGGGTACAATAATGGATACCCTTACCCCTACCCTTGGCCAACCCTACCCTCCAACCCCGATGGTTACCCGTACCCCTGCAAAGCACGATTCGTGATTGAGCCACTCCGGAGTCCTCAATGTGTGGGCCTGCGGCATCGTATGCCTCCGTGCGCAGTGGACACTACATTTGGTGGTCACGTGCTTCGTAGCATCCGACGGCATCATTCTTCGACATCATGCTGAACGTCCTCTGGTAGGGCTAGGAGCATGCATATGGTATGTTACCAGCTCTGCAACCGTCTTTGACGACTCTAAATATAATTTGTTCTGTGGTACAACACATACATTGTTATCTGTAGTGAGCTGTTAAAGCCCGGGCTCAGGCCCGAGCCGAGCCCTGCGGGGCCAAGCCCTCAGTCCAGGGCTTGGCTCGTGATCTCAAAAGCCTGAGCCGCTCGAAGCCGAGCCCAAGCCCGGGGCTTGGGGCCGACCCGAGCCCTGTACAACACTACGTACTTGGAGGGACTCTCGCGAGGCGAAATTGGTGAAATGTCTGCCGTCAAGTGAGAGTCAAGGGTCGAGAGATGTGACGTATTGGCGATTTGGCTCGATGAAAGTGGTGAGAGACTCTTCATAGTCTAGGTCATTGAGAGCGGCCTGCTGGTACAAACGAGGATGTGCACAATACATACTGTTTTGCACGCGTTATATAGCCCGGCATGAGCTACACCACGAGGTGCTTTGCCACACCAGTGACTTCTGACTGTTATGTACGAGAGCGTCGCGGGAGCGCATCGCTACCATCACCTGATTTGACGACATAATAACGGGGACTCTACTGTTGCAGTCTACAAGATGATACCATATCGGAGAATCCCACGAGTACAATTACAAGACATACGACTTGTCGGCGAAATTCCACTCTTGTCTCCTGTTGCTGAAGGCGTTTTACTGGTTTCTGGTGGACCGTGCATTTGTTCGAGTACGAGCACTGCACATTTTTTGGAGTTGTGCCACCGCACAAGTCGTGGTCGGATTGATGAGGGAGGTATGGCCGGATCTCGAAGAGTTACACCTGAGCCTGTTTCTTCGTCCTCCGAACCCGTCTTGTAAGCCAGTCATTCGTTTCCTTGAGTCAGCTCATGAACCACCGGTTGTCGTTGAATACGTGGAGACGTGCGATAGACCACGACGACCTTGATGTCATTGACGAGGGTCTGGCGAACTGTCTCACAGCCTGGGGAATTCTCTTCTCCGATGCTACCTTCATAGTCGTTTGGTCGCACAAAGATTTCACCCAATGTATACATGCTGGAAGAATTAGAAGACTCGCCATGGCTAGAGTGGAGGGATGACGGATGGCTCGAGCTGCCGAGATTGGAACTGCCTTTCAGTGGCCGCTCTGTTACGGCGAAGCTGCCTCGCTCGGATGACGAAACACCTATGCAGTGGAATTCTGATCCTCAAGCACATATGTTAGCCAGGTATTGAGAAGAACGATATCGACCCGTCAGACTGGCGAGGATATTTTGAGTGGAAAGGGCTGACATTAGCTCAACACGTATGCAGGATGCATGTATATACACATAGGAAATGGACCGCTGAATGAATAGAGTCTCGACGGCGTATTCACTATACCACGGCTTCTCACTGGTCGCCCTGTCCATTCCGTAGTTACCAGCCTGCGTAATGGTAATCATTTGCCCAGCTATGTATTCGTTTTACCGAACGATGCCTCCGATGCTCGTGGTCCGATTTACAGGCATCGTTCCGCGTGCTGGCTGATCCGGCAACTTGTGTAACTTCTTCATCATCTTTCGATCCCCGCCTCGATTTCCCAAGCATCCTACCCGTTGTGTCGCGCCGTGTACTGGTAGTGCGAGTATGGTTGGCTCGCCTCTCCCACAGTAACTGTCGCCTCATGCTCTCAGACAGCTCTGCCGCAAGCATTCGTCGACGTGTCGTACGCGGAGTTGATGGTAGCCCAGGGTAAGGTAGGTCGTACAAGGTTGCGAGGGGTACAGGAGCTGTGGCGATCGCAGGAAGCTGCAAGCGGACAGGGGGTTCTGCAAGAATACCACCGTGATCCAATTTGCTGGACTGTGTCGTGTCCGTGAGGCCTGCGAGCTTCTGCTTAGCAGGAGTGTTGATGATCTGAATGACGTCTGGCCAGTTCTTCTCTACTTCCCCGTCATCAGATTTCGTCGGCGATTGCCCCGTCATCGTCAACATCGGATGTGGATATAATGACCGCTGTGCGATAGCATGAGTGACTACTGGGGCGGCGGAAGAGCTTTTCTTGATTGCGACCGGGTTAGGTTCACCGGAGCGAGCTATGATATCGCTCAAAGAAACTGAGGATTGCGAACGATTGGGTGAGGAGACAGGAGGATCAGCTTTCATGAGCTGTGAGAGTAGCCCAGGCTGCACAGTGCCGCCATCGTCCGTCCGTGGCTTGATTGGGATCTTGTTGAACAACTCTTCAGAGCGATTATGATACAAGGGCTCCTTTTATTCACTCTTGACAGCTTCCAGAGAGGTTGATGCCTCCGAGTGGTCCTCCGCGTCCGTTGACTCATGGTCAGACTGCGAGTCAATCGAGAACATCCGTCCTGATCTCTTAACGTCTTCGGGTTGATCCACCAAGGAGTTGCGGCGAGCCTAGATCGCTTTCTGAGTATTGATTACAGGTAAATCCATTCGACGTACCTGAGGCTTCGATGGGGCATCTTGGTCGTACAGGGAGGGTTGCTGAGATATGCGAGTTATCAGGTGATCAACTTCGAGGGTCTGCCCATGATTCACGTAGTCGCAGTTTTCCTGCACATGAGAAGGGAAGTTCTGCGCTTGTAGTACAGTGTTCAGTTGGCCAAGAGGGGCATCCATATCAACCTGGCTATTGTCCGGGAAGGATAGCATTCCGACTGCTCGGGCATCAATGTACATTCCGAGGGGGCTTCGATATACACTTACCACCATCGGCATATGTTTGAATGCTGGGGCTTCTCTTCCGTAACAGTGTCGCCAACTCGTCCACGGACTGTCCATACTGACCAAGGGTATGTGTATGACTGGCAGATCATCTTAAACGAGTTGAGTCACACGCACCGAAAGTAGGATGGTGATATCTCTATCACTGGCAATTGCTACTTCGACATCGGAACACTACAAGAGTATATCAGATGACAGAGACAGATCGACGTCAATAGAGATGATGGGTACCTCCAGAATATATGCGAGAATGACATTAACCGGGTCTTCAGCCTGTGGACTCGACATGAATACTGATGGAATGTCTTATATGTGTTCAGATTATGTACCTTCGAAGGAACAGTGTCGTCCACAATTTCTCCCTAGAGATCCGATGATTTGCCACTCTCCGTGCGAAACAGAAACGTTTGATCTTCATCACGCGAATCATCCGATGGATCGCGGGGCTCCGCCGCCGCCATGATGATCTTTGGACTGACGAGAGGACGAGCCTTGAGCTTGTAGTAGTGTAGGAAGATGCACTGATTACGAGCTGGCCCAGTACGAGATGACGTCGGTGCTTCGTGGTCGCTGTCGCCCCGAATCGCCTCACGGACGCAATTGGGGCCTATCCGACGCGGCCCAGATCGCATCTCCGGGGTACGAATATTTTGTGTCGAGGATGCAGCTGAGAGGGAGAAGCCGGCTGGACCATAGTAAATGTTGATGTTACCAGAGTACGATTCTGCGTTGCCGTGGAAGGCCGTGACTGCCCATGTGCTTGTCTTGACGGTACCACGAACGAAGTATATCTCGTCAAGCTTGAGATCGTGGCCGCGAACATCTCGCGCAAGATGCAGCCAGTGCTGATAATTCCTTCGCATGTACGATGGCATGCAGAGATTCGGTTGAACTTCACGGCGCTCCGCATCGTCCGTCGTGATCAGCATAGCGCCTTGCTCTCCGGAGCAATCAATTGCAAAGCCGCATTGTATATTCTGTCTATAGAGTCGTCAAGTGGGCATTCCTGCGCTTTGCGAACACAGTACGCACGTAGCTTGTATCCCCGCTTCGATTTGTCTGGCCGTGATGGTTTGACTGCACAAGGCTCCAGCCTTGACTGCACAAGGATCATGAATCTGCAGATCGTCTGTTGGCAATGCTAGTTTCACGAATGACTCGGGCATGATCAAGTTGTCATTTTTCGAATCGGTGGGATCGCTCAGATGTACCCAACATCGCCGATGTGTGCTTCTCCATGGGTCGTCGGCTCAGGGTCCCAGAGTGGCAGCCCTTGGCCGAGCGAAGACAACTCGTGTACATAGACTGCTTCTGAGGAAGGCATCGTTGTTCAAGCAAATCGATAATCTATCGTTGAAGAACCGCCTTTGTACTCTCGTAGAGCACAGCCTAAAAGCACCCTCGCGCGTGATTAACCTGCTATCACGACGAGGTCAATAGAAGGCAGCTAGGTCCGAACCAAAGGCTAGTAAAGTGTGACATGTTGTGAGACCCTTCGCGGTTCTCGTCCCAGCGTAGCGTGTGCAAGCTGTACAGCCCCAACATAGCGTATCATGGAGCGTTGCGCTAATTGGGTAACAGCAAGCCTCTGAAGGTCTTGGGTATCGGTCAGGATATACCTACCCTCCTGGTCAAAATGCAAAGCCAGTTTGAAGCCACTCCGAGCAGGCAGCGCCTTCAAGAGCATAGAGAGACCGCCAGTGACAGACGAGGCCAATGTCATATGAGTGGTTCATTTGACTAGCGTGTGATCAGCTTTAGGCGGTGGATCGCAACGGACGACAGCTGGTGCCAAATATCACAGCATCCGCAGAGGCGCCCGCACTACGACAAGACGATTCACAATGAAGACGATTGAGTTTTCGTCAGACACGGCGCCGGGAACAAGGACGAATTCTATTGCCTGCGCCTTGTGAAGCTGGTACTCGCGGTGGCGCGCTACCTGCAACCGATGGAGACATGGGCGACGTAGCACACGATCAGACTTCGACCAATAACCCCCTCAATTTGGCGACAGAAATACGGCAGGACTATATACTACGTTCAGTGACTAATAGTACACATTATACACAATGCAGGGCGCGTACGGAGGACGCAGAGTACGATGCAGAAATGCGAGCAGGGATGTGGGAGATGAATATGTGTGCGCCGGCGGGCAGCGCGCCCGCCCGCCGACATGCGAGCGATATGTCAATATGCAAATGGAACAGCAGCCGCACGGAAGCCTTCGGCGTGCGCACGGCGGCGCATGCAGGAGACCTCGACGAGCCGAACCAAGACCAGAAACGAATGAGAGAGACCAAAGAAAACACAGGATGATGCTGGTGATACATGCCGAACCATAATGTAACCAAGAACGCGAAGAGTGCGGGATGCGCGCGCGCAGGCTTATTTACCACCCCGCGTAGTGGTAGTCGTCCGCCCAGCTGCGATTGCGCTGCGCACGCTGCCTCCGCTCTTCGTCTGTCTCCCCAGGACGACCGCCCGGCAGCCCCGCCGGGCCAGCCGTTGCCGCTTCGCCATTCGCCGCCGTGAGCGGACGTATCCCGTTGCCGAGGACACTAGGCCTGCGCGCACCCGTCATGTTGATCTTGCTCACCTGGCGCTCCCAGAGGAGCTGCCTCCGCAGACTCTCCGAAAGCTCAGTCGCAAGCATCTGGCGGCGCGTCGTGCGCGGCGTCATAGGCGCCGCAGGCGCGGGGAGATTATACGGGTGCGCAAGCGGGATCGGTGCGGTCGCGACGGTCGTGAGCTGCGGGCGCTGCTCGGGACCACGCGCGGGTGCGGGGGTCGGAGCAGGCGGCGGGTGCGCGGCGCGGTCCGAATTGCGCCTCCGCGCAGGGTCGGCGAGCGCGGCGAGCTTCTGCTGTGCGAGGCTGCGCGAGACCTGGATCGCGTTCTCAGGACTCTCATCCTCGCTGTCGCTGCTGTCCTCGAGCTCCTGGCCCTGCGGCCGCGCCTTGGGGCGGTACGGACCATCCGGCTTCTGCTGCGAGGTCTGCGCGGGCGCGCCGTCGGTGGGCGGTGCCTGTGCCGTGACCTGTGCTGCGAGCGGGACGGCCGCCGAGCTCTTGCTCATCGCGAGCGCGGATGAAAATCCAGAACCTCCCCGGGCCAGCTGAGTCATATCCTGGCTCGAGTAACTCGTGCGGTACGGGTGATTTGGCGGGAAGAGGTTCGGGTCCGGGTTCAGGAGCTGTGAGAGCAGGCCCGAGCGCGTGCGATTGAGATTCGAGTACGACCGCCGCGGCATCTTCGCGAACATGTCGCGCTGGCGCTGGGCCTCCTCTGCCGCCTCGTGGATGCGCGCCTCTTCGCGCGCGCGTTCCTTCGCGGCTTCGTCGGGGACGTTCTCCTCGGACGCCCAGTCCGAATCGTCGTCCGAATCCGTCGTCTCGTAGTCCGACGACTCAAGCACAATGCCACGGCGCGCGGGTTGCGCGGGTTGCGCGGGCTCCTGTGCGCGCTTCGGCGGGCTTGCGCGATGGGGTTTATGCGCGCCGGCGTCCTTGAGGCCCTTCTCCTTCTGCGCAGCGTCCTTCGCGGGCGCCTTGCCGTTTGACGGGCCTGCGACCGCGCTGCGGGAACCATTCGACGAGGTCGAGCCGACCGTGAACGTATCCTTCTTCTCCTTGCCCGAAGTATTCTTTCGCACGAGTCCGGGGCGTTGTGTCAAGGGGTGTATCCGGTGGATGCCCTGGCGCGCAGGGGCGTGGTGTGCACCAAGCGCACCATGGGCACCATGGCGTGCGGGTTCCCTGCTCTTCCTGAAGCCCGTCCTGCTCGCAGGGCGGCGCGCGCCACCCGCGGGACCGGCGCCTTCGGACTTGACATTGCTCACCACGCTCATGCTGGATGTCACGCTGCTCGGGCTCCGTGCGTGCCCGTTCTCGGCAGGATCCTTCCCCGTATCTATCCGAGCGCCGGTGCTATCGGGCGAGTGGACCTCCGGCGACCCCTCTGGCAGGAAGAAGCGCCGATCCGACGCCCGGAGCGTGTCGTCATGTGATCTGTTTGGTGGCGCGTGTGACGCACGTGATAACGCGGGGCTCGCCTGGAGGATTTCTGCGGGTGCGCCCGGAAGGGGTGCAGGCGCGCGTGTGGAGGTCGCGGCCGTGCTGGTCGTTGCATGGGCAGGAGAGGCGAGGGTGGGGGCGGCGAGCAGGGCCTGGGAGGGCGGGGGTTGGAGGTGTGATGACGCGCGGGCGGAGGTCAGGGGTGTGCTCATGCGGGGAATATGCGGGGTCGCAGGAGGGGTGGGATGCGGTGTCGGATTGACCACGACCACACGAAATGAGGCCGGTTCCTGGGGAGGCGTCCGTGGCAGCTGGACTGTAGGCAGAGCCATGACGGGACGCGGCTGTGCGAGGCTCGGGGCCGCTGGTGAAACTGCACCCGGGCGTGTTGCATCACGGGGCGCGCTTGAGGCAGCCTTGTTTTGGGGCATGTCAAGCGGGCTGCCAGGAAGGATGTCGAGGATTTGCTGCCCGACATTGTTCGGCCGTGAACGTGAGCGAGCGGTTGGCACGCTCGCGGTGCTCAGACGACGGCCGGCGGCGAGCGCGGAGGTGGGTGGCGCGCCGTGCCAGGAGTGGGATGGTAAAATCGCCGGAGCCTTGAGAGAAGGCCGTGTCGGCGTGTCTACGTCACCGTTAATGAGCTTACTTGCCACTTGATGCAGGGGCATCAGGAAGGAGGAACGCACCGCTAGGATCTTGCTGACCACTCTCCGAGATGGGCGTAACGGGAGATGGACTCCGGATGCCGGAGAAGACAGAGGACTCTGAGCTCGGAGTAGATACAGGCGAGATCTGGGCGGCGGCAAGTTCGCGATACCAGAGACGCCATGAGATGTTCTCGAGCCGGCGTCCGTCCTTGAGGGACTCTTTACATTTTGTGAACACTGCAGCGCGGCCATCAGAGACACGAGCGCGGAAAACGGATATCGGGGGTTACTCACGGGCCCAGAGGCTGCAGAGGGCTTCGTCGCCCTCGAGATCCTTGACGACGTCGGCAGCGACGGATAAGATGGGGGTCGGGAAAGACGAGATCATAGCGCACAGCAGAAAATACACAGTTGCCGGAGAAACCAGAGGAAGCGAGACGAAAATGCTCAGCAGCAGCGATCAGAGCGCGGCGGTGGAGCAGTAGGTCTGCAGATGCACGGGGGCGCCGTGCTGGCGCAGAGGGACGAGGGCGTGCTCCGACAGGGCAAGGGACGTACAAGGCTGGCGGGCTTTCCGGATCGGGCGCCGCGAGCCGATGGTGAATATAGATTAGAGGAAGGGAGCGGGCGGGGCGTGAGCTGGGGTCGCCGCGGCGGGGAGCGAGCAGGAGGCGGATTGGGGTCGGTGGAGGATTGTGGATGGCGGCGGGAGGAAGAGAGCTGGGAGACGGCGCTGCTCGCGGGGAGGACGAGAGACGAAACGCCCCTGCCGCAAACATTATTTGTGCCAGCCCCGGCCCGCCCGCCGGATCTCCCGCCGAATCACACTCCCCCGCCTTTTCACGTCGGGGCGCACCTGCCATACCGGGACATAGCGAGCTATTAGGTAATTGATTGGGGGTTATCCGTGTGCGCGCAAGCACGGCGGCGTCGAGCGCCATCCTCGCTCTATCCTTCCTCCTCCGCAGCGAGCAAGCCAGTCACGCGGCCAGCCGGTGGGCCTGCTCGCTGCAACGTCTCTCACCCTCCCGTCGAAAATGCCATGATACCCTGCGCTGGCCAATGGATGGCAGAGCCTGGCAGAGCCCGGCGCAACTGCGCCTGACCCGTCTGCGTCCGGGGGCGCTCCCATGACCACCGCACCGTATCCACGCCGTCGCCCCCAGCCGCGCCAATGGGCCCCTTTCGCTTCGGTGCGCACGAGCGCGGCTGGGCCCGCAGACGCGCCAGTGCGAAGCGGCACCGCGAAGCTGCAAGTCTGAAGCTAGAATCGCAGAACATTCCGAGCTCATCTCGCCTGCCACGCGCCTTCGCGCCTTCGCGCTGAGCCCATCCTCCGTCGCCTCGAGTCTGCCTGCGTGCATGACGCCCTGCCACACCCTTGCTGTGGCGAGTGTGATCGCGAACGCATCTGTGGTGCTCTCTGCGTGCCTGTGTACAGCTACATACCACGCCCGGCCGCAGCGCCCGCAGGTCACCCGGGCAGCCAATCTGACAGTCTCCTGCACCGCCGACCGCCAAACTGTGACGACCGATCCCGTTCTCGGACTTGGCCCACGCCACGGAGGGTGAGCTCAGCTTGCTTGCGCGGGCGTCCTGCCACACCACCCAGATCGCAACTCCAGTCAACTGTATCGGACGCTCCTGCGCGTCTCGCGCTCCATCACGGTGCAGCTGCATCTCATCTTGCATCTGCATCAGCCCAGCTTGGCTACATGGGTGCTCAACTTCGCTCTCAGCGAGTGCGGCCGACGGCATAGCTTCCTCCGCCCACCGGGAACGTGTGTGGACACAGACGCACACACCCCGGCACGCGCCAGTAGTCACCGCTCCAAGTACAGGGAGTATTGACGGCCGCACGTCGCAAGTTCCTCCGTCTCCGTCTGCCTCCGCTGTGCTGCTGTCCGTTCCTGCTTGTCTGCGCCCTGGCCGAACACCGCTGTCGTTCCCTTACCATACCTGTTTCGCCCTCCCTGTCCTGCTCTCCCCAACCTGTCATCCTCCATCTCGCGCGTTCCACCCCGTGAGACGCCCTCCCTGCGCATCCCATCTATTTCCAGCGTTGGACACCCTCCTGATGCACCCAGGCCGCCGCATCACGCACTGCGCGCGGGCTCACGCCGCACGCATTCGCCCGGTCCCAACGCCTCCCAATCCCGCATCCCGCACCCACATCCATTTCCAACCGCGCGACGAGGCCCACCGCCCTGCACGCTCCCCGGTATCTCGCCGGCCCGCGCGCATCATCTGACGAGCCCGTGCGGTCGCGGCGTCCGCCACCACGTCACCCCAGATCGCCCGCGTAGCAACATCCGAGGCGCACACACACCCCACCCTGCCCTCCCGCCGGGCTGCAGCTGGGAGCTTCGCGCAGCTTCCCCCACGTTCCCATGATCATGCACGAATGACGGCGGGTCCGCGCACATAGCAACCACCACCCGCGAGCGAACCACGGGCCAATCAAGCTCCCGTCACCTCTGCGGTGACATGTTCCCTGCAGCCCGCAGGCCCCGCATCACCCTGACGCATCTGAGATCGCGCGGCGCGATTCGAGCGCGAAGACGTCCCCGGGCGCGCGACCCTGGCGCTGCACGTGCCCAGTCCGCGGGGCGCCGCCCCCTCGAGCACTCCAGCGTGCCGAGAGTCGAATCGTACGTCCAAGTTCTGAGGGGCCACGCCGTCGTACTTGGGCCAGCTGCGCGACATGAGTCCGTGCAGGCTCGCGCGGATGCGGGGCGGCGGCACACCGGGCGTTCCTACGGGACACCGTATCGCGGTCATCTGCTCGCCCTGGCGGTCTGTCGCATGCACGTTGGCGACAGCCAGCATCCGTTCGTGCCAAGCTCGGAGACTTACGATCAGATCGACGTCGCGGTGGCGTGCTCTGCACGACGGCACGTTGGACTGATTTCGCCTCGGGTCCCCTCAAGTGAAGCTCGAAGTTTACGGACTACGGCACCTTGGGCCTTAGCGCTCAACACACGCCTGCGGAGCTAGATTACATTTGGAGTACGGTACACTCCAACGTCGTCGGCACGCACCTAAATGCGGCTCTAGCACACAGTAACAATCTACACACAATCGAACACACAACCACACGCACGTACGGTCCGCCCGATGCCGCAGTCATCTCCCCGCCCTGGTTGCTTGTTGATTGCAAGAGAAATTGGCGACAGCCCGGATTCGGTCGTGCTAAGCTCGGCCAATTACGATCAGATCGACGTTACGGTGGCGTGCTCTGCGCAACGGCACGTTGAGCTGATTTCGCCCGGGTCTCCTGAACTAAGAGTCGAAGTGACCGGACTGTGCCACTCGAGCGTGCATGACGGAAGTAAATTACATTCGGAGTATGGTACACTCTACCATCGTAGGCATGCGCATACATGCAGCTCTAGCATACAATAATAATCTACAAACTTCACCGAACACACAGCCGCACGCACGTACGGTCCGTCCGCGTCTCGGGACGAGCTAGCAACGGGGTGCCGAATCACTTTGCCTACGATTCACAACCCACAGTACGGTTCAGCGACGGTCCGGATCTTGGCTCTTGTGCAACGATTAATTAACAGACAGGTGGAGCGACCGTGCGCGCATGCCCCCGCTTTTTGCATTTGCTTATGCTTTTGCGTTTTGAGTTCAACTTCGACTTCGGGTTTTGGGAATCGAACACCGCCCGCAGTGTACGCCCCGCCCCAACTATGCCAACCCCGCACCCCAGCGCACCCCGGATTTTCGCGCAACGCCACCGGGGGGCGAACAAGATCAGATAGGATGCCGTACAGAGACGGCCGTGCACGGGAGTTGCCTGTCGCTGCCTTCTCGCGGGCGCTGGGTCTGGCGCCGGGTGCCGATGCGCCGACCGGAGGGTCGCAGGCGCCAAGGCGCGCGGCTGACTGGCGAAAAGGGGCATGGGGGAGGAACAGGGCGGGGCGGGGCAGGGGGCTGAGGTAGATGGACACGCGGGGACGTGTAGCGGAAGTGGAAGTTGGAGCGGGAGTGGAGGAGGAAAAATGAGGGCACGGGTGGACGGGGCCGTGCCAGCGAGCCCCGGTGCTGGGCCACGTCGCGGACACGACGGGGGCGAGCAGGGGCGGCGCGGAGCGCGCGCGATGCGATGCGATGCGGGCGGCGCGGGCGGGTTCGCGGCCGTAGGGGAGGTGCGACTGCCCTTTCGGGGCGGTATGACAGGAGGATGGGGCGGGCGGGGTGCCGGGGCAAGATGTGCACGTGACACGCGGGGTCGTCGGGGAGGATCTGCGCGGATGTTGCTTGACGTGGGGAGGTGCGTGTGCGCAGCGCGCGGCGCGCGGCGGGAGAGGAGCGGACGGGGTCTGCAGCGGGCGGGTCCAAGATGGCCCGTGAGGCGGAAGCCAGATTTCAGCATGCCATATGTCGGCGAACAAGACAGTTCGATTGAATTTTGCGTTCCGACACCTACGCATAGAGAGCGAACGGTTGACGTTGCGGCGCGCGCTCAGTACTCGGACCCGGAGCTGGGCGAGTCGAGCACGACCGTGCACGTCCCCTTCTCGAGGTGGTACTTGAGCCCGTTCGGGTTCAGGTACGCCTTGGTGCACCCGGGCCTCTGCGTCACACCACGTCCGGTCAGTACCTATATCCATAACTACACTTTCGACAGAGCGCAGACTCACCGGGCACACGAACGTCTTCTCGCGGTCGCGCCGCCGCCCGCCCGCCGTGCGCTGGCGCTCCTTCCGCTCCCGCCCCTCGCGATGCACGAGCTCGACGCGCTCCGCGCGGTTCCTGCCCTTGTCCCCGCGCCGCGCCTTCGCCTTGACGCGCTCCGCCGTGTCGCTCTCCGCGCTGTCGAGCGCCGAGACGGGCGAGTCCATCCCGGGCGCGCGCGCCACCTGCGTGTCGATCTGCGGCAGCGCCGGAGGCGGTGCGGGGGGCGCGACGGTGAGCAGCGCGGGCGGCAGGCATATGGACTCGCCGAGCGCGGGAAACGAGTCGTCCGAGCGCGCGCTGGCGGACATGGGCGACGCGTCGGGCGGGAAGCGCGCGAGCCGGGTGAGGTCCCGGAACGTGCTCGCGGCCTGCGCGTACTGGAGCGCGGGCGCGAGCAGCGAGTCGGCGGGCGCGGGTGCGGGCGGGCCGGGGTGCGGGTAGTTCAGCGCGAGGCTTGCGTGCGGCGAGGGCGGGGGATGGGAGGTTGAGGAGTGCGCGAAGGCGGAGGACGGGGAGGGCGAGGGCGAGGGGTAGAGCGGGCGGCCGTCCGCGCCGAGGACGACGACGTGGGACTCCTCAAAGTGCTCGAGGAGCGAGTGCAGGTCGTGCAGCGCGAGGCCGCAGCAGGAGAAGTTTGAGCACTGCGCGCGTGTCAGTCAGTGATGCGCAACGCGTGCACGTGATGAGAATGCGTACCAGTTCCTGCTCGAGGGAGGAGTCGGGGGCGAAGAGCGGGTCGGAGTCGGGGGGCGGGGGGCTGGGCGAGGGCGAGCGGGAGACGTGGAGGTACGAGTCGAGCGGCCAGGGGCTGCACGGGGTGAACCTGTCACGCGCGTTAGACATCAATGGACGCGATTACCACTAGTGCACGCACTCGATGGGCTCGAGCCAGTTCATGGTCGCAGCTGGCGGGGTGGAGTGAAGAGGGGGTGAAGGACGGAGGAGGGGCAGAACGTGATTGACGGGGAGATATACGGGGCACGCGACGGGGGCACTAGCGTAGGACCGAGCATGGGACAAAGCGTCGTTGGCACGCGCGAAGCTGGGAAGCGCACTCACAGGCTCCGGACGGCGTCGGATTCGCACCTGGCGAGGCACGCGCGCGACACAAATAGCACTTGCGACGTTTGCTTGACGCGGGAAATGGGCAGGCGTATTAGCAGATGCAGAAGCCTGCGTTCTGACGCGCGGGGTGTTATAATACGTGATGCAGCGCGCGGGCCGCGTCCTGCCAAGCACATTTGTACCGCGCCCGCACCGCAGCGCCAGGGCGGGACCCACAGCGCCAGGGGAGCGCATCATCCGTGCGCGAGCGGCCTAGCCAGAGCCGTATGGACGATGCACGACAACGATGACGCAACGCACGGCGCAACCTCCTTTACCTCCTGTCCTCCGATCCCGATCAGCTCCCGGCGCCTCCGCGAGTGCGGCCGAGGGCGTGCTACAGCCCCCGCCTGCGCGAGTGAACATCGCAGCATATCGGGCCTCCCCGCGCGGGGATGAGCGTGCGGGGACACTGCGGCTGGGACCCACGATGCGCGATCAGGCCCGGGGAGCGGGAGGGGCGTTACTGGCACAAGCTGGGGCAGGACCGCGCGCGGGTGCGGGGGCGGCTCAACGCCCGGCACATCAGTCCTTCTGCCCCGACTCCCTCAGCGTCATCCACGATCGTCCCCGAGTCGCCTCTTCCAGAAGGTCCACGCCTCCAGAACACCCAGAGCAGATCGCGTTCCACATGCAGCCCCTAGCCACGAGCCGTGCTCGCACAGTTATCACATTCGCACCCAGACAGCCAAGGTAATCGCCCGGTGACCAGCAGAGAGCCACCAGCTCCAGAAAACATCAGAAATAGCTCGCTAGCAGAGAGTTGCCCGTAGAGGAAAGAGCACAGACCGTGGACGCCGGTGGGCGCCACGCCATCTGCAGCTTCTGGAAATTGCCGGAGCCCAGATCCGCCTCGCGTCCCTCCCACCCGAGCAGTCGAACGCTTTTGAACGCTTCGCCCGCGTCCCAGCCGCCGCGGGCGCATCCCAGCTCGTGCTGGGCCCCCCTCGAGCATCCCTGGTGCGTCGTGCGGAACGCTATCGACCCCGCCGTGTCTCGCAGCGGTGCCTGCGCTAGCCCGTGCTGGGATACTCAAACGCTGCTCTACATGCTCTCGCCCGCGATGGAGCACGCACTTGCGGGCTCGCCACCTCTTCTCGCGTGCTTGCGTCTCCCAGCTCCAGCGCTCAGCACGCCGGTCTGATTTGCTTGATTACCCCGCTCCGTCGTGGGCCGTGGTGGGCTCCCTGGGACAACCGTACATACGGAATATCTCGCTCCACCCTCGGTCGTCAGGCAGGCGACGGTTCCTCGCTGGTATCCAGTCAAGTGGTACCTTTCTGGCTCTGCGCAACTGCTCTCGAGGGTCGGTTTATGCTGCTATGGTTCTCCAGGCCGGAGAAGACGCACCGTCCTGCAGCGCGTGCGCGTTGCCTTGGGACGCTCTGCGACCTCAAGCGCACCGGCCTGGAACCCGTGTGCTCCTTCTCATGCGCCAACAAATGCAAAACAGCAAAGGGCCACTCCTCCACTCGTTAATGAGGTGGGGCGCCTTTCCGAACAATTACCTGCCGACATCTGTGGACGCGATCTCCCCGGTCTGGTGTCGTCAAAGTCTCACCGGGCCTATCTTGGCAGATGCCAAACAACCGCCCCGTGCCGGTGGCCTCTACTCCTCAACATGACGAGCTGCACATCCACCTGCCTCCAAGGACCGTTTAAGGCTATGCACACCTGCGCGCATGGCCGATATCCTTTGGCTGTTAGACGCTCTGTACCGTAGGGCACATCTTTGAGACGGAAGATGACGGCTGACTCGCCTCGTTTTTACCATCAAAAAGCGAAGATCTGCGTTGGCGGCTGACTATATGCGCTGGAAAACAATTCGGGCGTCCCTAGTGCTTGCTGATCCAACCACCTGAGAAGACGTGTCGTCTTGCAATACATGTCATTCTTAGAACACCACGACCTCAAACGCACTGGTTCGAGTCCCATGTACTCGTTCTCATGCGCTAGCAAATGCAAACGGCCGAGAAGCACTCTCCCACGCGTTAATGGAGTGGGTCACCGCTCCGAACAACGACCTGCCGTCATCTGTGGATGCGATCCCTCCGGGCTGGTGTCGTCGAGTCTCACCGGGCCTATCTTGGCAGGTGCGAAAGCAACTGGCAAATGCCGGTGGCCTCTGCTCCTCACATACACGAGCTACACGCCCCTGCATCCCATGCTTCGCCGCCGCCATTGTTCGCGTGATACGGGACCAAGGGACGTCTCGTGACATCATCCTTGCACCGCCTCTTCCTTTCTCTACTGGTGTACACACCTGCGCGCATGGCCGCCATCTGTTGACTGTGCGACGCTCTGCACGCGTAGGTTGTGCATTTAGGACGGGAGCTGGTGGCTGGCCATCGTCGCCCGCGCTATGAGAGAGCGAAGATCTACGCTGGCGGCGGCTGACTGTATGCGTTGGAAATCGGCTCGGCCGTTAACATCATTGACCAATTTGGCCTATGCGGACGCAAGCTCAGTCCACCCAGCGAACCAACCCTCTCAGGTATCGTATCCGGACCTCAACTGCACCTGCAGCCACTGAAAGCGCCCACGACGCACGCCGTACAGATGCATACCGATACCCGCCTAGCTTGACTCGGACGACTGAAATTCGGGCGGACGCGCTTCACCCCCGGGACCTCTGCGCAGGCTTGTCCATTGTACGCCACAACTGGCGTTCCGGCTCGTCAAGTATGCTGATTTCGACGGAGCCCTCCCGCTACAGTGCTTGCTTCTGCGCCCGACATCCCATGAGCATCGAGGTGTCCCCTATTCCGGAACCGCGCCGCGAGCTATTTGCGGCGCCCTCGAAGGAAGGGCCTGGCCGGGTAACGCACTCGGTTGCACGGCGGTGGTTTGGCCGACTCTGTGTCGACGTTGTGACACGCCTTTGATCTGGGCGGAGCACCGGGGCTACAAATCGCTCAAGACCCGCCGTATGTTGAGGAATGCGCACGATTATGTACGACACAAGGAGCAGAATGTGCAAGGCCCTGTAGTGTAGCGGTTATCACATGGGATTCTGACTAACTGAAAAACTTCCCATAACCCAGGTTCGATTCCTGGCAGGGCCTCTTTTTACTTTGGTCTTGAATGTGCCAATTGACTCGTTTGAGATCACCTGCCAGGTAAAAGGTTTAATGACACTGGTACAGAATAGGAGCTCTAAATTACCAAACAAGTGAGCATTTTGTTATACCAGAGCAGCTGTACAAAGGATGCTGGATGCTTGGACAATGCAACAAGCTCACTATTGATCACTGCATATTAGTCCACTACAAAGGGCTTTCCACCAGGACCTCTCTGTGGTCCAAGGTTTCCTCGAACCTTGATTAGGCATTTCCACCCTTTTTCTGCTGCTCTCCCTCTTTCCCAACTGTGGTCTCCTGCCCTCGAGCCTCGGCCAGAGCCATTCCGTTCCTCGTCAACGCAGCCTCGTGCCACAATCGCCACCAGAACCATGCCTTAAGCCCACTCTCGGGGTGCATCACATCCGTGGGGTAGCGTTCATTGAGTGTATGGAACGACAAAGACGTGTGGATGTATGCGAGTGGCCTGTCCATGCTGTGTGCTTATGCAGGATTGGCGGATACCAGTTAGGCAGGCTGGGATAGTGCTAGCAGTTGCCTACATGCACCTGCCTTAGCATATTTTAGGCTGATTGAGGTTGTGAGGTATGCACCAGTAAAATGCATTTACCTGATGGCGTAGAAGCTTGCAGGAGCGTCCGGGAGTGTGACAAGGTGCTCGTCAAGGATCATTGGGCCTGGCTGCTTCTGCTAAGTCACTATGACCTGAGAAATGTCGTGGGATCGCTGCCCTGGGAGTACTACTGGGTAAGCAGTGTTGTGTGCAGGATAGAGGAGAGATAAATCTTGGAAAGTTTATATATACTACTGAACAGGCAGTGACGGACCTGTCTTAACCGCTCGTTGAGATACGTGCCCTGTGGTATTGGGAGACAAAGTCAAACAGCCGTCGAGAGCGAGAAAGATGTTGAAATGCGAGAATATATACCAGGAGTGACGTGGTGGAAGACGCACGTTGTCACACTTTCAGTGTTACACAAGATTAGCAAACTAATCCAGTGTTTCACTCTGCTGTTCACCGGTGCATCTAACACGGGCTATAGCAGTTGTTCGTTTTTGTTTTAGGGTTTGTTTATGTAACCAACAGATACCCAATATCTTGTTAGGCAGTCAGAGGTGGACTATATAGTGTATGCCTAGTTGTCACAGTTTTTCGAAGCTAAGCGCTTAACCAGCGCTAGAGCAGTGGCAGGCAGTGTGTGTTCCATTCTCAGAACAGTGACGAGTTAACTGGTAGTGGCTGCCTGCGTGGCTCCAGGCTAGTCACATGACATGGCATGCACGTGATGCGCACATATGCAGGTGTCCCAGAGTCACATGTCCCAGTCTAGGTCTGGCTAGGCATGGCTAGGTCTAGAAGGAGTCTAGAAGCGACAGGAAGGTGCTAGAAGGTGCTAGAACCATCTGGAAGGCGAAGAGATCATCTAGAAGGT